>CM060126.1:27119051-27626551 GCA_030522415.1 Channallabes apus
TAAAGTGACAATAGGAACAAACTAGTTTACTGGATATTCCATGAACATTAAAATTAGGTAAGTTGTAGGGAAAGAAGTGCATTTACTTTGTTACTGTACTTAAGCACTGTTTTTAAGTATATGTACTTTAGTTTTATTAGTGGATTCTGTTTATTTTCACTCAACTACATCCTACAACAGATATCTGTACTTTCTACTTCACTACTATAGCGGTGACTTTTTGTTACACAATCCCAGAGGTTTATAGTATTTAAAGCGGTAATACTGTATCACTATTTGATGACTATTATATGTAATTCTGTAATTTGTCTTCCCTCTGTGAGCCACTAAATCATATAGCAGGTGCCTGAAATCAGAAGTGGAGATAGCAGAAGCAGACAGAGAGAAAGCGAGGGACTATCCTGTGATTTAAAGACTACAGTCAGATGCTGATGCGTTGACTTTAGTCCCGGTGTGAAAGTGTTTATAACAATCTCTTGATTTTGGAGTCAGAGACGGATCAGTGCACTTCCATTTTAATGCTTTCTTTTCCGGCCTCAGTTTGGTTACTGTCACCAGTGGTTCACTGTTTCCACAGGGAAATTTCACAATAAACATGATCTACGGAATACAAATTAGGCCAGTAATATATTCATAAATCATAGTTCTTGACAGGTCTTTTTAATCCACTTTGATTCATGATAATGCTCTGGAGAGAGTGTTCAACTGTCTCCTTTTGTCTTGAACAGTTCTGGTTGTTTTCAGGGAAATCATCATACAGTATTTAGCAAACACACACACACACACACACACACATATATACACAACATGCACACAGTGTAACTGCATACACACATGCAAAACAACACTGACGCTGGGACACACACACACACACACACACACACACACACACACACACGCATGCACACACATGTACACGTTGACAAATGGCTCACGCTGCACAGTGATGAACAAAACTGACAACAAAAGTGCAGAGATATCCCTCCCTAATGGAGGCTTTGAGCTGCCTCTCAACAAAACTGTAAGCATTTTCTCAAGTGGATTCCTCTCACCACTCTTTTAGATCCATTCAAACCCGTGTTAGATGTGGGAGTCGCATTCAACCCACTCACTCCACTCCAGCGTCCAAAGGATCTGTTGCTAACACGCGGCATTTACGGAGAAAGAGTGGGCAGACTACATCATTCAGAATTGTGAATGGTCAAATAATACGAGACACACATAATTTTCTCCACCTCATCAAGAAAAGTGACAGCTTCTCACCTTCTCATTGCTCTAACCACGTATGCCTATTAAGAGCATGAATTGTATGTGTGTGTGTGTGTGTGTGTGTGTGTGTGTGTACAGGACTGCTCTGACCGAGCTTCTATCACTCAGGGGCAAAGTGCCAGCTCATCATCTTAAAAGAAGAGTAATATTATAGTTAGCTGGAGAGTTTTATTGCCTCATCATTAAGCTTTTCCATTAGTGTTTTATTGGAGGCAGGGTCAGTTTAGGCTGAGGTGAGTTAGAGTGCGTGTCTACGATTTCACTGTTCTCTCCTAAGCCATTTCGGCTCTATATGTGTTAAATGTAGAAAGTAGTTAGATATGCATAAACAGTATGTCTTCTGTATCGCCATATAATTCTGCCAGGTTATGGACATGGCTTAATTCTGTCAGTAATTCTCTCAAGAAAATATTCATTTACATCCATAGAAATCTTTATGAAACAATAAAGCATGGCAAATTTACAGCGCAATGTGATATCATTTAAACTGTAGATAGATTCCATTTTTCCATTAGCATTATTGAGTCAGTGCGTGTTTTGCTCTGATTCAAACAAGCAAACTACAGACCAGCGTTTATTTTCTCATGCAATAGTATAACATGGAACAGCTATTAATGCCACAGTGATATTTGATTTCAAATTATCAAAAAACATGTATGCAAATGATTTATACAGATCATTTAAACTGAGTGGACCAGCCCTATAGAAGATGTTGTCGGATGTAACTACTTTATTCAACTTTATCATTTAAATAAAACCCAAACAATCACTGAATTTTTTATGTTTTTGTTAAAGCATTAAAATAAATGTTCTTTCGGACAGCACCATAGCACAGAAAGTATCATAATGGTTATTCTAACTTGAGTTTTCCCAATCTTTTATAATATGCACTAGATTCTATGATATGCACTATATAGATTCTATGATATGCACTATATAGATTCCATGATATGCACTATATAGATTCTATGATATGCACTATATAGATTCTATGATATGCACTATATAGATTCTATGATATGCACTATATAGATTCTATGATATGCACTAGATTCTATGATATGCACTAGATTCTATGATATGCACTATATAGATTCTATGATATGCACTATATAGATTCTATGATATGCACTATATAGATTCTATGATATGCACTATATAGATTCTATGATATGCACTAGATTCTATGATATGCACTATATAGATTCTATGATATGCACTATATAGATTCTATGATATGCACTAGATTCTATGATATGCACTAGATTCTATGATATGCACTAGATTCTATGATATGCACTATATAGATTCTATGATATGCACTATATAGATTCTATGATATGCACTATATAGATTCTATGATATGCACTATATAGATTCTATGATATGCACTATATAGATCCTATGATATGCACTATATAGATTCTATGATATGCACTATATAGATTCTATGATATGCACTATATAGATTCCATGATATGCACTAGATTCTATGATATGCACTATATAGATCCTATGGTATGCACTATATAGATTCTATGATATGCACTATATAGATTCCATGATATGCACTATATATATTCTATGATATGCACTATATAGATTCTATGATATGCACTATATAGATTCTATGATATGCACTATATAGATTCTATGATATGCACTAGATTCTATGATATGCACTAGATTCTATGATATGCACTATATAGATTCTATGATATGCATTATATAGATTCTATGATATGCACTAGATTCTATGATATGCACTAGATTCCATGATATGCACTATATAGATCCTATGATATGCACTATATAGATTCTATGATATGCACTATATAGATCCTATGATATGCACTATATAGATTCTATGATATGCACTATATAGATTCTATGATATGCACTATATAGATTCTATGATATGCACTAGATTCTATGATATGCACTAGATTCTATGATATGCACTATATAGATTCTATGATATGCACTAGATTCTATGATATGCACTAGATTCTATGATATGCACTATAAAGATCCTATGATATGCACTATATAGATTCTATGATATGCACTATATAGATTCTATGATATGCACTATATAGATTCTATGATATGCACTAGATTCTATGATATGCACTAGATTCTATGATATGCACTATATAGATTCTATGATATGCACTAGATTCTATGATATGCACTAGATTCTATGATATGCACTATATAGATTCTATGATATGCACTATATAGATTCTATGATATGCACTATATAGATTCTATGATATGCACTAGATTCTATGATATGCACTAGATTCTATGATATGCACTATATAGATTCTATGATATGCACTATATAGATTCTATGATATGCATTATATAGATTCTATGATATGCACTAGATTCTATGATATGCACTAGATTCTATGATATGCACTATATAGATTCCATGATATGCACTAGATTCTATGATATGCACTAGATTCCATGATATGCACTATATAGATTCTATGATATGCACTATATAGATTCTATGATATGCACTATATAGATCCTATGATATGCACTATATAGATTCCATGATATGCACTATATAGATTCTATGATATGCACTATATAGATTCTATGATATGCACTATATAGATTCTATGATATGCACTATATAGATTCTATGATATGCACTAGATTCTATGATATGCACTAGATTCTATGATATGCACTATATAGATTCTATGATATGCACTATATAGATTCTATGATATGCACTATATAGATTCCATGATATGCACTATATAGATTCTATGATATGCACTATATAGATTCTATGATATGCACTATATAGATTCTATGATATGCACTATATAGATTCTATGATATGCACTAGATTCTATGATATGCACTACATTCTATGATATGCACTATATAGATTCTATGATATGCACTATATAGATTCTATGATATGCACTATATAGATTCTATGATATGCACTAGATTCTATGATATGCACTATATAGATTCTATGATATGCACTATATAGATTCTATGATATGCACTAGATTCTATGATATGCACTAGATTCTATGATATGCACTATATAGATTCTATGATATGCACTATATAGATTCTATGATATGCACTATATAGATTCTATGATATGCACTATATAGATTCTATGATATGCACTATATAGATCCTATGATATGCACTATATAGATTCTATGATATGCACTATATAGATTCTATGATATGCACTATATAGATTCCATGATATGCACTAGATTCTATGATATGCACTAGATTCTATGATATGCACTATATAGATTCCATGATATGCACTAGATTCTATGATATGCACTAGATTCCATGATATGCACTATATAGATTCTATGATATGCACTATATAGATCCTATGATATGCACTATATAGATTCTATGATATGCACTATATAGATCCTATGATATGCACTATATAGATTCTATGATATGCACTATATAGATTCTATGATATGCACTAGATTCTATGATATGCACTATATAGATTCTATGATATGCACTAGATTCTATAATATGCACTATATAGATTCTATGATATGCACTATATAGATTCTATGATATGCACTAGATTCTATGATATGCACTAGATTCTATGATATGCACTATATAGATTCTATGATATGCACTATATAGATTCTATGATATGCACTAGATTCTATGATATGCACTAGATTCTATGATATGCACTATATAGATTCTATGATATACACTATATACATTCTATGATATGCACTAGATTCTATGATATGCACCGGATTCACAGTTGCCCAGACATAGATAAAGAAGTTACTGATGAATGATCACACTACCTACACATCTTATAGTTGACTGTATAGATTTGGGATATTACTTTTTTTTTTCACTGGGACTTACATTTACATTTACATTTAGGCATTTGGCAGACGCTCTTATCCAGAGCGACTTACATTTTTATCTCATTATACATCTGAGCAGTTGAGGGTTAAGGGCCTTGCTCAAGGGCCCAACAGTGGCAACTTGGTGGTTGTGGGGTTTGAACCTGGGATCTTCCGAACCGTAGTCCAATGCCTTAACCACTGAGCTACCCCTGGCCCCCTGGGACTTAAAACATTTAGTTTGTATTTTTGTGCCAATGAGTTTAATTGAATTTCATCCAATGGTTGATGAGCTCAAGCAGTTATGTAAAAGTCCACTGAGTGTTTGATGGCTGGTCTTGTAGACTATATTCTCCTTTCTTTCTGAAATTCTGTCTATTTGTCATGGAAGAAGACATGGAAGGTCTGTGATTGGTCATTTGCAAAGTCAGTCAATTATCCCTTCCTGTGAAAGTTCTTATAGTCACTGTGTAAAGGAATCAACCAAACTTTTAAGTCTCGTGGCTACATCACTGCATTACAAGATGGAAACAAGTAGAAGGTTGAAGCCAGTGGAATTACTGTAGATGACATGGAAATACTTCTACAGTAGGCTACAGAAGACTACAAGATTCTTTACTTAAAAAATAAATCTCATTGCTACATCTCTACACTGCAATTACAACGATTTTAGCTTTAGTGCTGCAAGATTCGATCAATTACGTGTTTGAGAGGAAAACTGGAGTAAGTCAGACAGCCACGTTTAGAACACACACATACACACTCACCTCCGATCCCCACCAGGGGTCAGCCTCATCTGCATCCGGATCGATAGACTACAGTAATAATAGTGATCTATTGCACTAACATTAAAGTGGCCGCTGACCTGTACAAGGTAAAATAGTGGCCAACCTGCGCTGAGGGAGCTGGAGGGATCACGTCTTCTTCTCGAGACATGTCTCATGGGATGGGTTGGGGTGTTGGAGGCACAAGGAGAATGACATGGCCTACTCCCTCTATGAATGCTAATGTTCCTCCAGAGGAGCTGGGGACCTGGAACCTATACAGGGATGTAAGGAATCTTAGAGCATCCAACAGGATCACATGAACACACTGATGTCCATGTAGAGTACGTATGCTCTGAGCAATTTAATTTCAAAAAGGAACTTTGTCATCTGGTCAAAGTGGTGCTGTTGGTAAGTTTTAATATGAAAGAAGTGCTTGTTGAATAGCAACGTCATTCCTTACAAAGTGTGCTTGACTTCATAAATGAATTTGTTAATGATTTGCATTTTCCTAAGATTATTTATAATAATACACTGTAACAAATTGATGTAAATTTACGGGACTTTTTTTTTTTTTTACAGTTTACTGTTTTTTTCGAAATACTGCACATCACTGTAAAAGAAACAGCATTACTGTGATTTACAATATTTAACTGTAAATATTGTATTTACAGTTTAATACACTACAGTATACAGTATTTAACTGTAAATTAGATAATCAACACACTTTAATGAAAACTTCAGTAAGTACTTTTGCTGATTTTATGGGCCTCCGAGTGGCGCAGTAGTTTAAAGCGCTACTTTAAACTGGATGCTGGATGCCCTATCATCCAGAGATCGCAGGTTCGAACCCCGGGTGATGTTCAATTGGACACGACTAGATTGGGGAGAAAATCGGGGGGAAAGAATTGGGCAGGACTTTAAAAAATATATATTTTTTTAAAAGCTGTTAAAAATACAAGTTGTCCGAATAATTATTTACCACTAAAATACAGTAAACAGTACAAAATCACAGTAATAAACTGTATTTTACTGTAATTTACTGTAGTCTATTTCTACAGTACAAATACTGTAATAAAACAGCACTTTACTGGCAAAACTGCTGCCAGTAATTTACTGTAATTTTACATGATTTTTTTTTACAGTGTATTTAAAAGTAACAAAGCACACATATCAAAATGAATAAACTGTAAGGTAGTGAAAGGTTACACAATATAATAGATGTTGACTTTGTTGTTTACTAAAACAACTTGCATTAACTATAACAAAAACATGCTTCTAAATCAATTCTAAACACTTTTTTTTGTAAAGTTATTATAAAATAAAAATACTTAAAATACATTTTATATAAATTAGTAAGTAATTTACATTGGTAATACTTTACTAAAATAATGAATAAGAAATTAATACGACTGATGTAACACTAATGCTGTACTAATCTATATTTTTAAGCAATAATTTCACCCTACCTGTATCTATATGATGTATATATTTAGAGCACATTATCTGTTGAATCTGAATAATGTATTTGTATTTTTACATGCCAAATATATCCATGACTCATAAATGATTGAGGCATCTGTGCCATGGTGCACTATAGCCCACAGCAGCTGTATCATTCTAACCAGGTGCAGGAGGAGAACGAGGACAGTGGCACACTGGCTTAACAAACCTTCAGAAAGTTTCCTCTCACACATCTCTCTTTTTCTTTTTTCATCCTTTCATCCTCTTTGATGTTGCCCTCTCTAAACCTTCAACACCCCCACCCCACTCCTCACTCAGTATTCTGGACGTGGCAGCATGAGATGCTCTGTTGGAATAAGAATGCATGCATTATTTGATAATCGGAGTTTATTGTAATCCTTGACCCTGGCTCTGCATTTCAAACAGGGATTGGGGATTAGAACGATGCTCCGCTGTTCCTGACGGGCTCACTCCGGCCTCCTCCTAAGGGCACGTCTCCTGCTGCTTTATTGGTGCAGCAGTAGCCTTGAAGCTCTATGTTACGCACTATCAGATTCATCCTTAGTCACTCATGCTTTGTTCTGAAGCTTAAATGTGCTGGAAGAAATTGCATTAAGTGTTTAAATACACACACTTATATATATGTATCTATATTAGCCAAGACTAGAAACTACAATAAAGTAGCTCACACACTACAAACGAGTGATTTGCATTAGGCTAATAGATGCATTTACACACACATACATATGCATTCTCAGTAGGAGGGACTTTCACAGCTTTCAGTCATTGTATTTAGCCATGATATGGCAGTCTATCCAAGTCATAGTCTGGCTCTTTTTCATTAATGTCATTCCATTTGTGCCAAAAATATGTTGCTCAATGTGTTCCTCTTTTTTCCCCCAAAAAAAATTATTTGGCCATGAACTAGCCGCCAGTGTTGACTAGCTAAACCTGATCTTAAGCCTCATTAATCAATTCATAATAATTAAAATAAATGTTTTAACATTTATATATAACAATGTTATAACATAATCTGTAAGGTCATGTTAAACTATCGACCATATCAGATGATTGCAACAAAATCAGATGAAAGGCGGATGCATACGACAAAAATAATACAAATTATTATAGAACAATAAAAGGGTCATAGAAGATGATAATTAACACTCACTGGCATTAACAGTCTCATATGGGACAAAACAGGTAACAGCTGGAATGTTTTTTGGCACTAATCCAACTAACAATTTTAAGTTAGCAAAACATGCTTTGTTCTGGTACAGTTATTTGGTACAATAAATAATAATAATAATAATAATTTTTATTTATATAGCGCCTTTCCAGAGCTCATACTTCACCTGTTTATAAATATGTAAAATAATGCACTGTACTAGTAATTCTGCTAACATTTATGAAAGGGGAATGAAAAACACCAAAACACCCTAAAAAGGTCCATTAAAGATACCGTTCAAGACGCAGTGTTGAGCAACTCTAGTTTATGTAGGTAAAACTTACAGCAGCTGCAGCTCATTTATTGCATGATTTTACTTAATAATTAATTTCATAGAATAATAAGTATGAAACTTGTCATCTAACTATTTCAGATACCTGTTTAGCATCTTTTTCGACAATCCATTCCATGTAATCACAGATATATTTAATAACTTATTGGATCGTGTTACCAAGAGGACTAACTAGAAATTTCTTTATTTATAATGAGCTAATTTATTATATGGTGCATTTATTACCCCAACTGCTTGTGTTTAGCTAACATAACTTATGATCACATTTTCAGCAAGAACATGTTAAATATTTTGAGTATGAAACTACTGAAGACATTGCTTTTTCTTTGAAATGTAATTTTATTAGTTAGCTAATCGGTTAGGTTGTTATAGCAAACACTTTTTTTTTATTTTGCAATAATTATAAAGAAGTAGCAGCTAAGCCTCTTGTATTAATACATTCAAGCTAATAATTTAGCTTCTCCATTGAGAACTCCTCAGTGCAATGCGAGTTGTATTCAGTAGTTTCATGTACAATGATATTGCTGGCTACAGTATGTTTATTTAGTTAATAAAGAGTTAGTAAGCACATTTTAGTTGTTTTGATGGTCAGGCAGTTTTTTTTTCCGTCAGGCCTAACGGTCTTAGATGGACCTTTATGGTGCTCTAATAAAGTAACCTAATTATTTTTACTTTACGCTGCTTATCATGTACAGGATCATGGGAGGCCCGCTGCCTATAGTATTCCAGGGGACTGGATACATGGGGTGCCAGTCCTTTGCAGGGCACAAGCATGCACACTCACATGCTTTTTATGATTTTATGATCCTATTAGTAAACTAGCTATCTGTCATATCTGTCGTCAGTTACCATTAAAATATATTTTTTTTACAGTTAGGAACAAGATAATGCAATACACCTTGAGTGGGTAATTTCAGTTAATGTACACATGAACCTGTGCAGCAAGCAGGCCACCATGTTCATCACACGAGGTTATGTTCAATGCCCGCTGCTTGCAGATAGATAATTTAACCGACAGTATTTGCCGTGCCGTGCTTTTCTTTTTAATATGGCCGCTTGCAGAAAATGTGACCATTAACCCAAAAATAATATATGAATTGTCTCATGTCACTGCACTACATTTATTCTTATCATTTCTCAGTGTGAACAGACACACAGTTTACATACACCCTGACTAATACAGTATACTAGACACTACTTTATGCTTTTTTGAGACACAGCTAGCCATGTCCAGGTGGCTCCTGTAATCTGATGGGTGCTGTGTGCATGCAGGGTCACTGAATTTCGGGCTTCAGCAGTCTGAATAGGACAGAAAAGCCCTTGAGGTGACCTCAGTTATGCACACAGCCAGCCGTAGACAATGCACTAGGAACAAAGGCATAGAGCTACAGCAGGAGAGACAAAGAACAAGAGAAAGAGCTGTGGGACAGGGACATGCAGGAGGGGAATTTGGAGTGCTTCTGCGTGTAGAATAATACCAAGGTCTCCAATGTTAACGTTCTATTGTAGTCCATACATGCTCACTGGTTCCCTGTCGACTAGGAACTGAAATACACAGAACAAGCGGAGCTGCTCTATCAAAGCCAGGCGAGACAAGAAAAATGGTGACTACATGCTTATTGGCAGGCTAGAAACTCCAACAACATGGCCTGAATGATTGGCTTTTAATAAATGCCTGAAGTGCTTAATGAGAGGAGCAGCCACTGGAGTGTCTTTTCATATTGCTCTCTCTCTCTCTCTCTCCCTTTCTCTCTCTCTCTCTCTCTCTCTCTCTCTCTCTCTCTCTCGCTCGCTCGCCGCTATCTATATGTGTGCGTGTATGTGTGTACACCACTTTCTCACTGACATTAATTGCCAGCATTAAAAACAACAAAATTTCAGTAAACTGTCTCATTTTCCGTGGCGTACTCTAACAGCATCGCAGCAGGATATAAATAAATCAGTGTGAAAACAGCCATCAAGCTAACCTGGTGCTAATTGAAGGAGATGGGAATATGCTTTAACAGGTAGGTCTCAGCTAGGCATTTTCAAGCAGGGGGTCATGAATCTATAGCACATCCGTGGGCTTGCTGCCACACAGAAATCCTGATGGTCAGGAAGCTTTAGATGCAAATAGATCGCAAAAATAAAGCACCACGGACAGCGGCTGGTTTTTGTTTTCTGCCAATTAAGTGCCCTGATTGCATTTTTCACTAGTCTCTAGCAATAAAAAATTTACTCAAAAAAAAAAGCATGGAATGTTGATTTGTATATTTTTTTTTGTTCCTCTAGAGAAACACTATATACTGTTTAAAAAAAAACGTGTGTTTCTTTCAGGGTTAGGGTTAGGGTTACTCACAGCTCCAACGTTCTTCAGTTCGATCCTGAGCTCAGGTTATCGTCTTTAATAACGTGTTTCAGATGTTCTCAGCAAGTCCACCTGGGTTTCCTACATTTTTCCGGTGGATAGACTATGATAAATTATCCTTAAGTGCGAATGAGCATGTGAAGTTGTGTTAGTGCATCAACAACCTCATTCACTATAGTCTTCAGATCCACTACACTCCTGAATGAATGAACGTGGAACCCCTTTATTTCCCCGGGTTTTTCTTTTATTCGTTTTGATTCTTGGGCGCCAGTGTCCAGGTTCGATTTCCACCCCAGGTCTGTGTGCATGGAGTTTGCATGTTCTTCCCGTGCTTGGTGGGTTTCCTCTAGTTACTCTGGTTTGTGCTTGCAGATTAGATTAATTAGTGTTTACAAATTGCCCGTAGTGTGTGAATGAGTGTGTGTCCCCTGCGATGGATTGGCACCCAGCTAGGGTGTACACCACCTCGTGCCCTGAGACTCCTGGGATAGGTTCCAGCCCCCCCCCCCCCCCCCCCCCCCCCGTGAACCTGTATACAGGATTATCTATGCAGTATAGATGATGAGTGAGTAAGTGAGAATAGAATAGAATCGAATAGAATCGAATAGAACGGAAAAAATCCTTATACATACTCAAAACAAACAAAAAAGAACTGCTGGATGAAGTGGCCAAATGCAAGAAGACATAATAGTTAATCTCTCTCTCTCTCTCTCTCTCTTTCTCTTTTTCTCTCTCTTGTAACCTTTCATTCTATTAAAATTTTCACTCATACCCCACATCACCTAATTTAGTCATAGCTGTTTCCCTTACTAGCCAGTTATCCTACGGTGTGACAGGTATCCGTCTGGGAAGGTGAAAGATAACACTTGCTTCCTCTGCACATGCGACGTCATAGGGCAGCCGTGTGTATTTGGAGGAGAGTAATAACTGTACTATTCTGTATGCATGAGCTTGAAGATGTTCCCGATTAACCGGCGTCACTCTGATCAACAAGGGAGACAGGAAGAGCATATTTCCACACTGAGCCAATTATGCTCTGTCAGACTCCCAGCCTGATATGGCTTTGGGGTTCGATATCACAATCTCCAGATGATAGGGCAACACTTAACCACTGTGTCATTCATTAAGAAATCAGCTCAACCATATAAGGTATAAGCTAATGTCAAGCCTAGAACTAAACTGTACATAATCCTATATTGTTTTATGCGATGCATTCTTCATATTTATTATATCACCACTACAAATATGAATGTCTAAGGTATAGCTAACAGAATCACCAACAAGATCTGATGTTGAAACATTTCGCCGGTGAATGAGAAAGACAAATGGAGGTGCATAACAAGTAAATCAGTTGCTCAGAGTTGGTTCTTCGCTCACTCAGGTGCCTCGGTTTATCTAGACCTGTCACAGTTGCGCGCATGAGGTTACAGTCCTGGCATCTAAAACCTAAAGAGCTGTGCTCACACAAATGTGCCACACTGCCATCTAGTGGTTCAAGAACCATAAAACCTTGATGTAAACAGAATTGTACCAAAGCCTACCAAGCACATCCATCCTTGTATATGTCTCAATGTTTGTTAGTATCTCAGCTCATCTACCTGTGCTCCATCCGCTACTAGGATGTGGACATGTAAGGCAGTGTATGGCTTTGTGTTTAATTATATATATATATTTTTTTTCTCCAGAGATGAACAGCCAAATGGGAACAGTGCGAGGAAGAAAGAGACGGCAGAGGGATAAAGATTAGAGCACTGTTCCTACAGGAAGGCTTTGACCCAGGATCACATGACTGGACAATCTGGAGGTTTTCCACAGCCAGTGTAATTAAGGTACAGTGCTCTAAAAAAAAAAAAAAAGCTTTAATTAAACATTTTGGACTTACAGATGACCCACTATAGCATTTTACCTGCATGTGTGTGTGTGTGTGTGTGTGTGTGTGTGTGTGTGTGTGTGTGTGTGTGTGTGTGTGTGTGTGTGTGTGTGTGTTGATCGTTGGATTAATTAGAAAGAGTGGCTGAGTGACTGAACTATGACTTGGCTAAACTATATAAGAGAGAGAGACAGAGAGAGAGAGAGAGAGAGAGAGGGAGTGCTTACCTTCCATTGCTGAAAAGCAGGAATTTCCAAAAGGATTGAAGGTGATCAAACACACTCTGGGTATCACAGCAGCTTTTAAAAAAAAAAATATATATATATATATGGCCTTATTCATAATACTATACACATATCTACATTCATGGGTCTGTACAGCTGATACAGAGAAGAAGAAGAAGAAGAAGAAGAAGAAGAAGAAGGAAAAATAGCAATTATATCTCATGATCAAACGAGTGTGTTACTTTGACTGACAAGTGTGCTCAGCTTAATTAATATGCACACCTTCATACATACCGCTTGTTGTCTTTCCCACTGGCGTATTTGTGGCTGCACATTTCTTGAATCCTGATTTTAAAACATTTTTTTTAACCCCTTAATAAGTTTACTCAAAGCTATCGACTCCACTTGCGATCTACAGAAAATTTAGCAAAATGTTGAAATTTATTCCAGCACTATATGTACTGTAGAATTAAGCACACTGCTACTGTGAGGCTAGAAATGAAAGTGGAGATTCTATAATTGTCAAAATGTATAAATAAATAATCAAATTTAATCACTGAACGTTTCAGGGAACATCCAGAATTATATTCATTTATCATACAATTTTGTGCTTTTTGTTTATTATTTTGTGTGTAATTCATTGAGCACCTGGAAGGCTAAAGGGTTCAAAAGTTCAATTTCATTCAATGTCATTAGATAAAAAGACTACTCTCTCTCTCTCTCTCTCTCTCTCTCTCTCTATATATATATATATATATATATATATATATATATATAGTGTAGTCTTTTATATATAAAAGTAAATATATATATATATATATATATATATATATATATATATATATATATATATATATATATATATGTGTGTGTAGTTTTATATATAAAAGTGTGTATATATATATATATATATATATATATATATATATATATATATATATATAGTGTATATAGTGTAGTCTTATATACACACTGTATGTGTATGTGTGTGTGTGTGTGTGTGTGTGTGTATACATAGGATATGCTGCTTTTATACAATGCATGAAACAGACAGTGATTGGAATTCAATGTTTGCAACTCTACACCACTCCACTGCTTCAATACAGATGTCAGAATTGTCAGTATGCTCATTCCATTCCTCCCCCCCACACACACTCTCTCTCTCTCACACACACACATATGCAAAAGCAGCCGGACACACAAGTACAGCGACACACACACGCACACACACACACACACACGCACACGCACACACACACACACACACACACACGCACACACACACACACACACACACACACACACACACCTCGAATGGAAAACACACTGTCCTATCCTTGCTCATCTTCTCGGAAAATTTCTCCTTGGAAAATTTTCTCCCCTGCTGGTTAAAATAACTTCTGCGACTGCTGGGAAGAGTGGAGGTATTTGGAAATAAATATTCCCCCAGGGAAATGATGTGCAGCTGGGGCTTGCTGATGTCTTATCTGCCTCCCCTATTTCCCTGCTCTTTATCGAGGCCTGACACTTGTGCAGCTCGGGTAATCAGAGCGCCCGGTCGCCATAAAGGAAGCCTGCATTCTAATCTCAACTGTTGCATATCTAATACTAATTGGAATCCTGCAACTGGGTCACTGTCATTGTTTTTCAAGTACTGTCAAGTCGGAGGAAACATACGAAACTGAAATTACACCCCGACGCACGCCGCCTGATTGAACCCTCTCTCCACCACTGATGTGCTCTCATCCGTTCTATTAAAATATTCAATCTGCCGTCCCCCGGTCTGAAGGGCCGAGCTGGGAAGGACAGACAAAGAGGTCTCGTCAAGCTTCACTTTTCTCTCTCTCTCTCTCTCTCTCTCTCTCTCTCTCTGTTTCTGTTTCACCATCCAGCTGATCACTTTAGAAAACAGTCCCGTCTTTCTGGCCTCTGCGGGACTCGTTTTCAGTTGGTCACTGCTGGGTGCAGACGTTCTGATGTTGTCATATGCTTATTAGCAGTCTAATTTCCCCAAAGCAATAACATTACAAACTATCATGGTGTCAGTACTGTATAGTGTATGTCACTATACTGTACTGTAGTTTGTCTCTATCATTATGAGGACCTTTATATAATATTATAGTGATTAAAGCAGTTAATTAATGCTTAACCTAAGACTAACTTTAGTCATTAAAACTAAAGTAGTTAATAAGTTTTTGTCATTTTAATCATTTAAAAATAAAGCTGCAGGATTTGGTTTTCTTCACACAGACACATCCTATCCTTGTGGCTCAGCCTCGGTCCCCAGCGAGACATAAAAACACACTCATACAGTGTCCACACATGCAGCTTTATTCTGAGTGGCTAGTTTAGCCTAGTTAATTTACTAAAGACGTGAGCTTTCCGAGGCCATCAGATCTGATCTGAAGGATGTATGAATGTACAGCTTATGAAGTGACAAGTCAATATGAAATTAATACCAGTTCAACCGAAGTGCAGTGATTTGATTTTGTCAGAGCTGCTCGCAGTGCTTTTTAATGCGGTCTCTGATGGGCCGAGGTGGGGACGCGACTGCTTGGCCAATTTGGCCACTAATTAACTGAAACTGTCAGCCGACGCCTCTGACTCTGATGTCACACCGCGCTGCTGTCCCTCACTGATCTCATAGGCACGGACATACTGTAGATGCTGTGCTCGATGTTTCCATCAACTGGTACAGATTTCATAAACATGCTGTATTTTATCTTTCCACTTGTACGGTTCCATTTAACATCAAATCTGGCTTTAAAAATGATTCTAAAATGCCCCAGCAATCCAATATCCAATATTAGTCAGCTCTAAGCAAACCCTACCGAAATTTGGTTCTAGTTTTTGATCACTAATAAGCGAAACGGAAGGTGACAGCAGCAGGAAAAATCATCCTGAAACAACGGAATAAAAAAAACCTTGAGAAGAACCGGATTTTGTGCAGTGCTGCTGCTTTTTCTTCTTTCTTTCTTTTTTTTTTTTTTTTATTATTTTCAAGACAACGCCAAGCAGAAGGATATGCATTAAAAAGCTAAGGGTTATATGAGAACACTGTGAAGTGTGATGGGCAAAAAGAATGTCTAGATCGACGGAGGCTGTGTGTAATCATGACGGAGGTGATTATCTGGGGCAGCCTGAAAAGAACCAGGTAAAATAGTAATAAGCCTAAAAACTAGGTTCACTTTGTGTTGCACCTTGGCGTGGAGTCAGTATTGCTCGTCTCTGTGAATCACAGAATGGCTTTAACGAAGATATCATTTGAAAATAGACTTTTATTGTATTTATCTTTATGTTAAATGAGTTTATAATTGACTGAATCTTTAAAAAAAAAAAAAAGTAAGTGCACAGGAAAACGCTGACTAAAAGAAGTTTTTTTTGTAAAAATCCTTTCAATGGTTTTGCTAAATATTGTTGGAGGAGAGTCATGCTTTAGCACACGGCATCCCAGAGGAGTAATTCCATCCCTCCATCTACTATATCTATTACTCTATGGAAGAGAGAGAGAGAGAGAGAGAGAGAGAGACAGAGAGATAGAGAGAGAGAGAGAGAGCTGTCAAGGATTTTAAGGACATTTTTCCACTTTTACCTCTTCCATACACAATGTCCACTCTTATGGAGAGTCACTAAGCTTCAAATCACATCCGAATCACCTTTTGACTTCACTTGAAAGCCTTACTCTTTAGTCTATAATAAATTATTTGCCAGACTTTCTAGACTATCTGAATTCTCAGTCTCTTGTAATACTGTATTTTTATAAACTCACAAAATGCACAATAATTCTAAACGACACAAAATCCGAAATTAAGTGCCGAACCCTTTTGTAAAGCTTTTAAAATGTAATCGTTTCACTGCTGTCATTCAGCTATAACGTGCAATAAACCCTAAATTCTACAAATGTTTAAGATACTGCAATCATTTCTTCAAAAATTATATTTCCAGTCACATTTGATATGTTAGACCTAAATCTTTAGTATTAAAAACAAATTGTCATAAACACATATGTCTTTACTTTGTGTTTGTGTTAGATAAAATGCTTTTTTTTTCTTGTTTCACTTATGGTAATGCTAGACATTAATTTACTGTTTAAGTGTTACAGTATGTGCTGGTATGAAAATGTCAAACTTTCTATAATGTTCAATTCAAATAATAGAAAGAATTCATATGTTTTTTTTAAATCATTTGTGCATGCAAGGGTTAAGAAAAATGTAAAGTAATATGCAAAAATACTACAACAACTCCTCTTCATCATCATCATTATCCTCCTCATCATCTTCCTCCTCCCACTACTACAGTACAGTACTACTGCAATAAAATCCCTAGTGAGGATTTAACACTCTCAGTGTAACCATGAGACCAGCTGGACCTACAGTAGATAAACATTGCAGGGTGTTAATTCAACAATGGTAATTATAATATTTATATATTATTCATTCATTCATCTTCTATACCGCTTAATCCTGTGTTCAGGGTCGCGGGGGACCTGGAGCCTATCCCAGGAGACTTCGGGCACTAGGCGGGGTACACCCTGGACAGGGTGCCAATCCATCGCAGGGCACACATACATACACACACTCACACACCCAATCACACACTACAGGCAATTTAGGAACGCTAATTAGCCTAACCTGCATATCTTTGGACTGTGGGAGGAAACCGGAGTACCCGGAGGAAACCCACCAAGCACGGGGAGAACATGCAAACTCCATGCACACAGAGACGGGAATCGAGCCTAGCCGGGGAATCGAACCCAGACCCTGGAGGTGCAAGGTGACAGTGCTAACCACTACACCACCACGCCGCCTTATATATTATATAATATAATATTATTATAAATAACAACAATAATAATAATAATAATAATAATAGTGAATGGGATGTTGTTGTTGTTGTTGTTATTTAGCAGCAAGAAGATCATTGTTTACAGAGTGCAAATGTTCTCTCCAAGCATTTCATGTCTAGCATTAATCTCCAGATGCTAAAAGCTGAATAAATACTTTCTGTGACAGCTGTACAATATTTATATAGATGTTCTCATAATCTGGGAGGAATACATCAAGCCATTAAAGCATATGCAAATACACCCTTCCTTTCATTCTGTTCTCATTCCTCCAAAACATGCCGGAAAACAGAGAATTTCAAGCCTTACACTTTTTCATCATTTTAATCAAAACTCCTGCAGAACAGCTATCAGCTTAAAGCAGCCAGCGACCTGACAGAAACATGTCCATACCACCCCGGGTTATGATTCCGATAATTTGTTCTTGTCACCATCGGATGCACTCGCAAAATTACAACAACAAATAAAAATGCATGAAAGACATGAACAAACATGACCACGCACTTCCATCTCATTTTTGTCTATCTCAGCATGGCCTCTGTTCTCCTCAGTGCTGAAAATGGTATTTGGAGACAAACAACTTCATTCTGTGGTGCGTCTGTAATTAGCTGTGGAATTAGCAGCGCTGACGGGCCTCCATAGATCAGTGAGGCCCTCGAGGGAGGCTGCAGGGAGCGCGGGAGCCGCATTTCCAATTATTGTGTTGAACTGCTAATTTAGTTATTGTGCCGCGCGTAATTGTGATGGGTATTGGGTGTGCGATTCAATTTGTTTTAAATATTTGTGGGCTGGCGGATTGGTAATAGAGCTGACCTATCTAGCGGCCCAGTATGAAAGTAAGAGAGCAAAAACAAAGGGACGAGACTACAAAGATGTTCTTCCTCTCTCACTCGGAGCTTTTCTTTCGTCCCTTCTCTCATCGTCTCGGTTTGATCTGCCTCATCCCTCTTAAGACGGTTGAAGTTAAAAAGCTTGAAATTCACAAAATAGCACTTTGATCAGTTGCAGGACGGCAGCATCACACATTAGAGGAGAGAACATTGAGGGCTTTGGTTTGAAGATAAGCAGGGGATGCCTAGTTCCCCAAAAATATACAGTGGACCAATAACACAGGAACAGGGCTTATATGAAGGTACATGCTTTAAAAACGAGTTCTAGGTACCCGAGCTCCACACATGACACATACAGTATACACACACACACACACACACACTGCTGATAGACCACGTGCCCTAATTTCACACTGGCGTCTGCTCCTTACTGCTGCTGTTCCGCTTTTACACATCAGAATAAATAACTCGCTCGTCATAAGCCCGCTTTCTGCTGTAGAACTGAAATGATTTGCACTCTGGATGATGTTTATCTGTTACACTGTTTGTAATAAATAGAGATTCAGCCACAAAATGATGCCATCAATGCACTTATTTACACAAACAGCAAACAGGAAAAATAGCTCCGTGCAGCTTATATGACGGACACATCAGTTCAGGCCTTTGAAATGGATCAAATTATGCACTTGAATATGACAAGATATCAAATTAAAGCTGTTTAGCCACCGCAGATGGATGAGTGCTTACCCCATTACTAATGAAGTGTTATAGTAAACATTCATGCAGACTGTTCACACATACGTATTACAGCACTCGAGTTATGCTTCCAACATGGAAATATACTGTATACTGTATTTCTACCAAATACCAAATATGAAAACTACAGGAAACAAACCAAAATAAAACATGGGTTCATATTCACAGACTTTATTAGATTATATTAGAAATTATATACTGTATAGTTTCTATCATTTAAGCTCAAGACTAGACAGTTTTTGGCATTATATATTTATACAGTATATATTTGGCTTTATATATTTTATATGCATAGAATGGGTTTTAGTTGCTAGCAAGCAGCGCTCTCACTGCCACAAACATGGTTTGACTCACAGTCAGGGAACCAACTCCAGTCGATGTAGGGTTGCATGAACCAGAGCACTATCGCCGTTCCCAAGACCGGATAAATTACGAAGGGTTTTGTCAGGAACGGCATCTGGCATAAAAACTTGTATAATATCAAATATATAGATCCAGTAATCTACTGTGGCCAACCCCAAAATGAGGAACTGTGTTTACAAACGTCGGCGTGGTGGTGTAGTGGTTAGCACTGTCGCCTTGCACCTCCAGGGTCTGGGTTCGATTCCCCGGCCAGGCTCGATTCCCGTCTCTGTGTGCATGGAGTTTGCATGTTCTCCCCGTGCTTGGTGGGTTTCCTCCGGGTACTCCGGTTTCCTCCCACAGTCCAAAGATATGCAGGTTAGGCTAATTGGCGTTCCCAAATTGACCATCGTGTGTGAATGAGTGTGTGTGCGTGTGCTCTGCGATGGATTGGCACCCTGTCCAGGGTGTACCCTGCCTCGTGCCCAGTGTCTCCTGGGATAGGCTCCAGGTCCCCCGCGACCCTAAATACAGGATAAAGTGGTATAGAAGATGAATGAATGAATAATGTGTTTACAGAATATAAGACAGAAACATCAATATTTTTGCATTCATTATAATTCCAATATCTAATGTTTTTTTTTATAGTATATATCATATATAATGTGTGTATAATGTGTCATATACTGTATAAATCCACTACAACAATCAGTCATAACATTAAAAATAAATAAATAATGGCATTACAATGGCTGCTGTAAAGGCATGGAATATACAGTACAGTATTACTCAGCACATAAACAGTCAGTACTCAACCTTGATGTACGGATAGAAGGAAAAATCATTGGCATGCACCAGATTGTGACGTGATGACTAGATGACCAGAGCAACTTTAAATGCCACGTCTTGTACTGTGTTCCCAGTATGCCATTGCTACTGCTTACCAAAAGTGACCCAAGCAAGGACAAAGTTATAAACCAGCAACAGGGTCATGGGCACCCAAGGCTCACTGATCCACGTGAGTTGTAACGGCTAGCTTTTCTGGTGCGATCTCGCAGGAGAGCTACAGTACAGAAGAGCCTAAATTGCTGAGAAAGGTAATGCTGGCTATAATAGGAAGGTGTGGGAAGATTGCAGCGTGTGGGGTTTAGACAGTCTGGCCTCTGTCCACTTCAAAAAGACCTGCCAGAACCAATGCCAAGGACCAATGAATGGCCTTGTCTGATGATTCATGTTTTCTCAAATATCATGTACAGATGCTTATCCTGCGGAGATGTTGCAGAAAGACCAGGTGACATCTGATTTCAATATTCATTCATTCATTCATTCATTCATTTTCTATACCGCTTAATCCTGTGTTCAGGGTCGCGGGGGACCTGGAGCCTATCCCAGGAGACTTCGGGCACTAGGCGGGGTACACCCTGGACAGGGTGCCAATCCATCGCAGGGCACACACACATACACACACTCACAATCACACACTACGGGCAATTTAGGAACGCCAATTAACCTAACCTGCATATCTTTGGACTGTGGGAGGAAACCGGAGTACCCGGAGGAAACCCACCAAGCACGGGGAGAACATGCAAACTCCATGCACACAGAGACGGGAATCGAGCCTGGCCGGGGAATCGAACCCAGACCCTGGAGGTGCAAGGCGACAGTGCTAACCACTACACCACCGCGCTTCCTGATTTAAATATTATACAACATAAAGTTTTGCAAACTATTTTCATGATTTAACTGCCACATGTATAATTACATGATTGGCTAATAATAGTGTGAATCTTATTACACTACTGATGACTGTATATTTATACATAAAATTATTGATTCTAAATATGAAAGGCTCATTTTAAAAACCAGTAAGCTACTGTAGATCTCTATGGTCGTAAGGTAACAACTGGTCTTGTGAATCACAACATATTTCAGAAGATTTAATCAGAAGATCTGACATAGCATAAACATTTTTTTTTTAAATCCATCAACATACCGAACTAAACAGGTATACAAAGTAGATCAGATTTATATGATTGGACAAAAATAGTGTCCATTCTAATTCAGGGTTTCCGTCATATTTATCCTTTATCCTATTTATGCAGTATTGAACTGAGACATGCTTACTGTATCTCCATCCCTAAACTACTGTAAACACCTGCTCAAATGTAAAGTAACCATTTTTTTTCATATTTAAAGCCACAATTTATGCATAAATTCTCGATTTGTGGAAAGATAGTGGGAACACTTACAGATAGCGGTCATTTCCCTGAACTAATGTCATTTGCACATTAAACAAACATCCGTGTGTTTTTGGTGGAGAGCAATTTTAGCTCTTCAGAAAGTGTGAAAGCTTGTTTTGTGTTTGTGTGTGTGTGTGTGTGTGTGTGTTGTGTGTGTGCTCTCTTTCATGTCTGCTTTGCAGTGTGTGTTTGCGGTTATTCTGCATGAACCCCGGGGTCAGTTTGAAAGGCTCTGCCCCTGAATGAGGCCTCTTCAGCTTTCTATCTGTGCTTTGAAAACTCGATGTCTCTCACCCGCTTACACGCGTAGACACCCGTGAGCGCACACAACATCTATTTACACCTTCTGCGTTTGATCATCAATTAAGTGCTCCTTTGATTCCCCTCATGTGCTGCCACCTCAATCAATCCTTAGCACTTATTGATGTTCTAGATTGTTATCATCTCTGACTGAAACACACAAACTTTCAGAGAAATATGAAATAACAGTCCTCATGTCCTTCTTTAGTCTATTCTGTAATATGTAGATGAGGTCAGTATGAGAATAGATGGGCAAGGTGAGCGGATATGATCGTCAGCAGTCAATGACGTCTTGTATTGCTGAAATCTAATATATGTCAATGGCACTTAGATACACACCCTGGACGGGGTGCCACTCCATCACAGGGACAAGCACACACACACACTCACCCACTATGGGTCATTTGGGAATACCAATTAGTCTAATCTGTATGTCTTTGGACTGTGGGAGGAAACCAGACTACCCGGAGGAAACCCAACAAGTATGGGGATGCACACGAACCTGAATGCAGGACTCAAACCTTTTGACCCTGGTGTTGCTAGACCACAGTGCCACATTATTTCCAAATGACCCATAGTGGGTGAGTGTGTGTGTGTGTGCTTGTCCCTGTGATGGAGTGGCACCCCATCCAGGATGTTTACATATCTTATCCCAGGAGACGTAGGGCATGAGACGGTGTACACCCAATCCATCACAGGGCACACACATACTGTATACCTTCACACACACTATGGGCAATTTGGCAATGACAGTTAATCTAATCTGCAGGTCTTTTGGACTGTGGGAAGAAACCCGGAGGACCGGGAGAAAACCGGCCATGCACCCAGAGATTGGCATCAAACCTGGACCATGGAAGTGCAAGGAGACAGTGCTAAGCATTACACCACAGTGCTACCCCTCCAAAACCTTTTCAAGGATAAAAGAGTAAATACCCCATATCTTTTTATTCTTCAATGCGTCTAAGAATATATTTCAGATGCTGATTGTGAATCACTACTATTCACTACTAATGTGTCAGTAAAGCAAGCTGAAAAATATCATCTGCATTATTTCTCTGTGTGATCACATGGTGACCTTCACTGATCATCTGAGTAAATCTAAAGTCTGGGTAAGAACACCTTAGACTTGGACTAAGAGAAATTGTCGACAATGTAAAATCTGCTGCTTTAAAAAACATCTTATCCAAAGTGGATGCCAGAAAAAAAAACCTTCACATGAACCAAATGGGTGGCGCGGTGGTGTAGTGGTTAGCACTGTCGCCTTGCACCTCCAGGGACTGGGTTCGATTCCCCGGCCAGGCTCGATTCCCGTCTCTGTGTGCATGGAGTTTGCATGTTCTCCCCGTGCTTGGTGGGTTTCCTCCGGGTACTCCGGTTTCCTCCCACAGTCCAAAGATATGCAGGTTAGGCTAATTGGCGTTCCTAAATTGCCCGTAGTGTGTGATTGGGTGTGTGAGTGTGTGTGTGTATGTGTGTGTGCCCTGCGATGGATTGGCACCCTGTCCAGGGTGTACCCCGCCTAGTGCCCGAAGTCTCCTGGGATAGGCTCCAGGCCCCCCGCGACCCTGAACACAGGATTAAGCGGTATAGAAGATGAATGAATGAATGAATTTCCTGTCATGTTGGCTATTGCTACTCAGTAATCTAACTGTGGTTTTGTACATTTTTACAAAAGGGAAATAATGGGAATATGTCAAAATGAATTATTAATAAACTAGCAGAAATTAACGTTGACTTAAATGCACATGCTAGCATGCAAATCATACGGCGGAAATACTAGCACAGTAATATTTGATTGACAGGGATACTACCTCTTGGATTGCATTTTCAGCACACAGGACATATCCACAGCCATATGTGACCTACGCAGGGGAAATGTGCTCAGTCACATGCATGGAGGGAATTTCTGAATATTTCTGTTTGAGCGAGTTTAATAAATCAGACCTGCACAGCTCCACACCAGACATGCAACAATATGAAAGTCCACTCTGTAGCCATTGGACCACTTTTATGAGTACAGCTCTATCTCACAACTACACACACACACACACACACACACGCACACACCAGTACACACATCAACAGTGCAGCCGCCTGCTCACGTGTGTCCGTCATTAATCTGCTGATGATTGATGACTAGCGTTGAGGAGAGAACAAGCTGTGAAAGAGTGAGCGCATGAATGCCTCCCTCTCTACATATATCTATATATCCTTCTATTTTTTTTTTTCACCCTGCCCCCCTCTTTTATGATTTCCTCCATCCTTGTTATTCATCTCCTCCTTTTCTTTTCTCATTGCCGAAACACTTGCTGATAGGAATCAGCTGGGAAGTCCAGAGAGAGAGAGAGAGAGAGAGAGAGAGAGAGAGTACGGGGCCAGAACAGGAGGCTTCTGCCGCACCACAAATGAAATCAATTTGAAAAGCGGTCGGGTAATTGGTTTCTAAACAGAATTCTGTCATGACCGTCTGCTACCTGTTTCCATTTGGCACTTGCGTGAAAATAACTCCCTGTACAGAGATGACAATAAAATCACCTTGTTCCTAATTCTGTACTTCTTCCTTCCAATCAGGCAGCTCAGGCAACATCACTCGCATATATATATAGGGTTTTCCCCTGACTGCTACTTACAGTAAATAGACTTTGGTCTAATTTGGTGATGAAGCAAGTCAAAAAGTTATGAAAGATATATAATGCAGAGAAGATTTGCATTAAAAAAAAACATAATTTTCGGATGTAAATGTTAGTGAAGTACAAAATAAATAATGTGATGGCCATCATTCACATTGCTGTCCTACGTGAACTTACTTTGATTAAAAAGTCTTCTGTGGCGTTTTGTATCTCTTTTTTGTTGTTGTTGCAAAATGTCTCATTCTTTTTAACTCTGCGTCAGACATTTTTCTATTACAAATATTATAATGATGCTTATGCATGTTCTCCCCGTGCTTGGTGGGTTTCCTCCTGGTACTCCGGTTTCCTCCCACAGTCCAAAGATATGCAGGTTAGGCTAATTGGTGTTCCCAAATTGCCTGTAGTGTGTGATTGGGTGTGTGAGTGTGTGTATGTGTGTGTGCCCTGCGATGGATTGGCACCCTGTCCAGGGTGTACCCCGCCTAGTGCCCGAAGTCTCCTGGGATAGGCTCCAGGTCCCCCGCGACCCTGAACACAGGATTAAGCGGTATAGAAAATGAAATGAAAAAAAAAAAGAAAAATAATGATGCTTAGTCGTAAAATGTTTAGAAATACTATATTTGTTAAAAAAAATTGATATCAAGAAATACTTACAGATTTTATTTTTAAGCGCATTTATTTTGAGGGATTTAAAGACTTTCCATTAAAACTTTATACTGTATATGTATTATAATTCTTTAAGGTAAAATATAAGCCTTTAAAGAGAAATTACATTGTCAGGCCCTTTTTGTTCTCCAGGGCATAAATATGTAAAAAGTGCAACAATATCCTTAAGGTATAATTAGGTATGTACTTTATGTACTTAAAAGGACTTTTAAAGGCACATTACATCATCCACAACCTCTAACTGATCACATGAGGTTCAGTTGAGTCTTTTTTTGTTCTCAAAGTAAACTTTGCTATACGGTCAACTTCACTTTAATAGAGGGAAAGATCTTATTGACAAAACTCCTTAGTGTTCTCATCAAAAATCAAATTAACAATTTCATAAGCAAAAATGTCATCACCATGAGTCATGAAATTAATAACAATGACCACTGTGAAATGCCATTAATATTCAATTTTGATGCTGCAATTTGCATAAATGTGTTCAAACATCTAAACCTCGGTAGGGTTGGTAAAATTAAGCGAACAGTAATTCTTAATATCTGCCTAATTTCATTACCTACAGTCTGCAGAACAGGAACACAAACAGACACAGCATCAGATACAAATACAAACGTAGTACGTGCACACAAACAGATCACCCCCCCCCCACCCCCCCCCCCCCCCCCCAACCGCCACAAAGCAGTCAAATGTTAAAGGCAAAGGGAAATATGTCCAAATCAAAAGTCAACAAGTTTCCCAGCCACCAAATGCCACACTGATGCCTTTTTTGACTCACCATGATAGAGAAATGCATATGCATGAGGTAAGCAACTTCTGATCCCAACAAAGTAAAGCTCTGGCTTATGAAGATTGGGGGAGCGTTAATGACTTCTTCGTTTTAAGCCGGCATAAGAAAGCTAGATTCCCCATGCTTGTAGTCCATGAGAATATTTAATACCCGTTATTAATCATTTTTAATCCGTTTGCTTTTAATTAAGAAACAGCATGTTGCTGTCCTATCAGTGCATGCCAGGGTGCAGATTAATTGTAGCTTAAGATAGCTCACCGTGATTGGTGTAATGTATTAGCTAACAAGACGCCGGCTTCTAAAGATACTTGTACACTACCTTGGGAAGTTGGCTCTACTCCAGGGCTTCTCCCCCTCTCCCTGCCCGCTCCAGCTATCTTCTCCTTTCTAGTGCCGCTCCCGTTTGAAGGCGAGAACTCGAGAGCTGGGGACAATTCTATCATCTCAGCATGGCGCTTTATTCGTACCTTCATTACTGGGCTGCCAGTTTTGGCCCCCGAGGTGTTGCGTAAAGATGTTTTCTGCTGACATGTTGATGGTGGAGGCGTTTCTCTCTGGGTCTCACCACCATATGTCCACAAAGGCCAGCTTCTCGAGAGGAAAAGTCTGGAGAAGTCACAGAGGAACTGCGGTACAATGACACCAGGTCAGGAATGTGTGTGGAGCTGGAGGATGTGTCTAATGTCAGGATGAGGTAATAATCTTTATGAAAGGTTCACGCAAAAAAAGTCTTATGAAGTAAGATGCTGAAAATGTTTGGACATTGTTTGTTATGGGACAGTGATAACCTGTTTAGTGCAGTGTAGTAAAGTGTAGTGTAGTGCAGAGTCGTATAGTGTAGTGGTGTGGTGTTCAGTGCAGTGTAGTAAAGTGTAGTGTAGTAAAGAGATGAGTAGTGTAATTTAGTGTAGTGTGGGGTAGTATAGTGTAGTAAAGTCTTGTCTAGTCAATGCAGTTTCGTATATTGTAGTGTAGTCTAGTGCAGAGTAGTATTGTGTAGTGCAGAGTCGTATAGTGTAGTGGTGTGGTGTTCAGTGCAGTTTAGTAAAGTGATGTATAGTAAAGAGATGAGTAGTGTAATTTAGTGTAGTGTGGGGTAGTATAGTGTAGTAAAGTCTTGTCTAGTCAGTGCAGTTTCGTATATTGTAGTGTAGTGTAGTGCAGTAAAGTGATGTGTAATATAGTGTATTGCAGTGCAGAGTAGTATACTGTAGTGTAGTGGTGTTGTGTTCAGTGCAGTATAGTAAAGTGTAGTATAATGTAGTGTAGTATAGTGTAGTATAATGTAGTGTAGTATAGTGTAGTATAATGTAGTGTAGTATAGTGTAGTATAATGTAGTGTAGTAAAGTGTAGTATAGTGGAGAGTAGTATAGTGTAGTGGTGTGGTGTTTAGTGCAGTGTAGTAAAGTGTAGTATAGTGTAGTGCAGAGTAGTATAGTGTAGTGCAGAGTAGTATAGTGTAGTGCAGAGTAGTATAGTGTAGTGCAGAGTAGTATAGTATAGTGCAGAGTAGTATAGTGTAGTATAGTGTAGTGCAGAGTAGTGTAGTGTAGTGGTGTGGTGTTCAGTGCAGTGTAGTAAAGTGTAGTGTAGTGTAGTGCAGAGTAGTACAGTGTAGTGGTGTGGTGTTCAGTGCAGTGTAGTATAGTATAGTGTAGTATAGTGTAGTGCAGAGTAGTATAGTGTAGTGGTGTGGTGTTCAGTGCAGTGTAGTATAGTGTAGTGTAGTGTAGTGCAGAGTAGTACAGTGTAGTGGTGTGGTGTTCAGTGCAGTGTAGTATAGTATAGTGTAGTATAGTGTAGTGCAGAGTAGTATAGTGTAGTGGTGTGGTGTTCAGTGCAGTGTAGTATAGTGTAGTGTAGTGTAGTGCAGAGTAGTACAGTGTAGTGGTGTGGTGTTCAGTGCAGTGTAGTATAGTATAGTGTAGTATAGTGTAGTGCAGAGTAGTATAGTGTAGTGGTGTGGTGTTCAGTGCAGTGTAGTATAGTGTAGTGTAGTGTAGTGTAGTGCAGAGTAGTACAGTGTAGTGGTGTGGTGTTCAGTGCAGTGAAGTATAGTGTAGTGCAGAGTAGTATAGTGTAGTGCAGAGTAGTATAGTATAGTGCAGAGTAGTATAGTGTAGTATAGTGTAGTGCAGAGTAGTATAGTATAGTGCAGAGTAGTATAGTGTAGTATCGTGTAGTGCAGAGTAGTATAGTGTAGTATCGTGTAGTGCAGAGTAGTATAGTATAGTGCAGAGTAGTATAGTGTAGTATAGTGTAGTGCAGAGTAGTATAGTGTAGTGCAGAGTAGTACAGTGTAGTGGTGTGGTGTTCAGTGCAGTGTAGTATAGTGTAGTGTAGTGTAGTGCAGAGTAGTACAGTGTAGTGGTGTGGTGTTCAGTGCAGTGTAGTATAGTGTAGTGCAGAGTAGTATAGTGTAGTGCAGAGTAGTATAGTATAGTGCAGAGTAGTATAGTGTAGTATAGTGTAGTGCAGAGTAGTATAGTATAGTGCAGAGTAGTATAGTGTAGTATCGTGTAGTGCAGAGTAGTATAGTGTAGTATCGTGTAGTGCAGAGTAGTATAGTATAGTGCAGAGTAGTATAGTGTAGTATAGTGTAGTGCAGAGTAGTGTAGTGGTGTGGTGTTCAGTGCAGTATAGTGTAGTGTAGTGTAGTGCAGAGTAGTACAGTGTAGTGGTGTGGTGTTTAGTACAGTGTAGTATAGTGTAGTGTAGTGCAGAGTAGTACAGTGTAGTGGTGTGGTGTTTAGTGCAGTGTAGTATAGTGTAGTGCAGTGTAGTATAGTGTAGTGCAGAGTAGTATAGTGTAGTGCAGAGTAGTATAGTATAGTGCAGAGTAGTATAGTGTAGTATAGTGTAGTGCAGAGGAGTATAGTATAGTGCAGAGTAGTATAGTGTAGTATCGTGTAGTGCAGAGTAGTATAGTGTAGTGCAGAGTAGTATAGTGTAGTGCAGAGTAGTACAGTGTAGTGGTGAGGTGTTCAGTGCAGTGTAGTATAGTGTAGTGTAGTGTAGTACAGAGTAGTACAGTGTAGTGGTGTGGTGTTCAGTGCAGTGTAGTATAGTGTAGTGCAGAGTAGTATAGTATAGTACAGAGTAGTATAGTGTAGTATAGTGTAGTGCAGAGTAGTATAGTATAGTGCAGAGTAGTATAGTGTAGTATCGTGTAGTGCAGAGTAGTATAGTGTAGTATCGTGTAGTGCAGAGTAGTATAGTATAGTGCAGAGTAGTATAGTGTAGTATAGTGTAGTGCAGAGTAGTGTAGTGGTGTGGTGTTCAGTGCAGTATAGTATAGTGTAGTGTAGTGTAGTGCAGAGTAGTACAGTGTAGTGGTGTGGTGTTTAGTGCAGTGTAGTATAGTGTAGTGCAGAGTAGTATAGTGTAGTGCAGAGTAGTATAGTGCAGAGTAGTATAGTGTAGTATAGTGTAGTGCAGAGTAGTATAGTATAGTGCAGAGTAGTATAGTGTAGTATAGTGTAGTGCAGAGTAGTATAGTATAGTGCAGAGTAGTATAGTGTAGTATCGTGTAGTGCAGAGTAGTATAGTGTAGTGCAGAGTAGTATAGTGTAGTGTAGTGTAGTGCAGAGTAGTACAGTGTAGTGGTGTGGTGTTTAGTGCAGTGTAGTATAGTGTAGTGCAGAGTAGTATAGTGTAGTGCAGAGTAGTATAGTATAGTGCAGAGTAGTATAGTGTAGTATAGTGTAGTGCAGAGTAGTATAGTATAGTGCAGAGTAGTATAGTGTAGTATCGTGTAGTGCAGAGTAGTATAGTGTAGTGCAGAGTAGTATAGTATAGTGCAGAGTAGTATAGTGTAGTATAGTGTAGTGCAGAGTAGTATAGTGTAGTATCGTGTAGTGCAGAGTAGTATAGTGTAGTGCAGAGTAGTATAGTGTAGTATCGTGTAGTGCAGAGTAGTATAGTGTAGTGCAGAGTAGTATAGTATAGTGCAGAGTAGTATAGTGTAGTATAGTGTAGTGCAGAGTAGTATAGTATAGTGCAGAGTAGTATAGTGTAGTATCGTGTAGTGCAGAGTAGTATAGTGTAGTGCAGAGTAGTATAGTGTAGTGTAGTGTAGTGCAGAGTAGTACAGTGTAGTGGTGTGGTGTTTAGTGCAGTGTAGTATAGTGTAGTGCAGAGTAGTATAGTGTAGTGCAGAGTAGTATAGTATAGTGCAGAGTAGTATAGTGTAGTATAGTGTAGTGCAGAGTAGTATAGTATAGTGCAGAGTAGTATAGTGTAGTGTAGTGTAGTACAGAGTAGTACAGTGTAGTGGTGTGGTGTTCAGTGCAGTGTAGTATAGTGTAGTGCAGAGTAGTATAGTATAGTGCAGAGTAGTATAGTGTAGTATAGTGTAGTGCAGAGTAGTATAGTATAGTGCAGAGTAGTATAGTGTAGTATCGTGTAGTGCAGAGTAGTACAGTGTAGTATCGTGTAGTGCAGAGTAGTATAGTATAGTGCAGAGTAGTATAGTGTAGTATAGTGTAGTGCAGAGTAGTGTAGTGGTGTGGTGTTCAGTGCAGTATAGTATAGTGTAGTGTAGTGTAGTGCAGAGTAGTACATTGTAGTGGTGTGGTGTTTAGTGCAGTGTAGTATAGTGTTGTGTAGTGTAGTGCAGAGTAGTACAGTGTAGTGGTGTGGTGTTTAGTGCAGTGTAGTATAGTGTAGTGCAGAGTAGTATAGTGTAGTGCAGAGTAGTATAGTGCAGAGTAGTATAGTGTAGTATAGTGTAGTGCAGAGTAGTATAGTATAGTGCAGAGTAGTATAGTGTAGTATAGTGTAGTGCAGAGTAGTATAGTATAGTGCAGAGTAGTATAGTGTAGTATCGTGTAGTGCAGAGTAGTATAGTGTAGTGCAGAGTAGTATAGTGTAGTGTAGTGTAGTGCAGAGTAGTACAGTGTAGTGGTGTGGTGTTTAGTGCAGTGTAGTATAGTGTAGTGCAGAGTAGTATAGTGTAGTGCAGAGTAGTATAGTATAGTGCAGAGTAGTATAGTGTAGTATAGTGTAGTGCAGAGTAGTATAGTATAGTGCAGAGTAGTATAGTGTAGTATCGTGTAGTGCAGAGTAGTATAGTGTAGTGCAGAGTAGTATAGTATAGTGCAGAGTAGTATAGTGTAGTATAGTGTAGTGCAGAGTAGTATAGTGTAGTATCGTGTAGTGCAGAGTAGTATAGTGTAGTGCAGAGTAGTATAGTGCAGAGTAGTATAGTGTAGTATAGTGTAGTGCAGAGTAGTATAGTATAGTGCAGAGTAGTATAGTGTAGTATAGTGTAGTGCAGAGTAGTATAGTATAGTGCAGAGTAGTATAGTGTAGTATCGTGTAGTGCAGAGTAGTATAGTGTAGTGCAGAGTAGTATAGTGTAGTGTAGTGTAGTGCAGAGTAGTACAGTGTAGTGGTGTGGTGTTTAGTGCAGTGTAGTATAGTGTAGTGCAGAGTAGTATAGTGTAGTGCAGAGTAGTATAGTATAGTGCAGAGTAGTATAGTGTAGTATAGTGTAGTGCAGAGTAGTATAGTATAGTGCAGAGTAGTATAGTGTAGTATCGTGTAGTGCAGAGTAGTATAGTGTAGTGCAGAGTAGTATAGTATAGTGCAGAGTAGTATAGTGTAGTATAGTGTAGTGCAGAGTAGTATAGTGTAGTATCGTGTAGTGCATAGTAGTATAGTGTAGTGGTGTGGTGTTCAGTGCAGTGTAGTAAAGTGATGGATAGTAAAGTGATGAGTAGTGTAATGTAGTGTATTGTAGTCAAGTCTAGTCTTTTTATATGAGCACAAATCAATTTTTGGTATGGAGAGAAAATGAAGTTCTAATCATGCTTAGGCAGAAAAATAAACTACAAATTAAAAAGTATTATATTGATAATGTCCTGTGTTTTTCCTGTATGGACAATTTAAACCAGGAATGAATTGATGTGCAGTGTAATAAAGTGAAGTGAATTGCTCTGCAATGGTGTAGTGTAGTGTAGTGCAGTGTAGTGTAGTAAAGAGATCTGAGGTGACCTGTAGTGTGTAGTGGTGTGTAGTGCAGAGCAATGTAATGTAGTAAAGTGAAGTGGAATGAAGTATTTTAGTAATGTACAGTAGTGTAGTGCAGTGATGTTCAGTTTAGTGTAGTGTAATGTAGTGTATTGCAGCAATGTGAACTGTCCTGTAGTGGTGTGTAGTGCAGTTTAGAGAGGTGTAAGGCAGTGCAGCGTAGTGTAGTGTGGTGCGGTGTATCGTGGCCCGGTGGCGTGCTGTGAAATAGAGTAAAGTGAACTGAAGTGCCCTGTTGTAGTGTGCAGGTTAATATAATGTAGCGAAGTACAGTCGAGTGAAGTATACTCATGTATAGTGTAGTGTCGTATAAGGCTGTGTAGTGACATGAATATAGCATAGTCAAGTAAAGTTTAGGTGGAGTGTCGTACGATATAGTGATGCACAATGATGTGTAATTTAATATAGAAGAGTAATGAAGAGATTTATACAGTATGTCCAGGTTTTAAAATGAGCCTAAAATGTCGACCTATGCATATAAATATTTCACTTTATTAAAAAAAAGTGTGTGTGAAATAAGCACAGTAGTCAAGTCATGAGGTCCTTTGTATGTGTATGTGTATGTGTATGTGTGTGTGTATGTGTGTGTGTGTGGGGGGGGGGGGGGGTTGTCTCCCCTGACACAGACAGCTTTTAAATTTCAGTATCAATTGGGTACAAATAACTATTTGCAGAAACTTATTTGCTTTGAACTATTACATTTTGAATTATTATTATTATTGAATTATTAGAATTACTAATCTGACCTTCCCACTTGACTTAAATCTCTTGGAAATTGCCCTGTGTGTATAAATATATGACAACTTGTGATGCAATTCCCAGAAATCGTAGGTTACAATGGATTACATGTGAAGTGCTGGACAGTGAGCAACAGTTTAGCACGTTTAGTTGCCAAAGAGAGTCTTGTTAATTGCACTTAAAAGAGTAATTATATTTAATAATGATTTTGTCCACATGACATCTACATCAGTGCCACATACTGTATGATTCACACCTGGGGGAAAGGGAACATGCTTGCAGTTATGTCTTATCCTGTCATTTCATGTTCTAGTCCTGAGTTACTTCTAGCGATTCTGGGTTGTATCCCAATCTGTCATGCATTTTCCACAGCTTTTCCTTCCCTCTGCAGCACTATCAGGTCACTGCCTGCTGCTTGCAGTTCACACGGATCCTGCAGGAAGAATTTAAAACAGATTTAAAGGTATAGGGAGTGATTTTTACTTGTTACAAGTCAAAAACATGGTTATTCAGAGTTTTATCTTAATCCACACCTAGCGATGTGTCCTGATCATTCAGAACAAAAGTTCTCTAAACCACTGATTGATCTTCTTCTTCTTTGTCTTTCGGCTGTTCCCTTTCAGGGGTCGCCACAGCGAATCATCTGCCTCCATCTAACCATATCCTCTGCATCCTCTTCTCTCACACCAACTAACTTCATGTCCTCTCTCACTGCATCCATAAATCTCCTCTTTGGTCTTCCTCTAGACCTCCTGCCTGCCAGTTCCAACCTCAGCATCCTTCTACCGATATATTCACCATCTCTCCTCTGAACATGTCCAAACCACCTCAATCTGGCCTCTCTGACTTTATCTCGAAAACATCTCACATGGGTTGTCCCTCTGATGAACTCATTCTTGATCCTATCCATCCTGGTCACTCCTAAGGAGAACCTCAACATTGAGGTTGCCACTCATAACCACTGATTGATATACTGCAAAAAAATATAAAACCGATTTAAAAATATTCTGACAGCACCCCGAAAAAAAATATCCAGGTAAAGAAGAGACATGGTCGTGGCGATGCCGTGTTTGAGCAGACTGCTGCAAACTTCACACTGCACTCTCCATTGAATGAGTGAGCCTGTGATAGATGGCGGTACATGACTCTCCTGACCACACACACGTCACGGACCAGTATCACTCTGATACGCATCTATAGGCTACTCAGAGGCGCAGACTATATTGCTTTTGGCGGGTGATCCATCCTTATCGTTTTGATCAATCAGAAAGCAATAGAGCTCCCTGTGTGAGGGGGTTGAGGGCAGCCATTGGTAATTTGGTGTATGAATGAATAAATAGATGGATATTTCCAGCACTAATCTTTCAGGTGACTAAAATACTTCTCTCCTGCGAAGAAGCCTATTGTGTGTGATGAGAGTTTGATTGGATGTCTCCCCCGGGGTGCGCTCTCCATTAGCTAAGGTGGTATAACAGGTAATCAGGAGATAATTAAAAGGCTTCATTTGTGTGCATGCTATGGGGAGGAGGGAGGGTTCTGTCACGGAGCATTGGACAGGCAGCGGGGATCGCATATGATACACTTTCACTGACACACTCACTACTGCGTGCCCCAAAAATGATTTAAGTTCGGATGCATTCCCCGCTAATAGGTTTCTCCTGAAACTTTCAGCCCATGCACTTTTGATCTTTCTTATTTCTTTCTCTCAAGGAAAAAAAATCTTTTGAATCATTGGTTTAAAAAAAAATTAGCAAAATTAATATTATAGCATTTATTTGCATGAATATTATTTTCAATGCACAAACTAAACAACAAGATTTCAAAGTAAAAAAAAAAAAAAAAAAATACAAGCACTGATTTTCTTTGCTAATTCAACAGCAATATATTATTAATATATTAAAATGATCATTTGTTCCCTTATTAGATACCTCTTCTTTTAAATGGTCATAAATGTGGAGTGTGTTAATAAAAAGTGAGACAATAAGTGAGAGCTTTGGATCCACATTTGTTGGCTTAACAACACCACATCGTTTAACAGACCTTTTTTCTTCTTCTTCTTTGCAATAGAATGCCTTTAAAGTCTTTATACGCCAGTTTTGTTGCTGTTTTCTCTTTATGCCAGTCCACTTTAAAATAAATAGTCTATTTCAACAAACTACTCATTATTTTATCCGTAACAAATACGGAAAACTGCTCAGTTGTGGCTACTAAATGTAAAACAACTGATGCGCCATTATGCATGGACATATCATTAACCAAATTAAAAGAAAAGTCTAACAAAACCTAATTAAATGCAATAATAGAGACCGAACAAGCTAGCTCGTATAAAAGCTATGTCCTAAAGTGCTTACACATGACTGAACACTTAGAGATCCCATTAGTTTGCAAGTTATGTCACCTAGCTGGATGCTTTTACATCTAAGATGTTAAAAAAAAAATATTACCATAATCATGTTGCTATAAAAATAACATTGCTCTACCATGGACACACACTCTTTCTATTTGGCATATTAGTGAAATATCTCATCTAACCTCCTCAGGTTGCTAAAGAATTTGGGATTGGGGAAATACCATCAGATGTCCCTGTGTTTATTCTGGCAGACATTCTGTTTATAATATACAGCATTCTTGCAGCATTCATTTCTGCTTATAACATATCTACTGTATACCACATATATTCTTACACTTTTTCTAACCTTGCCATTATTGCAGCAGTTAATCGCATGGAAATCAAATTCTCAATATGAACTACAATATGAATCAGATGCAATTTATTGCAGGTAATGTAGTAATACATAGTCGGTAACTCACGTCTAGTTTTGCCTGAAGTGTACTGAGCATGAGCTATGGATTGATGCTAAAACTGTCTAATCAAAAACCTCATTCATCAGTGCATTTGTTTTAAACTAGTGCCATGTTGTGGTTTTGGTGACATGGCAAATTTAGTGCTCTTTGAATATTAATATACATAATTCATATAAACCCACTTGGAGGCACCACACTGAATGAGAAAATGTGACAAGAGAGACCTGAAAACCACAGATGCTGTCACATATTATTTAGCGAAGGATATGGTGCCCATGTTGTGAATGATTTCAGAAACTAATAAACATGGGACGTATAAGTTTCGTAAGCCCTCATGCAACTCGGTCTAGTGACACTATTTGATTCTAGTCCACAGAAATAATGCTCAATACTAAATGATTAATTAAATTATTTCATTCATTCATTCATTTATGACAGGGTCACTGTTAGCCTGGAGCCAATCCCAAGTAACTTTGAGCTATAGCCTGGGTACACCCTGTACAGATCCATCGCAGAGTATGCACACACTCATTCAATATGGACAATTTGGAAATGGGGAAAATCTGGACTGGGGGAGAAAACTAGACAACCCAGAGGAAACCCTCCAAGCACGTGGAGAACATGCTAACTACAGTACATGCAGACAGATCTGAAGTGGGACTCAAAGCCTTGATCATGGAGGTGCAAGGCCACAGTGCTAAACATGATGGTACAGTATCACCTAAATGGTACTTTTAATAGTTAGTTAATTATTGTAGTTTCAATTGCAATTACAGTACATGTGAAAACAATCATAATGAGATCTTTCAATCAAATTGAGCAGCCCAAGATGCCATGCATTTCTGTACAGTTTACATAAGGTTGACAAGAATCCAGTTTAAAGATATATGTCGTTTTCATGGCTCGCTTTGTTATTTTTTACGTTTTTCGCTATATTTAAGTTAATAAATACAGTTGCTTTTTAAAGAATAACTTTCGTTGATTTTCATTTAAAATGTTATAACTTTACTTGTAACTATACGTCAATGGTTTATTTCAGTAAATAGTATTATGCAGTTTTCAAAACTTTATGTAGTTCCATCCATCCATCCATCCATCCATCCATACTTCCTTTTTCTGAACTGCTTATCCTGCGTAGGATCTGGAGCCTATCCCAGGGAACTCAATGGCACAATGCATGGAACATTCTGCACGGAGTGCCAATCCATCCCAGGATCCAAGCACAAGCACACACAATTACATAAGGATACACTATGGACAATTTGAAAAGCCAATTCGCAATTCAGGAACCCCATCAGGCACAGGGAAAACTAGCAAACTTCACACACAAACCAAAGATGAGATATAAATAATTAACTCAATGCATTAAGCATTAAGTCAATGTGCTGTTCACTTTTTGGATCTGTTACAAAAATAAAGCCCTAAACATGACACTATACTTTTGAACCTTTTTTTTTTTTAATGATGTTTTTAGCTTTGATCATGATATTATGCACTGTAAAAAAATTTCATGTAAAATTACAGTAAATTACTGGCAGCAGTTTTGCCAGTAAAATGCTGTTTTATTACAGTATTTGTACTGTAGAAATAGACTACAGTAAATTGCTGTATTACAGTTTATTACTGTGATGTTGTACTGTTTACTGTATTTTAGTGGTAAATAATTATTTGGACAACTTAATATATATATATAACAAAAATATATATATTTTTTAGTCCTGCCCAATTCTTTCCCCCCCGATTTTCTCCCCAATCTAGTCGTGTCCAATTGAACATCACCCGGGGTTCGAACCTGCGATCTCCGGATGATAGTGCGAGCGCTTTAACCTACTGCGCCACTCGGAGACCCATAAAATCAGCAAAAGTACTTACTGAAGTTTTCATTAAAGTGTGTTGATTATCTAATATGCAGTTATATACTGTATACTGTAGTGGATTAAACCATGAATACAATATTTACAGTTAAATATTGTAAATCACAGTAATGCTGTTTCTTTTACAGTAATGTGCAGTATTTCGAAAAAACTGTCGGAAAACTGTAAAAAAAAAAAAAGGTCCTGTAAATTTACATCAATTTGTTACAGTGTGGGATTCCTCATACCTCATACCGGGGTTCGAGTGCGGATTGCTCACTATAAATCCCTTACATGTTTCCTAATACTGACAAATGAAGAGATACCGTAAGGTAACATATTGTATCTGAGTATCTTGCTGATGCTCATGGGAACAACTAGAAGAATTGTAATCAGAGCTACATGCCACAGCTCATTCATAGTAGTTCAAAATATCACAAACATATTGCATATAGCCACAGACCACATGTGTGCTATTAGAACATTTGCACACTGTGAGGCTGGCTTGCTATTTTGAAGCTCTGTTAGATAAATTCGGTCACACCAGCACCTCCTGCTAGCTCGCTCGGTGATTAAGATGGCATTAACAAATATGTCAATGTCTATTTTCTGCTCAATTTAAAGCCCCGCCACCATAAAGATTGCCTGCTCTCATTCTCGCCCCTGTGAGAGCCAAACGTCCACAAACACCAAGCGAGGGAGAGAATGAGAAGAGTGCTGCTCTGGGTGTGTATGAGATAGTCATGGGGTAAGGGTCGAGCAACGGGCCCAATCGATGCATGAGCAGGCGGCGCTGATAAGGCAGAAGACAAGCCGGTGCACATAAGTGCAGCTCTCCAGAAGAACAACCGCCAGTCAACTGAAACATAATATCCAAATTATACCAGTTCAGACCAATGTGTATGTGGATTCAGCTGACTGGAGCTTTGAAAGCCCTTCTAATTACCAATAATCATTAGAGGATCCAAATAAATCAATAAATAATTACGTCTTGAAACAACATCCTTTGTCTTTCATAATAAATCATCAGCAGAAAATTGGGGGGCTTAGTTTAAGTCAAAGTGGGCCACGGCACAGTAAGACTGTTGGCTAAACCTTGTTAGTCCATCCAAACATGCCCCCCTCTGGGTTTGTGGCATGCCGAGAGACAGATCCGAAATTCCCTTTAAGCGTCTAATCGGCTCAGTAATTACTTAAATGACCTCAGGCCTGAGGATCACTTGAAATAATTATAAATTAGGAGGCAGGGAGAGGGGCTCTCCATCAGGGAGAATCAGAAGGGGAAATCTCCTTGTTGGAGGCAGTCCTTCACATGAGCCCGCTGGGGCACCAGGCAGCCAGGAGCGGAGTCGCACACTGCTCCAGATTCATCTGACTGCTCTTTTAGCAGAGCACCAGACTCACAGCTAGAACAGTCATGAAGTTGTTTTTTTTTTTTTTGTGCAGATTTCTGGATTTAAAAGGGGGGGAAAAAAGAATAAAATGCTAATAAAATCATGACTAATATTCTATACCCATCCCAGGACAAATTTACACAATGTGCTCACACTGAACTTCCTTTTCAACACATTTCTATAATAATCTCATTATCCAGTGTTAGCCAGATGACTCCCTGATGAGTCCTCCTCATGTCATATCAGGGAGTTTTCTCTTGCCATTGTCACACTTGGCTTGATCATTATGGATCCAAATCAACTTATGGATTTCTGGGAAGCTACTTTGTGACTGGCAGAAGGCCACCAGTCTGCATGTGTGGTGTTTGAATGCGCTCACTGTGTCTGGTGGGTTTCCCCTGAGTAGTACTCAGTCCAAAGACAGGCATTTCCAAATTTCCCATAGTGCATGAGTGGATGTGCGAGTTGCGTAGGTTGCAAGATGGTTTGGGTCCACAGCAATAAATCTTCCCCTTTCCCTTGACTACTAATGTGAAGTCATAGGTCATTCAGCTAACCGCCTGTTAATGATAATGGTTTTGGAAACGTTACTGTGCAAAAAAAAAAAAAAAAAGTCTTGAGCTGCCCCTCAATCTTCATGTTTTGCTTCCAAAGATCCAGACATTCTTGTAATTGTTGATGTAGTCTTGAGCAATTGTTTTTCAGGATTCCCTGTTCCTTCTGTCCAGTATCTGTACCTGTGCAGTTTCAGGGGAATGTTTTTTGTTTGCTAAGTGATCTATGCATTGTTCGAGCATATAAGAAAAAACATCTAACTTAATGCACAAACTAGTGAGAAACAGGTGCAGATGATGATAGATGATCAGGCTGGTGATTAGTATACTGGTGATGCTGAATGCTGAATGGTCAGAACAGACAAGAGGGGAAATGAGGCTGCTGCTGAGATTGTTACGTACATAAACAACCAAATTTAAAAAAATTATCTTTAGGCACTTTGGAGCAAAACATTTGTTTCCATTTCTTTAATATCAAATACATCATTTAATTTAATATAAAGAAATGAGGGCTAGCTTAAGACTTGCACAGTACCATACATACATATAGTGTTGTGACTGCATATTGTTAAACGCACAACACAAATTATATTTAATTGACCTGAATTGAAACATATGTGTACTGTTATAAAAAAAAATATATGAAACAATATCATTTAAAAAGTGACAGTTCTACTTGTTATTGTAAATTATTTAAGAAGTTACACTGAAAAAATGTTCGTAATTCTAACAGTAAAATACCGTATAAAAGCTACAGAATTTCACAAAACTTGGGATAACCGTAGAATTTACAGTGAAAAACTGTAATTAGTTTTACAGAGTAAGACCTTAAATTTAACAGTTAAAAACATATGAAAATATGGTTTATTGCAGTAAAATTTATGATATACTGTATTTATAAAAAGGAAACTCTCAGAGGAGGTATTTGTTACTAATATAATGGAGCATCAGTTTATATTTTACTAAACATTTGTTGATAGAGTTTAAAAATCAGAAAAACATCTGCTCTGTAAAAAATAAACCGTAAATTTTTTCAGTAAAAAACTGGCAGCTGTGGTTGCCAGAAATTTACTGTAAAAAATACAGTAGCAACGTTATTGTTTGTACGGGACTGAACTCATTATACTGTATATTTTACGGATATTAATATTTTTTTCTATGGTTTATAGCCGTCTAATTTACATTAACCAAGGACTTCATATTTGTGAATGGTATTCCACCCTTTGATGACTGTGGCGAGGACAGCCGCTAGCACGCGCCACTTTTCCCACCGCCACCGCTGTACTTAGATTGTCTGCCCAAAAAAATGTCCACCCTGATATTTGTATATTTGATTTTGAGAATTTAAATATTGTTTTGCTGCCTTTATTAAATAATACATGAGGCCATGCTGATGTCCGAGTCTTGAATAACTTTTGATGGGTTTTGATGATTTGATTTAGGTTTGTATTCATCAATTAGTATAAAAGTACTGTTAATAGTTTCTGAACAGTAAAATCCGAATGATTAGCAATGTAACTTCTATCTCTTTTAGCTCCAGCTAGTGTGATAAAATGATGCTTTCACAGAATTGCTGAATGAATTCACTCTGGTTATTCATAATAAAACAAATAGTCCAACAACAACGACAGCAGTTGTGTAGCCAGCATGGTAGTGTAGCGGTTAGCACTGTCGCCTTCCACCACCAGGGTCCGGGTTCGATTCCCAGCCAGGCTCGATTCCCGTCTCTGTGTGCGTGGAGTTTGTATGTTCCCCCGTGCTTGGTGAGTTTCCTCCAGGTACTAGTCACCCCCCCCCCCCCAATATATATAGGATAAAGTTGTATGGGTGAGCGTGTGTGAGTACTGAGTTGCAAAAAAAGATGGAAATAAACTGTTATTATTACAACATAAATCTTTAAATTAGACAGTTCTGAGCTGTAAAAAACATGGTTATGATCCGTATTTGTTAGAATACAAATACGGGAATAAATTGTTTTTCTAACAACATAAACATGTTAATTAGACAGTTATAAACCGTAAAAACAAAAACAATTAAAATCTGTATAAAAATTTTACGGTAAACTTCTGGCAACCACAGCTGCATTTTTTTACTGTGAAATTTACGTTTTTTTTTCTTCACAGTGCAATAACGGTGCTACCGTATTTTTTACGGTAGAATTCTGGCAACCACAGCTGCCGTTTTTTTACGGTAAAATGTCCTATTTATTTTTTACAGTGTAGTTTTATTAGCAGGGTTAGTGGACTTGCATTTGTTTACTTACACTACCCGTCAAAATGGTACATTGGACACACCCTCTAACTCCATGTTAGACACCCTCTAACACCCTCTAACACCCTCTAACACCCTCTAACGTCTTTCCAGATTTTTATTTCTTTCTATATTGTAAAAAAACAAAAATATGCAATAATCTCCTTTGAACAGTTGATATTCAGATGTGTTTGCTACGTATGCTCTGTAAAGCCTTAATAACAGCTCGAATCGGAGCTGCCGTAAATCAGTCATTTTTTAGACTGGTGACTCTAAGTGAACTTCTCCTCTGCAGCAGAGGTACGTTTTGGTCTTGCCTTTCTGGAATGTTCTTCATAAAAGCCAGTTTCATCATGGTGTTTGGTGGGTTTTTGTAATTACTCTTCACAATAATGTTGAAGAGAACTGTTTTAGAATAACTGACTATGATTGTTGCTGCTGTTGTTGTTGTTGCTGTTGTTGTTGCTATACTTACCTTATATAATATGTGTTATTTCATACTTTTGAAAAAAAAAATCCAGTATTGTTCTAGAGTTCAGAAAATAAATACAAACTTTTGACAGATACTTAGATTATTAATATTTTAGGGATTTTTTTTAAATCATGAAATGTATTTATTTATTATTATTCATTCATTTTAAAATAACTTTAATGTATGAAGAGAAAGCTCAACCAATAGGCAGATATTGTGCAAATTGTCTACGGAATTGATTTCATGTTAAATGAACTTAATGGTTCAAATGCAGAAACACAATGAATTAAATGAGGAGTCAGGCAAAAATAATAATAACTGTGTCATGGTCATTGACTGCAGGGTTGGAATGAAAAGGTAAGGAGTATAAGAAAGTATGGGATTTTAATGACATTATTAGTGAGTAAAAAAATCCTACTTACTTAGGTAAAGAGATGAATCACTTCAAATGATACTTAGATATAATAACACGCTATAATGACTTAATTATTTGCCTAACACAAAGGTTTGTGTGTAAATGCTTGTCTGTGGGAGGAAGTTCCTATAGACAGTAAGATTGCAGATGTGCACATGTGTATAGTATCAGTAACTATATGATTGTGTGTGTGTGTGTGTGTGTGTGTGCGTGCGTGCGTGCGTGCGTGTGTGTGTGTGTGTGTGTGTGTGTGTGTGTGTGGCATCTCTCAGCGTGTGCTGCTGATGAGTCTTTTTCTGGGTAATGTGGAGCTGGCTGCCTGCTCCCCGGACCCCCGGCCCATCAGCTGGGAGATTGATCTCTGTCAAAAGCAATCCGTCAAGCTGCACCCAGGCCGTCGCACACACCCCTGACACCAGATGCCTATTTTCAGCTGCGAATAAAATCAATTGCAGGAGAATGAAGAGCATAATCAGCTGCTGATTGATCTGCAGGCGCCCAGATTGACACGTTTCCCCAGGGAACAGCCTCCAAAGGGTTATGTCGGGAGATGAGATGGTTCACACCATACATGCACATGTACACACATACACATGCACACACACACACACACACACACACACACACACACAACAAAAAAAAAATGTTAACACAAAAATTAAAAGTTATAAAAGACAGAAACTTTTTGTCCCATAGCACACTGATATGGAGCATGGGAATGTTAGTGATAGAAAAAAAATTAATTTAAGACGACATTAAACACAAATCATACTGTAGTACTTTTTTTTTCCTGTCATCACTTATGCAGGCGGTTGAGTCGACATACTGTATGCTAGCGCACAGGCATGATAGCTTGTGATATTATTGAAATGACATTACTGTATATGATGTCATTAGTTAATATTTTTCTTGCTCCACGTTTGTTTCTATAACAATATCATAAAAATCAGAAAATGTTTAGAGGTTGGGGAAGCCATTGTATTTTTGATACATGATTATAGAAAGTGATTGATGATGATGAAATTTGCACAACATGGCCATGATGTCATTGTCTTGATCTTAGATTGTTTTTAAACCAAAGAAGGACATAAAAGGAACCAAAGTAGTTTATTAAAACCATAAAGGGCCATACAATAAAATGCCATTATACTTCAAGCTTAACCCATCAGCACTTAGTAAATATATACTGGAACTATTTTTATACAGAATATAAAGCATAACACAGTTGGGTGATTCTTCTGCACCTATACGTAAAATATATATTATATCATATCATATATACAGTACCATAGGGTGCATATCTTGCTATCATAGTGTAGCGTGTAGGAGGATGCTGGTGGCGAGGTGCCTGGAGATGCGAGGGTTAACCTGTAATGAGTAAGCATTCAGCGGCCAGGCAAAGATAAATGGAGCTGACGCTCTTCTGCAGCAGTCAGCAGGAACCAGGGCCTGCGGCTTGTTTGGAGCAAATGGAGTGCGCAAAATATCAAAGGCCAGCGATCCAGAAGACGCCCTGGTTTGACAAATTTTAAATTAGCCAGAAAGAGAGAATGAGAGAGAGAAAGAGAGAGAGAGAGAGAGAGAGAGCGGGAGAAAGAGAAGGAGGTAAATTATGCAATCTTTTGTGTTGCCCAACACAACTGAAATCCATACATTCTCTATCCCACTCTCCGTTTTTCTCCCTCTATCTCTCGTAATCATCTGCTATTAGTGCCATTACGAAAACTGTTATTATTCCGACTGCCTTGCTCCAGGAATTGCAGTCGTCAGTGTCAGGACATGGGGATCTATGAACGTTTATCTCTTTAACTGCTCTGCAGCACTATAGGGTATGGTGATAAATTAAAAGTACCACTGTAGATTTTTCACTATTTGTGTATTTATCCTTTAACATGTGTGTGCTTTAGATAGGCAGGATGTACAGTGTTTCTCCTTCATTCAAGTAAATGACAACGTTGCTCACTCCAATAAATTTCGGCAATATCGTGCTACAATTTTAATCTTCTCCTTTCTGCTTTGTTCAAATTTATTTTGACAAAATGTTCCGATATCTTCTAACCATTACTTTACAGAATTCGGTTACTGATTCCATCTATAAAATTGTCATTATAATTAGATTGTTTTATAACAGGACTTTGTTCTTTTTACTAAAAGGTGCCATTATTTTATCTAAAGAAGTCAGATGACTTTTTTTTTTTTTTTTTTATCAGAGAAAGTATTAAGTAGATAGATTGAAACAAGGAAGCCGGTCATTACTATGAATTCTTCTTACATTGATGATTATTTGAAAGATCGAATGACCTAAGAATCTTAAAATTTCGGAGGAAAAAATGGATGTGTTACTGTAGCCTTTAAAAACCCAGAACATTTTAGTCACTTTTTGCATTACTATCTTATAGTAATTATAAAGGGGTCAGGATCATGCAATATTGAGTGATATCCTTTTTTTTTTATCATGACCTAGACATGATGAATTTTATTTAATTTTATGTTATACAAAATATACAAACAAGAATGAGCAAAAAAAAAAAAAGTTTAATAAATAAATAAATTAATTAATAAATAATAATAATCATCCTCATAATAATAATAATAATAATAATAATAATAATGAACCACACAGGCAAAGCAATACTGTATAGCACAGATGCATATGGTTACGTGTTTTATGGCTGTTTTCAGGTGTTTCTGTAATAATAATAATAATAATAATAATAATAATAATAATAATAATGAGCGTTTAGTAAGTTTGACTTTTTGCCATGTCATTTTCTTGATTAACTAATTTAAGTTACATTATTAAATATAATATATTACTTAATGTGTAACAATAATCTAAATCATCAATTAGAAGCTCTTGAGTGGTGCAACAAACATTGTTCGCCACATTGCTGGAAGATCACAATGATGCCACATGCATCCATGGTCAGAGTCCGCAAAACAACAATTGTTTTTTTCCAGTTATATTACGCTTTCTCTCTCCTTATGAGCTTTACACTAACTAGTCATGGGCATTTCTGAGCTCATACTGTATATGCTGAAACACAACACAAAAGATGCCGTTTTCTGACTTGTCTAAACAGATGCACATGACCCTTCATGTAACCCAGTTGGTAGCAATAATACGATGTGGTATGATTATTTCATAATTACATTCACTATTACATTGTTATTACAATGTAAGAATATGCATGTGATCTACATACAGTATGCATCAAATGTTATCAAGAAAATTCAAGAAATATACCAGCAGGAGTGTAGGAAATCCCAATAAGTACATATCAGACTGGCCAACTTGCGAAGTGAGAACATGTAATACTGACCATGTTAGAATGGTGGCAAGCACCAAGGGACAAAACAGGACTGAGTACGGTGAGTGATCAGGGACAGAATCAGGATGTGACAGAGAGGATGTGACAGTTTTCGTGTTACGCCAGGGCTCACAGAGAGACTGCAACCGGCCTGGAGTCCCATCAGAGAAAATCAGCAGCATGGCCAGTCACCACAATAGTACACTTGACAGCCCCAACGTGCATGTGTGCTCGAGGCGGAGCCAGGACCAATCGGCAGCAGCTAAAAGGTGATGAATATACAGTGTGTCCAGGAGACAACAGATGCTATGCTTGCGTTTTCAGGCCAGCAATTAAACACCCTACACACTATGCGTCAGTCCCAGTTCTGCTCTAACATTTTTGTTATAGTTTGTTTTTTGTAACCATATCTTGTCTTGTGCATTTGTATTCATGCTTGCTTTGGGCATCACCACATCACAGCTTTCATTGTTAACAGTTTAATTAGCTCTGAAACACACTGTTTGGTACAAAACAAGATGTCAGATTGGAGCTGGGATACAAAAACAGTTTACTAGCTACAGAAATCGAACTATGAAATCATATCTTATCTGTCCAATATCCATAACGGCTTCTACGTTCATGATCGTAACGGCAGATAGGAACAGAGGATTAAGTGTCCTATCTTAGAGAAATATCAAAATCCCCCTGAAAACTTTACAGCATTAGGATCAACCCGCCTGTTTCGACTTATTATGAATTTAGTTCATTAGGTACTCAAGTTGTTAGAAAAACTAAATTAAAGTGAAAACCAATGTCACTTTGCTGCCATGCTTCAGGTCTGTTCGTCCCGTTCTTCACTTAAATCAACGTAAAGCCTTTCTATTTGCTCATGATTATAATGTAATGAAATGTTTCACATCCTTATGAGAGTAAATTTATCCAAATTGTCTCTGAATTTATTGGGAATTGTCTCTGAACCATCCGTGTTGTCCTGTTTAGGTCCTGTTCAGGTCATTGTTCAAAGCTGCTCTGCGACAATAACAATTGTTAAATTTAATTTAATTTCATTTCATTAATATGAGCTTCAAAGATAACAAGCTTCTAAAACAAGGCTGATTCCCAAATATCTCTTTAACCCCACACTATAAACACTAATGCTCAAAGTAATTAAACATATTGGGTACTGTTAACTTAAATAATTACAATTAGTTCAAATTAATAGACCTTGATGAGTATTTAGAACTTTTTGGCATTTATGAGTTTGTAGAAATGACCCTTTTCAAGTTAGCTGAACATATTAGATGTTTTAAATAACTGTCACCTTGAAGTTCCACCAACTTAAAATCTTTCAGACTAGCGATTTTGTGTCTGACATCATCAGGGCAATAGAGTATTGGTGGCTCAGTGGTACAGCAGGTGTTTCGCCTGCCATGCGAAAGGCCTGGGTTCGATTCCCAACAACTGGATGAAGTTCCTGTCCCAAGCCCAGATAAAATGGGAGGGTTGTGTAAGGAAGGTAATCAGGTGTAAATCCTGTGCCAAGCTTGTGTGCGGACCGGATTGTCTGCTGTAGCGACCCATTGCCGGGAGCAGCTGAAAGAACAACAACAATTTATTTGATTTGCAACAACAAGGGCATTACTGGTCAAATTCTAAACCATACTGTATATAGTGCACTAGCTTTCTGTTTAATGCTATTTCGGGTTCAACCTTATAACCCAGAAGTTGGCTAATATTCTAAAATGGAATAAGTGGAAATATAAAGATTATAATGAAGAAAACGAATATCGTTCATAAGTTTCTCAGGACTGTCCACAACCTCCATGTTGTTTTGACTCAATAGTACCAGTTATAATTTAAAATTGCTAACTGGTTCACCAGTCACGGTCAGTTCCACCAGGTGTGGAATTAAGGATTTGCGTTGGTGGAGGAAAAAAACTGCTTAAATGAACAAACAAATCATCTGTTGACAATAAATGGTGTTTTTACAACTGTTGTCACACTTGAGGTTGTGCTGAATAATCATGTGATATTGCTTAATTATAATGTCTCTAAGGTCTACTGTATATGCCATCAAAAATAAATCCCCCAAAAAATCATGTTACTGCTTTAGACTTCCGAGAAGCCTCTTCCTACTGTAAGCCTGATGAACCACTAGTGTTGCTGAAACACATGGTGATGGGATGGTGTGAAGAGTGCTTTACACCCATACACAGCTGCCATGATGACCCTGCGTTTCTCATCTCAGTGCCCAGTGAAGAATCTGCTCCTCTCCCCTCCATCCTCCTCCATCCTCGCTCGCTAAAACATCTCCTCTCCACCTCTCCATGACCTCTGACACTCCAGCATGCTGTACAGGTGTGTGGTCGACTGAAAAGCACAGGCTATTATAGAAGCAAGAGACGATGCCACTTCTGTTCCCAAAATGAAGCTCTTTCTGAAGGGAGCAAAGGTCACTCAGTTATCTTCCTCTCAGTCAGGTCTCTGTGAGCAGTCACTCATTGCTCCACATGCACATGCACTTCACTACACCACACTACACTCCATTATACTACTACACTGTTAGAGTCGCTGTTTTGTTAGTGTAGCATGGTTCTGAATGGCGAGCTGTTGGGTTGGTGAAGGTTAAGCATGTAAATATGTTCGTGCTTTGTAAATCTGCTGCACCCTCCCCATCTTGCTCTGACAGCCATGACAATAGGCAATGTGTGCATGTGTGTGTGTGTGTGTGTGCATGTGTGTGTGTGTGTGCATGTTTTGAGACAGGATGTCAGCTTGTGCTTTAATAGCTTTTTAAATGGAGACAGCTAGGTGTCAAACATGGCGCTGTTTAATTAATTTTGTTTGTCCTGACAGGGTTTCTCATAGTCATGGGCCGCCCTGTTGGCAGAGTATACAGGAAGGGGTGGAGCTTATGCATCCTGGGAGGTTCAATATCTGCCCCAGGTACTGCCTTGGTAATGTAACAGGTGTTAGGCTAAAACGTATAATAATAATAATAATGATAATAATAATAATTATTATTATTATTACTACGAGAATAGTGAAACTTTCGAAATTATAATACAATAAGATAATAAGAACATTTATAATACATAAAAAAAAGTACATGAGAACTTTAAAAAACAACTAATATCTATCTATCCATCTTAGGAAAATGGTGGCTTAGTGGTTAGCACTGTAGCCTTACACCTCCAGTATCTGGGTTCGATTCTTGCCTTGGGTTAACATTGGAGAAATGTATTGAAAGTTAAAGCTCTTGGTCTGTTCCAGACTGAGCAATTTCACATTTTAGTTATAAGAATTATACAGAAAACCTTTATGGGTTCCCCAGAGGTGGAAAGTAACGAATGACATTTACTCGCGTTACTGTAATTGAGTAGCTTTTTTGTGTATTTCTACTTTTTAAAGTAGTTTTAAAAATCTGTAATTTTACTTTTACTTAAATACGTTTTGTTTGAAGTATTGTAATTCGCTACATTTTAAATCATATTCGCTACTGAGTAAAAAATAAATGAATGAAAATGTTAAATTAATAAAAATATTATGCTTTGTATAAATGCTCCGTTGCGCCGCGTGTGTGTATCATGTCCTGGTCGCGCGCCGCTCCAGACTCCACTCCAGGTTTTCTGACATCGGCATCACCTGACCTTCCACACGGTCGCTTCCACCCTGAGAGTGATGTCATCGACTAGCGCGACCATATACAATATAAACCGGAGAGAGACGCGGGAAAGAGGAAAGAGGTTGTGATTTTGGCGTTTTGATATTTGGTTGTGTATTCCGGTTTTGACTTTTTGCCTCCAATTGACTTTGATTATTGCTTTGTCCCTTTGGTTTGGTTGGTCTTTGTATATATTTGTAGATAATTTCATTGTTTTTGGTTTAGGGAGTCCGGGAAGGTACCTGAATTTTTGTTTGTGGGTTTTTTTTTTTTGCAGGTAATCTAGCTACTAAATATAAATACCATTTTGTTTATTATTTTGGCCTGGGTCCATCCTGAAGCTGATCCTCCTCCTCCTCCTGTTGTGTGTATGTGTGTGTGTGTTTGTATATACAAACCTCATTATTTCATCAGTTAATGATTGGATCTAGTTCTTTCTGCCATATACCACCATTTCCATACAGTTTAAAATTGAACCCTGAACCATTCTTTTGCTGTATGACCCTAGACTGGGACGTAACACCATATTTAAGTGACCACTTTGATTTTCAAGCAGAAGAAAGACAACAGCTTTATTATGTAAAGGTGTTCCTTCAGTTAAAAACAACTAGTTTGAGATTTATATCTGCTCATCTTTTTTGAACTATGCTAGAATGCCTCATCCCACCCCCGCTGTTAAAAAAAAGTAACTCGGTAACTTTTACTCTGAGTAAATTTTTTAATGAGCTACTTTTTACTTTTACTTGAGTAGGTTTTTGTAATGGTAACTTTACTTGTACTTAAGTAAAATTTCACTGAAGTAACAGTACTTGTACTTGAGTACAAAATTTTATTACTCTTTCCACCTCTGGGGTTCCCCCCACATTGACAAACCGCAAATCATTCTAACAGAGTGTAATGATGTTTCATGTATGGATTTTGCATGTTCTCCCCGTGCTTGGAGGGTTTCCTCTGCATACTTCGTTTTTCTCCCGCAGTCCAAAGACAAGCAGATTAGGCTAATTGACGTTTCCAAATTGCTTGTAGTGTGTGAATGCGTGTGTGAATGTTGAGCGGAGGTCCCACCACAGTTGTAAAAATGGTAAGAAATACACTGATAATCACTACTGGCCTCCACAGTCCTCAGTTCGACTACAGAGATTCATACTGTAGATGGATGGATATTGGAAAGCATCTAAAGCATAATGAAAAGTTTTGATAAAATACAATATACATGCAATGTGTAGTGTATATATATATATATATATACACACTACCGTTCAGAAGTTGTAGATTACTTCCTAACTCCATGATGGTTCCTGATTTTTACTTCTTTCTACATTGTAAAGTTTTGCTGAAGGCGTCCAAAAAATGCATGAATCTCCTTTGAACAGTTGATATTGAGATGTTTCTGCTACTTCTGCTCTGTAAAGACTTCGTAACATTTAGGCATTTGGCAGATGCTCTTATCCAGAGCGACTTACATTTTTATCTCATTACACATCTGAGCAGTTTAGGGTTAAGGGCTTAACAGTGGCAACTTGGTGGTTCTGGGGTTTGAACCTGGGACCTTCTGAACCGTAGTCCAATGCCTTAACCACTGAGCTACCCCTGGCGCCCATAATCTGAGCTGCTGTTAATTGGTCATTTTTCAGGCTGATAACTCTAAATGAACTTCTCGTCTGCAGTAGAGGTAGGTTTTGGTCTCGTCCTCCTGGGACGGCCTTCATGAGAGACAGTTTCATTATGGTGCTGGACGGATTTTGCAAATGCACTTGACAATACTGTTCTTACAAGAACTATTACAGAAAGGCCGACCTCTGTGTCTTAAAATAACAACTAACTGTTGTTTTTACGTAATTACCTAATTCCATATGAGTTATATTATAGTTTTGAAATCCCCAGTATTGTTGTAGAATGTAGAAAATAAATCACTAAACAAAAACAAAGACATTTTGAAGTGATCTAAAACTTTTGAACGGTAGTGTGTATATATATATATATATATATATATATATATATATATATATATATATATATATATATATATATATATATGCAATAAACATATACCCTAAGTAACTACTACGTAAACAACTAGTTAACTGATCATGTGATAAACTTGACTAAACACTGTTCAAGGACATAAAAGATTTGGGACTTTTCTCGAGCTTGGGCCTAAAATTAAATAAACCTACAGTATTAATTAAAATTGTTCTGTTCCGTACAGTTAACAGAGCTCAGGTGTGTTGTGTTTTGGAATTTACAGTTGATATTTTTGTATTCATGTGTGTAACATCATGAATTTGATGTCATGTATATTAAAGCTTGTGTGTTTGTGCTGTGCTGATGCAGATGTGTATCCACATGTGTGCACTGGGATGATGCACAGCCTCCTGTAGTGTGAGTATGCATACAGTTTAACACCCTGTCTTTGCAGGATACAAGTTTTCGGGGCGCTCAGGGAGGGCTCTGATTATTCATAGAAAACACAGAAAATGCAGCTTGCGAAAATAGGGGTGGAGGCTGGTGTAAGTAAGTAAATAAATAAATAAATAATAAACAATCACAGCACTCCTCACTGCACACACAGCGAGGAGCCAATCGCTGTGTTGGCCAAACGACTTGGAAATTGTGTGTAATGAGTAGGAAAAGATTAGACGTGGCTCTTGCTAGGCTGTAAATTGACATTAGTAAAAGAAAACTCTTTACCAGGCGGGCGAAGCGTCCTAATTTAGGCAGTAAAATATATGAATGGGGGGAGGGCAAATGAGACTGAAAAAGACAACAACAAAAAGATTACAGCTTTGCTGTGTGTGTGTGTGTGTGTGTGTGTGTGTGCATGCGTGCGTGCGTGCGTGTGTGTGTGCATAGTGTCTCATATTCTGTGTTGTTGTCCCTTTTTTATCCCAGAGCTACACAACTTAATTGAGGATTTAATTGCACTTTGAGGGATTTGCATATTGTAGGTGTTTATGTGATTTGTGATATTTATCTATCTATCTATCTATCTATCTATCTATCTGTCTGTCTGTCTGTCTGTCTGTCTCTGTTTTCCATTTTAAAACGAACACCTGTATACTTTTCACTTCAATTTAATTTCAGTTTTAATAAAATTTTAATTGTATAGTTTGATTTAATTGTATAGTTTAAAATTTTAATTGTAAAATTTTAATTGTATAGGAGTCTTACCGGGCCTTTTTGGCTGGTGGCACTCCGGAGGCAGCTGATAGGTACCGGCAGGCCAAGTGGAATGCAGCTTCGGTGGTTACTGAGGCAAAAACCCGGGCGTAGGAGGAGTTTTGGGAGACCATGGAGAATGACTTCCAGACGGCTTCGAAGAGATTCTGGTCCACCATCCGGCGTCTCAGGAGGGGAAAGCAGTGCACGGTCAACACAGTGTATAGTGGGGATGGTGCGCTGCTGACCTCGACTCGGGACGTTGTGGGTCAGTGGGGGGAGTACTTCGAAGACTTCCTTAATTCCACCAACATGCCTTCCGATGAGGAAGCAGAGTCTGGGGACATAGAGGTGGACTCTTTCATCTCTGTGGCCGAGGTCGCCGAGGTAGTCAAAAAGCTCCGTAGTGGCGGGGCCCCGGGGGTGGATGAGATCCGCCCGGATTTCCTCAAGGCTCTGGATGTTGTAGGGCTGTTATGGTTGACACGTCTCTGCAACATTGCATGGACATCGGGGACAGTGCCTCTGGACTGGCAAACCGGGGTGGTAGTCCCCCTCTTCAAGAAGGGGGACCGGAGAGTGTGTTCCAACTACAGAGGGCTCACACTTCTCAGCCTCCCCGGGAAAGTCTACTCAGGGGTCCTGGAAAGGAGGGTCCGTCAGATAGTCGAACCTCGGATTCAGGAGGAACAGTGTGGTTTTCGTCCGGGTCGCAGAACAGTGGACCAGCTCTTCACCCTTAGCAGGGTCCTGGAGGGGGCATGGGAGTTTGCCCAACCAGTCTACATGTGCTTTGTGGACTTGGAGAAGGCATTCGACCGTGTCCCACGGGGAGTCCTGTGGGGGGTACTCCGGGAGTATGGGATATCGGATTCCCTGTTAAGGGCTGTCCGGTCCCTGTACAACCGGTGTCGGAGCTTGGTCCGCATTGCCAGTAGTAAGTCGAACCTGTTTCCGGTGAGAGTGGGACTCCGACAGGGCTGCCCTTTGTCACCGATCCTGTTCATAATTTTTATGGACAGGATTTCTAGGCGCAGCCAGGGCGTTGAGGGGGTACAGTTTGGTGGGCTCAGGATTGGGTCACTGCTTTTTGCAGATGACGTTGTTCTGTTGGCCTCAACACCCTGTGCCCTACAGCTCTCACTGGATAGGTTCGCAGCCGAGTATGAAGCGGCTGGGATGAGAATCAGCACCTCCAAATCTGAGGCCATGGTCCTCAGCCGGAAAAGGGTGGATTGCCCTCTCAGGGTTGGGAGTGAGATCCTGCCCCAAGTGGAGGAGTTTAAGAATCTCGGGGTCTTGTTCACGAGTGAGGGTAAAATGGAATGGGATCGACAGGCGGATCGGGGCAGCATCTGCAGTGATGCGGGCTCTGTATCTGTCCGTCGTGGTGAAGAAGGAGCTGAGCCAAAAGGCAAAGCTCTCAATTTACTGGTCGATCTACGTTGCTACCCTCACCTATGGTCATGAGCTGTGGGTAGTGACCGAAAGAACAAGCTCGCGAATACAAGCGGCCGAAATGAGTTTCCTCCGCAGGGTGTCTGGGCTCTTCCTTAGAGATAGGGTGAGAAGCTCAGTCATCCGGGAGGGGCTCAGAGTAGAGCCGCTGCTCCTCCGCATCGAGAGGAGCCATATGAGGTGGCTTGGGCATCTATTTAGGATGCACCCTGGACGCCTCCCTTGTGAGGTGTTCCGGACCCACCCCACCGGAAAGAGACCCTGGGGAAGACCCAGGACACGCTGGAGGGACTATGTCTCTCGGCTGGCCTGGGATTGCCTTGGGATCCCCCCGGAAGAGCTGGAAGAAGTGGCCGGGGAGAGGGAAGTCTGGGCATCCCTGCTGAAGCTGCTGCCCCCACAACCCGACCTCGGGGATTAATTGTATAGTGCTTTTAACAATTGACATTGTTGAAAAGCAGCTTTACACAATCAAAATAATTATTTAAGTTTGTATGAAATGTGAATGTGTATGAATCAAAATTATAAGACTGTCCCTGATGAGTAAGCCGAGGATGACGGCGACAGTGGCAAGGAAAAACTCCCTGAGATGGTAGCAGGAAGAAACCTTGAGAGGAACCAGACTCAACAGGGAACCCATCCTCATTTGGGTGAAACGGATAGCAGGGATTGAACTGCAGTCATAATGTGTGAGACTGGAAGTTCAGTAATAACAGGAGATGTGTTTAAATTAAAATTGAGTCCAGTTCGTTATTGGAGGCTTGGGTAGACTGTAGGGAATTTCAGTCCTGAACTGTCGAGCGACTGAAGTCACAAGTCCTCAGAGAAAGAGTTGTCTGCATCAGCCGAGGACAGGACCGTCTTCGTGGAAAACTGGAACTGACCCCAGTCACAACACGCATCCCAGGCAAACCACATGGGGCATCCATGTGACGAGATCTCCAAACAGAAGCAGGACACCAGGACAAGTCAGACAGCTCCAGGGTGCAGAGGGGGGCTGGATCACTGACACCTAAGGAGCAACATGTATAGCTCGACGGAGAGACAGGTAGAGGGAAAAACAGAGAGGGAGAGAGAAGAGGAGAGAGCAGAAGAGAAGGAGAGATAACAGTTAGGTATGGTCAAAGTCACATAATGTATAATGTGAATGTATATTTACTGTAGAGTGCAAGCAGAGACTCCGGCAGGACTAACTATGACATCATAACTAAAAGAGAGAGCCAGAAGGAAACACAAACATGAGGGCTCCCTGAGATGTAAAGCAAACAATCACCTCACCGTCAACAAACCTGAGTGATCAAATGAGAGTGAAGAAGACAGCATCTAAACATACCAGTTCACCATAATACTCTACGTCCATGAGTCCCCCAGATCTGCTCCTTTACCTAAGGCAAATCTATTTATAAAAATGCTTGGCTAAATAAATAGGTTTTTAGCCTAGACTTAAACACTGAAACTGTGTCTGAGTCCCGAACACTACTTGGAAGACTATTCCATAATTTTGGGGAACTTCTGTCTTATCCGGATTAAGCAGAAGGAAGTTAACTAGCATCCAATTTCTTATGTCCTGCACACATTGCTCAACTTTAGTAAGTTGGTTTTTCTCATCAGGTTTTGCTGAGACATATAACTGTGTGTCGTCAGCATAACAATGAAAACTAATACCATGCTTACGGATTATGTTACCCAGAGGAAGCATGTAAAGGGAAAAAAGCAGTGGGCCTAAAACTGAACCCTGCGGAATGCCAAACTCCACTGAAGAACATGCAGAATAATCACCATTTAAGTCTACATACTGATAACGATCGGTCAAATAGGATCTGAGCCAGGAGAGGGCTGTACCCTTAATTCCTACTACATTTTCTAATCTGTGAAGAAGAATAGCATGATTAATGGTGTCAAAAGCTGCACTGAGGTCGAGTAATACAAGCATAGTTACACAACCCTGATCAGAGGCCAATAGGAGGTCATTTACTACTTTAACGAGTAAATCTCGTATCTTCTGGTTCTAGGGAGGACTCTTGCTGCTGCATTCTGGACTAACAGAAGCTTGACATTTACAGTATGAGGGATAACTACTGCCATGTTGGTGACTTTGTCCGTGGCCTGGTTGTTTGTTCCGCGCAGACTTTTCAAAGAACTTAAAAAACTGCTGATCTCATGGGATATTCAGCTATAACAATCTCTCCACACTAGTGTACAAAAAGGGTGTGTGGAAATATCTTGGTGATGAGAGAGGACAGAGGAGCATAACCAGACTGGTTTGAGCAGAAAGGAAGACTACAGTAGCTTAACTACTCTTTACAACCAAGATGAGCAGAAAAGCATCTCAAAACACCCAACACGTCAAACTAAGTCTACAAGAGCAGGAGACGATACAAAGTGGACTGAGAAGTTTCTTCTCCTTGACTCAAAGCTGGTGTCTGAGTGTACCGCATAAAACAAAACTTATCATTCAGACCACTGGAAGCTATTTTTTTCTAACATACCTCGATATTAAATACTAACAATGACAAATGGAATATGAAGAATCATACTCTTATTTGAGGAACACACCACATTAGTTTTTCATTCTTCATTCTTCCGTATGTGATATAACTCTCCGGCTACTCCTGCTGTCTTCGACTTGGGCAGCTTTAATCGTTTGCTGGACAGGTACAAACGTCAACTGAAACATGGCAGGGAGCTATTCCACCCGACTGCCAATCACCAGCATCATGGACCACTGTCACTACGGACAGACATCAAAACCCAGGTCCCAGGAGATGGAACTTATTTGTTCACACACACATACAGACACACAGTGAGCAGGATGGACAGTGTGCATGAATAAATATGCACAGAATTGACTGAGAATGCATACAGAGATCACATGAAGCATTCAGTCAGGATGCAAATATGTTTCAAAGTGACAAAGACCCATGACACTTCCACTGGTCAAAAAAAGGATGTAGTCAGCAACCTGTAGCTTCAGCTCTATCCCAAACCAAAAAAGGAAGAAGAAAAAACGAAAGAAAGAAAAAAAAATCATTACCTTCAGCAGCTCGAATTCTAGGTATTGAGGTAATTGTGATTTTTCATTAAAGAAATACAAGAATCAGGAGATGAAATGAAATTGCCTCATCATTCCCGAGGAGGAGGGTTTGACATTTGCTGGAACGGCATACACATGCACACGTCTACACACACACACACACACACACACACACACACACACATACAAAGCACGTCCTACACGGGACAAAATTGTCCCTGCACCTATAACTGCAGGCTCTCCTTGCCACTATTAGCCTCTGAACATTGGAAAAGAAACTGTCCAGAAGAAAAGGAAAAAGATTACAGGACGAAATAAGGAGACAGGAGAAAAGAAAATGAAAGAGAGAGAGAAAGACTCCGAAAGAACGGGTTATGATGACAGAGCAATCCATTCAGCTTGGATGAGGGGAACAAATAGGAGCGAGTGGTGAAATGAAAAGACTGAAGGAAATTAAAAAAAAAGAAAGAAAGAAAGAAAAAAAGGACGATTTGGACAGAGATGGCACAGGGCATGACTTATTGGCATTTCAGACTATTAAGTTCAGACTATTAAGTTTTTGATGCCAGGTCAGTGTGTATACCAAATTCTGGGTCTCTTCAGCATCTGTCTTAATAACGTTGACCTCCCGCTTAAGCACTTAAATATTTTTAAATTAATTAGTTTGTGTATATTTATAAAAAATGATTATCATCAGATTGTGTTGAGATGGCAGCAGACAGAGACCTGTAGTGTTTAAACCACCTGCTTACACATTTACAGAGCTGCTGTTAGGTTGGTGTTGGATCACAGCTGTTCAGATATGTCAAACATTATCAGGCCTGAAGCTTATGCATGAACAAGTCCCACAGTAAAGTGACTGGCAGGAGAGAGCATCCAACCAGGTGAATTAGAGAGAGAGAGAGAGAGCAGATAATTATTGTACATGCTCAAAGTCAAATGCTTGAGTCTTGTCCCAAACTGCATATAAACAATATGCCAGGACAACATTGTCATTAGCTGTGTTTACATGAACTCTAATATTCTGCTAATAATCAGAGCCCCATCAGGATAAAAAGCACCAACATATCAGAATGAATAGTCAATGGGAATGAGAAGGGTGGTGTAAACCGTCAATCAGTTCAATAAGTAAATATTTGCCATATACAGTAAACACTTGATCTGATCACTTTCATCTTGTTGGCAGTAAAATATTCTTTTTATTTTTGTTTGCCCCATTACTGCAACAGCAACTGCAACAGTCTTTTGCCTGACTTTATTTCATCCTGGTCTCTGCACTCTAACAAATTTATGTAAATTTACAGGACTTTTTTTTACAGTTTCCGACAGCTTTTTTTTTTCCGAAATACTGCACATTACTGTAAAAGAAACAGCATTACTGTGATTTACAATATTTAACTGTAAATATTGTATTTACAGTTTAATACACTACAGTATACAGTATTTAACTGTAAATTAGATAATCAACACATTTTTATGAAAACTTCAGTAAGTACTTTTGCTGATCTTATGGGCCTCTGAGTGGCGCAGTAGGTTAAAGCGCTCGCACTATCATCCGGAGATTGCAGGTTCGAACCCCGGGTGATGTTCAATTGGACACGACTAGATTGGGGAGAAAATCGGGGGGAAAGAATTGGGCAGGAAAAAAAAAACAATTTTTTTTAAATGTTGTTAAAAATGCAAGTTGTCCGAATAATTATTTACCACTAAAATACAGTAAACAGTACAAAATCACAGTAATAAACTGTATATCAAAATACAGCAATTTACTGTAGTCTAGTTCTACAGTACAGTTACTGTAATAAAACAGCATTTTACTGGCAAAACTGCTGCCCGACATTTACTGTAATTTTACATGAAAATCTTTTACAGTGTGGATGAGGAATGGACCCTGTTTGGGGTAAATTTCACACATGTACCCCTTTTCCATCATGGCAGTTCTGGAGATAGTTTGGCGTCGGTGCCCAGTTTTGACCAATTGGAGTAGTTCTTTGCTTTCAGACAGACAAAGCACCAATCTTCAGACAGAGGGCAGGGGTCAGAATTAGCATGACCAATAGTTATTAAAACATGGATGCAATATAATGGGCAACTCAATTGCTTTCTAGTAATGATAAAGCAAGGAGAACTGCTCACAAAGCCATGTTGTAGTTCAGGGTTGCTCTTTGTTTTTTTGCTGCTGGTATTGCCGCTAGCATCAACTCTAGCATTGCTTCGAAAGTAGAGTGATGTAATGACGTGACTCTCTAACCCTAAGACAGGTCTTAGGAGGTTCACTAATGAACCGGCTCTAAAACAGCACTAGTACTAGATATGAACTAGCACCTGGTTCATTTGGGTGGAAAAGAGGTCACAGAGGCCCATCTAACCTATCGCAGATAAGACCAAACTCTTGCAAACATTGGAAGTCTAAAAAAAAAAAGAACCTCAATGTTGAGGCGAAAAATGTCTTCTTCTGTAAAATTGCCATAAAATCATACCAGGCAGAGCCGCTTTGTGCATGTCCTAAAAGTTATATTCTAATGAAATGTTTTGAACATGTAAACACACATCTTATTGTATGAATGTCCGTGTAAAGCGTTCTGTTAGAATCTATAATCAGAAGAATCAAATTTGACGAAATGTTGTCCATATAAACCTGATGTCAGTGTCATTTCTAGGAATGGTTCACTATGTGGTGTGTATGTGGACTCAGCCTTGTATACTCTGTAGACAGATTTGAGATTAAACCTTCAGTGCTTGCAATCATTTGATCCCAGCAATAATTCATAGACTCTCAGTAACTGCTTTGTCCTCCAGATCTCGAACATGAGAAGACTATGAATGGGTATTATGTATATTTTTACCAAACCCCACAAGACCAGAAAGAAAAAAAAAGCTTTTTTGCTTCATCGCTGTTTGTCTAATACACTAATTCACTGGTTGATGTTATTGAAATGTGCATGCAGAAGAATCACTCGAAACATCATTCATTGTTCTTCATTTATAACAAAAAAAATTAAACTTCACTCACCCATCGTCTATACTGCTTCGTCCTGTATAAAGGGTCGTGGTGGTGATCTGGAGAAAGGTACACCCTCGATTGGGTGCCAATCCATTGCAGGGCACATACACATACTGTACACACTCATTCACACACTACAGTACATACAATTTAGGAACGGCAATTAACCTCGATGCTCAAGTACCCGGAGAAAACCCTCCAAGCATGGGGAGAACTTCCAAACTCCATACATGAAACATCATTACAATAGTATTGTATAAGGTTGTTATTTGGTTTGTCAATGTGGAGGAACCCTTAAGGGTTTTCTATATAACCCTTACAACTAAAATGTGAAACGATTCAGTCTAGAGCAGACCAGGAGCTTTGCCATTCTCAATACTGTTCTCCAATGCCAAGTTGAACTCTTTTGGTGCAGTTCTTACTGGAAAGTGAACAACTTCTCCACTATCCAGCTGGTGAGACTTCTTGTTTTCTTGCTTGTTTTTATTACATACTGTATTACAGTACATTTATTCATCATGTTATCATAATCACATACCGTACCATTACCAAAGCAGGTCATCATGAAATACTTCATCATTGCTCTACAGTATATTAACCCAATGTTGATTAAATCGCACTTACTTTTAAAATAAGTGGTTAAAACAAGAGAACAAGAAGCGCGAGGCGGCGCGGTGGTGTAGTGGTTAGCACTGTCGCCTTGCACCTCCAGGGTCTGGGTTCGATTCCCCGGCCAGGCTCGATTCCCGTCTCTGTGTGCATGGAGTTTGCATGTTCTCCCCGTGCTTGGTGGGTTTCCTCCGGGTACTCCGGTTTCCTCCCACAGTCCAAAGACATGCAGGTTAGGCTAATTGGCGTTCCTAAATTGCCCGTAGTGTGTGATTGGGTGTGTGAGTGTGTATGTGTGTGTGCCCTGCGATGGATTTGCACCCTGTCCAGGGTGTACCCCGCCTAGTGCCCGAAGTCTTCTGGGATAGGCTCCAGGTCCCCCGCGACCCTGAACACAGGATTAAGCGGTATAGAAAATGAATGAATGAATGAATGAACAAGAAGCGCAATAATTGTCACATTTCCTGTCAGGGATCTGCCTCTTTAAATACAGTAGGTTAGAAAATACTGCGGAATTCAGCGATTTGACTTAACTATTTGAAAATGTCAAGATAGCATGTTAATGACCCTTTTAATGATGTTAACACTAAGAAGAAAATCATTTGTTAAAAGAAATATGTATGCACAGGTGAAAGTGCGTGTGTCTAAGTGTGCGTGCGTGCATGAGAGAGAGAGAGAGAGAGAGAGAGGAACCCATGCTATATCAAACACACAGAGGGAGCAGCAGACAGGAGTGATGAGTGAGTGTGCCACACTCAGCACTTCTCTCTCTCTCTCTCTCTCTCTCTCTCTCTGCCTCAGCTGTGTTAGCACAACACTTTCAGAGGTTACCATTCAATTAAGCCTGGCTGCACATCTCAGGCCAGACAAAGAGCCCTCATCTTCCCCTCCACCTCTCTCCAACGCCTCTCTCTTCTACCAAACTTGTAATTACAATGTTCTACACTCTGCTCCGCCATGACCCACTGTAAAATATGACCATCAATTCTGCCATTATCTCCTCATCGGGATTCCTGGCTGATAGCTGAGATTGTGCGGCCCGTGCCGAGCGTCAGGATGAAGAATATCACGCCGCTATCTGCCGTAATGAATTACTTTAACTTTTAACCTCATGGAGCTGCGCTTGAACTAACCACCACAAATCACTTTTTTTTTTTTTTTTTTTTTTTTTTTGCCTCTCGCTTTCTTTGCACCCAGCCCTTTTAACAGCGCACACTAAATTAAAAACATAAAGTCAGCCAATTTGGGAAGTTGCTGCTACAGCGTTCGTCTGATGGGAGATACTGTAGATGCAATTGGGCTGAAATCGTAATAAATAAATAAATAAATAAATGCTTCTATAGATGCACAAATAAGAAAGAACCCATAGAAAACACAAGCAGCAAGAAGGTGGACATACAATATTCAATTCTACACTTGTATGTGTATGTGTGTGTGTGACATCTGCACCACATGATTCTTTGCATTAAGTGAATCTGCGTGTTCTCTGTCGGAAAACCTTGACCAATGATGTTTTTCCTCCTCATCATAAAACAATATGAGGCCATGGTGTAGGATTGACCATCATTCAAGGTCATTCTGCTTTCAGTGCATTACGGGACGGCAGATATCCTTTCACAGCCGTGTCCTTGGTCCACCCTGCACCTGCGTTAAAAAAAAAAAAAAAAAAAGCTTTAAATTCATCCGTTTATTTACTGGAATGCATACAGATTCCAGGTGCTTGGCTGCTCCCAACACATACTTGTTTTTTTTTCTGTGCGAATGTGTGAGTCAGATTCAGGAGCTTTTTGTTTGCTAAGGTTTGCTATCCTTGAATGAGCTGACAAGTATTTTAATAGCGTAGCGCAGTGGATGTGTTGAATAGAAACTGGGCTGCCGTGAGCTGTGGCGATGCACCCTGACCGCCAAGGGTCATGTGGCATCTCAGCAGGCCACTGGTAACTTTTCATTAGACTTGGCTTTTGTGTGAATTGTTGGGAATTTGCAATTGAAAGATCGCGTTGAGCTTCTGAACTGATTCAAGCGATCTTGCTAATTCTCCATCAAAGTTGTCAGTCAAATCAAAGTTGGAATGCGTACAGTGTGCTGCCTTAAACATTTCTCTCAGGCTGCAGCTGGGCCTCGAAATGCCTTAACCAGAAAAAACATCCATGTTCCTTATTGAGAAAGATATTAATAACATTTAAAACTGAATTAGCTGGATAGCTTTATTAAAAAGAAAGTACAAACTCTACCAATATACAGTACTGTTGTCATGCACACTCAGTCCACGACCGGCACTAGGACCCGGAAGTAAAGCGGTCGTGAACCAGGAAGTATAAAAGGAGTAAACAGACCATAGCATATCGCTCAGTCATTGAGTTCGCCCGATGTCGTTTCGGAATCGTTCACCAAACTGTGAGTACTCACTATCTTGGTATTGCTTTCTGATTGAGTGTGTGTTTATTAGATTGTGTCTTTCCCTTGCTCTCCTTTTGTGAGAGTCCTTAGAACAAATAGCGTGATTATCCTGCCTACTCGTGTTCTTCCGCGTTTGGGTTTACCATTCACGCAACAAAGGGCTAACCGCTAAGCTACGTCTTCTGGTCATCTCAGGTTAGTTTGTGACAACTGTATCCTTTTCTGGAAAAACAGAAACTCAGTGGTAACAGCAACACTGTCTTTGCGTTTTTGCAAAACCCTGACACTTAAAATACCTAATGGACCAGCGATTTATTAATTCATTCATTCATTCATTTTCTGTACCGCTTTATCCTTATATACAGGGTCGCGGGGGACCTGGAGCCTATCCCAGGAAACGTAGGGCACAAGGCGGGGTACACCCTGGACAGGGTGCCAATCCATCGCAGGGCACACACACATACTCACATACACACACTCATTCACACACTACGGGCAATTTAGAATGTCAATTAGCCTAATCTGCATATCTTTGGACTGTGGGAGGAAACCGGAGTACCCGGAGGAAACCCACCAAGCACGGGGAGAACATGCAAACTCCATGCACACAGAGACGGGAATCGAGCCTGGCCGGGGAATCGAACCCGGACCCTGGAGGTGCAAGGCGACAGTGCTAACCACTACACCACCGCGCCGCCTCGATTTATTAATAAATCTGAAAAATAATTTCATAATTTCCAATCAATTCAGCCTTTCTCAATACATTTCCCAAATACAAATCAATACTTACCATAAAGGTCCATTTTCCAACTGATAGGCAACAGTGTTTTGTTTATTTGTTATAAAGTTACATTTATTTGGTCCGGAATTGCTGTTATATAACCTAATCAAGGAAGGTGGCCACTGAAAATTCAAGTGTTTGAAGGGATAATTCCCACCCCCCCACCCCCAACTCTGTCATGAATCCAAATTTCGGTGTGTATATAATTACACTACCATAGATCTTGGTCATTATTTTCCTGCTCTGTACACTAACCATGAAGACACTTGAGACCGTAATCGTGGTCAAATTTTTCAACCTTTGTTCATTGCAAAGTTCAGCTCAGACTCATATGAAGCTTCTGCAGTACTAATGAGCTAAATCAAGTTGGTATCTTTTAAAGAAAGCCCGGAACTAGAGCTAGCACTCACATTCAAGGTGCCAAACATCACTGTCGGGCTGCAGAGTAGGAAAAGTTATAACAACCAAGACCTACGGTATGGTAATGTACCTCACATTTGATTTAAGACAGACTTGAAAAAAAATGAATAATTCCTTTAACAAATTCCCTAAGAGTTTTGGAAATGGCAGTACTGTCTTTGTTATTCTTGCTCTAACTGTTCCTTGAACTCAGTTCCCATCCCAGTAAATAATTGGTCCTAACTAGAGATGTTTGTGACTTTTTCTTGCAATTCTGCTCACTGTTATTATTTTTATTTGTAGATACCTGAGACATTCTGGAATTTTCTAATTACAGTTGCTTCTTTCTTCCCAGAATATACACAAACTAGCAGCTCAATTTTACCACTGTGACCCTCACCAGGCAGTTTCTAAAAATATTGTAAATGAATCATGCGGTTCCACATATTCCTGTTAATAAAAATGGTCTTCGTCCCATGGTCTTTCAATTTGAATGGTTCTTCTGAACACCAAACCTGAGAGATGGCAGTTTCTCTAGCAGTAGTATAGTAGGTGGTAGGTAGGTGTTGGTCCCCTCTCCCCCTCCCACATGGCCCCTGTGCCCTCTTTATGGCACTGTGGGAGCACAGCTGCTTGGACATGCAGGCTCCATATGCCAGTGGCAGTGGGGTGCACCTCAGCATCAGCACAGTCCATCAATCACCCAGCCACTGTACACTTCAGCATGTCTGCAACTTTAGCCTAGTGACTTTACACGGTCACTGAACCCCAAACTAAGCCAGTCTGATTGATGGGATTTGAATCAAGATATCGATAGATATGCATGTGATAGAAAGTTTGGAATTGCTTTATTTTAATGGTACAATGGTGACACACTACAAATCACTTAGTATATGAACCATCATGCACCAGGGTATTAATAGAACGATTCAAATTAACTGCAAGTCTGTAGAGTTTGTATACTGTAGATTATAAACCCCGCACCAACAACAGCATCTACATATTAATTAGGATAGGTTCAAAGGTTGATGACAGATCCATTAATAGTCTAGTGTGGACTATCCACATAAAGTTGTACCATTAAGTCCAACCAAAGTTTGCATTATTTGTGTTTTTCAGTTGACTAGAAACCAGGAGTGAAACGTTTATCCCAATTGCTAGTGTGCACAACAAACTACCCAGCCAAGACCAGGTACATAATTATATTATGTACCAATTCAGAACATTTTTTACTTTATGTAATTATGTAATTTCCCATTTGTAAGTGTTCAAATGGGTAATAATTAATAATGTATGGGAAGCAAGTAATAATGTACAATACACTGATCAGGCATAACATTGACATCATAGAAAATAAATTGCAGGAAAAAACGTAATTGATAGAAAATCACCAGAACGCCTGGTGCACCATAGTCTGATGCAAGCGGTTTCCCAAAAACCAAGCTCCCCAGATACCAATCTGATTGAGCAAAAATGTGATGTGCCACGCAAACAAGTCTGATCCGTGGAGGCGGCACTCACAACCCACAGCATCCTGAAGATCAGCTGCCTTCGCCCTAGTGCCAGACACCAGCAAACTCTTAGACGTCTTAGACGCCCCAAAAGACCAGAGCTGCCCTGGTGATACAACGGGAGCCTACATAATACTGGGTATAATTGTTTAAGTTGTAATGCTATGGCTATTCGGTGTATGTGGCCATTAAATTGAACATGGTGCCATAGTGAACTAACCTGCCCGATCATGCACACAAGACCACAGGGGAGGAATATTGAAAAGCCTTCAATTATAAACATACTCATTTTTTTTTCTTTGCTTTTACTGTAGTTAATACAGTACATGCAAAAAAGGAAACTACTTAAGCTCAAAATGTCTATAATTTAGCAAAAAATCTTTGAAATGGTTTTCCCAAGTAGCGACATAAATAACATACTTTAAACATCTGAGACGGCTTGCGTTTCAGGTATAGAGGCTGTGAATCAGGAAATCATCAGATTCATGGATCATTAGGTGTTAAGAGCAGTCAGGTGTTTCAGGGCTTGAAATTGAACAAATACGCTATAAGAAAGGGCTGTAGGTCCCAACAGACAGATCTGCGAAACTGAAAACTTGCGCTGTCTGATTACTTCCACTATGTCCTCAGCACTAAGTACATTTAATATGTTTCAATCTCCGTTGAGTGCAGAATATGTGGAGTGCATGAGAGTGCAACACGGATTCCAGTCCAGTTTTCACACTCTACACCAGCACTGCAGCTGTTATTGTTGATTGGGCCTGTGAAGTCACCTGGAACTTCAAAGAAGTTAAAGAATGACTTCTATAGCATTTATACTGTATACAGGTGAGATACTATAGAAACTTAGATTTCTAAAAGATGTGTGACAGTAAGTTAACCCTTGAATTATAATTTTTTTTTTCAGACAGTGCGAAAGTGTTCAAGGCCATACATGGGTGGATGAATCAGTGGTCTGGCCCCCTGGGACACTCAGATTTTATGGCTAGGTTATTTTTTTTTTCTTTTTTATTCTACTTACCTTACAACTGGTTGGCATAGAACCAGTTTCAATTAAAAGAAGAATAAAAACCCTACTCCTATTGACTTTCCCAAACAATGGCTTCCATTGGCTGTGCATGTCCATTGGGTGCATCTTACACGTTCTTCTTTACACTGAATTCCAACAACTTCTGCGCCAAACACATCAACTGAGGCATGATGTGGTTTACAGATGACCATATAGCTTGAATGAATGACAGATAATCAATCTTTTGAGAGTCTAAAACGTATCAAGGAAAATATAGTGCAAAGCAAAACTCTCCTTCCAGCACAACATGCAGGTGAATACATACTGTCGTGAGAAAATAAAGACACCTGCCCAGATGTCAAAGAATGACAAGTTTAATACATAATGCGGGAAGGAAACATTCACTGCTCATGGCTGGAAAAAGTTTTCTAAGAGACTTGCTGATGTTTTTCTAAGGTCATGGGATGATGTGTTAAATTAGAAACTTTGTTAGACGACCCGGAGAACTGTAAAAGCACTTAGTGTTCAATTCATTTAGTCTGTATTAATTCAATGAACTTAATAAAATACAGTGGTGTGAAAAACTATTTGCCCCCCTCCTGATTTCTTATTCTTTTGCATGTTTGTCACACAAAATGTTTCTGATCATCAAACACATTTAACTATTAGTCAAAGATAACACAAGTAAACACAAAATGCAGTTTTTAAATGAGGGGTTTTATTATTTAGGGAGAAAAAAAAATCCAAACCTACATTGGCCCTGTGTGAAAAAAGTAATTGCCCCCTGAACCTAATAACTGGTTGGGCCACCCTTAGCAGCAATAACTGCAATCAAGCGTTTGCGATAACTTGCAACGAGTCTTTTACAGCGTTCTGGAGGAATTTTGGCCCACTCATCTTTGCAGAATTGTTGTAATTCAGCTTTATTTGAGGGTTTTCTAGCATGAACCGCCTTTTTAAGGTCATGCCACAACATCTCAATAGGATTCAGGTCAGGACTTTGACTAGGCCACTCCAAAGTCTTCATTTTGTTTTTCTTCAGCCATTCAGAGGTGGATTTGCTGGTGTGTTTTGGGTCATTGTCCTGCTGCAGCACCCAAGATCGCTTCAGCTTGAGTTGACGAACAGATGGCCGGACATTCTCCTTCAGGATTTTTTGGTAGACAGTAGAATTCATGGTTCCATCTATCACAGCAAGCCTTCCAGGTCCTGAAGCAGCAAAACAACCCCAGACCATCACACTACCACCAACATATTTTACTGTTGGTATGATGTTCTTTTTCTGAAATGCTGTGTTACTTTTACGCCAGATGTAACGGGACACGAAGCTTCCAAAAAGTTCAACTTTTGTCTCGTCGGTCCACAAGGTATTTTCCCAAAAGTCTTGGCAATCATTGAGATGTTTAAAAGTGGTTTGCGCCTTGGAAATCTGCCATGCAGGCCGTTTTTGCCCAGTCTCTTTCTTATGGTGGAGTCGTGAACACTGACCTTAATTGAGGCAAGTGAGGCCTGCAGTTCTTTAGATGTTGTCCTGGGGTCTTTTGTGGCCTCTCGGATGAGTTGTCTCTGCGATCTTGGGGTAATTTTGGTCGGCCGGCCACTCCTGGGAAGGTTCACCACTGTTCCATGTTTTTGCCATTTCTTGATTGACTACAGAAATTGAACTCAGGTGTGATAAACCACAGTTATTTTTTAACAAGGGGGGCAATCACTTTTTCACACAGGGCCATGTAGATTTGGAGTTTTTTTCTCCATTAATAACGTAAATCTTCATTTAAAAACTGCATTTTGTGTTCAATTATGTTATCTTTGACTAATAGTTAACGGTTTTTGATGAGCAGAAACATTTAAGTGTGACAAACATGCAAAAGAATAAGAAATCAGGAAGGGGGCAAATAGTTTTTCACACCACTGTACATCACCAGATTGCATTGCATTATGTTTGCAACACTTTTGAGGCTTTTTAAACATATTTTTAGGACCACCATAAAATCAGTGGGCTAGTTAATCAAATTAAAATTTGTCAAAAATTTAGAGCAAATGCAGGTGGGATTTGGTTATTAACTAATCAGCTTTGTGATCTCTATCATATAAATCTTTTTTTTTTATTTGACAACTTCAGCATCCTTTAGTATCCTTTTCAAACTTTTGAGCATTTAAATTAAACTTGATCTCTACACCAGACAGTGAGGAATTTAAATACCCTCCAGGCTGCGCTATCTCGTCATTGTGCTGTAATCTGCCTCGTAATCAGTCCATTATGAGACAGCAATGCTGTGCGTGTCAGCAGGGCTTGGTGCTCACAGCTTAGGATCAATAAAGTGTACACACTGGGGTGGATCTGGGCCTCTGCAGACCCTTCGCCCTGAGGGATGTCGATGGTGTCGATTGGGTATTAAAGAGCACTCCATCAGCCGCAGGTCTCACAGAGGTGGCCAAGTAACCTCCAGTGTGTATTAATACTGGGGTGTTCTCTTGTCTGACACCCCATCCTTCCTGTGAATCGACAGGTTAGGTCCCAAGAATCTCCTCATTGCTGAGAAGCCGCACTAAGCAAAAGTGTGAGAGATTTAAAGAGAGCTAGAGAGAAATGTTATCATGTTATCAATGTTATCATATCAAACTTTTGTACAGTATCGTATGTATTTGTACAGTTTGTATTTTTTTACACACATACTGGACTATAGCTATAAAAAATGGACATAGAAAAATACTTACATAGAAATACTGTCATTTGCAATACTCCCATGCTCTTTCCTTTAAGTTTCTTTTTACAATTTTCTAGTCCAGTAATTGGCGGCGCGGTGGTGTAGTGGTTAGCACTGTCGCCTTGCACCTCCAGGGTCTGGGTTCGATTACCGGCCAGGCTCGATTCCCGTCTCTGTGTGCATGGAGTTTGCATGTTCTCCCCGTGCTCGGTGGGTTTCCTCCGGGTACTCCGGTTTCCTCCCACAGTCCAAAGACATGCAGGTTAGGCTAATTGCCGTTCCCAAATTGACCATAGTGTGTGAATGAGTGTGTGTGTGCTCTGCGATGGATTGGCACGCTGTCCAGGGTGTACCCTGCCTCGTGCCCAGAGTCTCCTGGGATAGGCTCCAGGTCCCCGCGACCCTAAATACAGGATAAAGCGGTATAGAAGATGAATGAATGAATAGTCCAGTAATTAGTCCATCTTGAGCTGCCCACTTTTCCCTTTTCCTTAAAGCCAGATCATAAGGTGTTTTTTCCCTATAGGGTAATAATACAGTCCCCCTTAAAAGCATATATAGTCCAAGTAATCTTAAATACAAAAGCAGTCCCTTATTCACAGAAATCTACCTGTACAGTGTACGAGGAAATACGTCTCAGATTGGATCCCAGTCCACCACAAGCTACTACTGTATGCACACACACACTGAAAAACACCCTCAAACAAAGGCATAGCTTAACTGTAGCAAATACAATATACTTATCTGTATGTTTCTGGGAGGATGGAGGAAACCAGAGAACCTGAGGGCACAAAGAGAACAGGGATGAAAACTCCAGACAGGCAATAACAGAAGCTCAGGATCGAACCCGGGACACTTTAGATGTGTGGTACCAATGCTACTCATTGCAGCAGTAAATTCATATTCAAATTTTTGTTCGTCACATACACAGTCATACACAGTATGATATGAAGTGAAATGCTTATATGAATGCTGCTGACCTCAATATTACAAAAAATAAGTTTTACAATAATTTACAAATTTACATAATATACAGGTCGGAGCAGACGCAACGGCACCCGACCTCACCGGCGCCATCTTGGAACGTCATGGTATGCTGGTATGCTGTGGGAAAGGTATGGTATGGCCAAGCATACAGTATGGTATGCTGCCCTGGAGTAAACTTTTCTTTTACTAATACAATAAAGAATGGTGTAATTACAGATACCCCAATGTAATCATTCTTTCCATAAAGGGTGAAAGACTGTAAAAACAGTCTTATTTTTAATTTTATACATTGAATTTGACTGTCACTATACATTCAGCATATCAAAGACCATGTCTCAGAGGATACCGGAGGGAGGGGGGCGGGGGGGAATGGTCTGGTATAACCGACATTTCTTGCTGAGCTCTCAGGACCACTGGCGCTGAACCTTTCCCGCACTCTCTTGCCGTCACGGCTCTTAGCTCTCCCACACAGGAGCAGTGACTCTCATTGAACACACTTTCCCAGAGCAAACAGCTCTGTCCATAAGACAAAGTGATACAACATCTAAATGATTGCATCGAGCTGAATGTGTATCTGTGCTTATATGGGGGGAGCTGAGTTCATGTGTAAACAACAGCATGTGTGCTGGAGGAGTACAGAGAGGTCTGTGAAAGATGGCTCTGGGGGCCAGCGAACTCATTTCCACTCCTAGTCTGACCCCTGACCTGCAGGCCTCATTAACCTAGCTTCCCATCATGCCGAGGGGTACAGGTTGAAGGTGGAGTGGATTCAGGGAGGGGTAGGCTGGAGGCCAGGTGGAGATTTTTGTTAGCAAAGAGCGGCAGAGGTGGCGCCTTCACCCTTTGTTTTAACCTCTTTAACCATCATTTATTCTTTTATTACCTCCGTTGGTTATGTGCTTGGCCACAAATCTCGGTCACGCTCCTAAAGCTGTCAGTGCTGCCCGGGGCCTGTGGCAGCCAACACGGTCACCTTGACAGCAGAAAGCCAGGGAGAAAAGAGACACACTCCATCACGAGTACTCAAACACACGCACACATGCACACACACAAGCGACACATTAATAATCCTCCATGGGAGAGGTTTGGGTTGAGGCACTTTCTTTTCCTTCATTCACTCCTTTTTCTTTCATGGTTTCTCTCTATAGAGTGTTAAACGTCCCCAGATCAAGATAAACCCCTTACTCTTAATTAAGCGAATACAGCCTCTTGACAAGAGAAGCTGCCTCACCGCATGGACCGTGGGGGTATTAGAGCCTCCCAAACTACCATAGCCTGGGTGCTGCCCACTGTACTGTACCACTGTGCCAGTGTCTTGGTGCACCCAGCAGTCCTTGCTGCCTCAGTTAAAAGCATACTGTATGTGTGTGTGCCAGGAGATTACAGGAACACATGAGGAGGGGTGGTCATAGGCGGAACTGGAACACCATGACAGGGTGTGAGGGGGGGAGGGGGGGGGGGGACACAGTGCATACTATTCCCACACTGCAATAACATTCTGACCTCCAAAGGAGAGCAAGGAACACAAGGAACAACTCATAATGTTCTGCAGAGGCATAAACGAATATGTGGAAATGCCGTCTTGATAATGTTCTTGCTTCCTGTAATGGTTTTGTTTTAGCTTCCTGGCTAGGTAATGGCAAAATAAGTCTACTCGGACTGACATTAGCATTTATATTTGACAAGGACTCCCTGAATAACATTTAGAATTTATTTTCACTCTCCGTACAAATACAGAAATGCAGAAACACATTTTTATGAGATCATTAGTGCCACTTCACTTGATAAAGGTAATGTTAGCAGTCTGGTGGATAATAGCTGACACTAACACTAGGCATTCCTCATAAGGCATGCTAATATACACTAAATCATCAAAAGGTCAATTTGTTATATTGTCTCTGGGGGTTTCTAAAATGCTACTGAACCACAAAAAGTGTGATTTTTTTTATTTTTTATGAATTTGTTGGGAAGAGCAAGAAGATTATAGCAGCTTTGTTTGCTAGCTAGGAAACAGCTGCTAGTTAGCATGATGGATAATAAAGCATGCTGGAATCTAATGATTGCTGTTATATTATTGTCATCAAATACAAATGACAAAATAATGGTGTTTGGGTTAAACATTTACTTATCAGAAATATAAATATCAGAAATACTTACTGCTGGAACGACTCAAAGTTGAGTACATGCTTACCAAGTCTCAGCGAAATTTCAAGCTAAGCTAAATATCTAAAATCTAACAAAAAGACATGAATGTAAATCTGACAAATCTGTGATTCTCAGACTCTGTATTGTAAAACATTTTCATAATTCTAACAGTAAAATACCGTATAAAAGCTACAGAATAAAACCGTATTTCACAAAACTTGGGATAACCGTAGAATTTACAGTGAAAAACTGTAATTAGTTTTGCAGAGTAAGACCTTAAATTTAACAGTTAAAACATATGAAAATATGGTTTATTGCAGTAAAATTTATGATATACTGTATTTATAAAAAGGAAACTCTCAGAGAAGGTATTTGTTACTAATATCATGGAGCATCAGTTTATATTTTACTAAACCTTTGTTGATAGAGTTTAAAAATCAGAAAAGTATCTGCTCTGTAAAAAATAAACTTTAAAATTTTATGGTAAAAAAATGGCAGCTGTGATTGACAGAAATTTCCCATAGAAAATACGGGAGCAACGTTATTGTTTGTACGGGACTGAACTCATTATACTGTATATTTTACGGACTTTAATATTTTTTTCTACGGTTTATAAATAAACCGTAAATTTTACGGCAAAAAACTGGCGGCTGTGGTTGCCAGAAATTTACCGTAAAAAATACAGTAGCAACACTATTGTTTGTACGGGACTGAACTCATTATATTGTATATTTTACGGATATTAATAGTTTTTTTCTACGGTTTATAGCAGTCTAATTTACATTAACCAAGGACTTCAAATTCGTGAATGGTATTCCACCCTTTGATCACTGTGGCGAGGACAGCCGCTAGCACGCGCCACTTTACCCGCCGCCAAAGTGTTTTGCAGTCTTTATTAAATAATACATGGGACCATGCTGATGTCCGAGTCTTGAATAACTTTTGATGGGTTTTGATGATTTGATTTAGGTTTGTATTCATCAATTAGTATAAAAGTACTCTTAATAGTTTCTTAACAGTAAAATCCGAATGCTTAGTAATGTAACTTCTATCTCTTTTAGCCCCCAGCTAGTGTGATAAAATGATGCTTTCACAGAATTGCTGAATGAATTCACTGTGGCACCAGGTACTAGTCCCCCCCCCCCCCCAACCACCCAATATATATAGGATAAAGTTGTATAGACGATGAGTGTGTGAGTACTGAGCTGTAATAAAAGATGGAAATAAACCGTTATTATTACAACATAAATCTTTAAATTAGACAGTTCCGAGCTGTAAAAAACATGGTTATGATCCGTATTTGTTACAATGTAAACCCTGAAATTTGGCGGGAATAAACTGTTTTTATAACAACATAAACATGTTAATTGGACAGTTATAAACCGTAAAAAAAAAATTTTTTTAAATAAAAAAAAATTACGGTAAACTTCTGGCAACCACAGCTGCCGGTTTTTTACCGTAAAATGTCCTATTTATTTTTTACAGTATGGAGTTCATGGTCACTGTGGATGTGCAATGCGTATGTGATTTGTAGAATCTGCGATACCTGCAAAATCAGCTGGCACAATCATTAGCCATGCCATGGCTAACCCCTACACCCGCCTTCTCTCTCCATATTTAAACCATTAACAAACTTTTGCCTTACAGATTCATTCATTCATCTTCTATACCGCTTTATCCTGTATTTAGGGTCGCGGGGACCTGGAGCCTATCCCAGGAGACTCAGGGCACGAGGCAGGGTACACCCTGGACAGCGTGCCAATCCATCGCAGAGCACACACACACACACACACACACACACACACACACTCATTCACACACTATGATCAATTTGGGAACGCCAATTAAGCCTTACAGATTTTCCAAGAAATTTTCATTAGCATACGAATCATTTTCGGCAAGAACAAACAAACTGAACTGAACCAAACGCCAGCAAAGTGGTGTATACCTTACATCTGGGTACAGCTGTTCAAAACTTGTTTACATTAGTGGAAAGAATACAGATTTTCACCTTAAGAAGTCGCCTCCAGAACGAATTAAATTGGTATGCCAAGGTTCCACTGTACTTGCATTTGCATTTCAATAATATATCTGTAGAAATGCACAGACTGGATACTCTTTTCATTGGATAGTAGGGTGAAAAGGTGTTATACTGTAACACTGGAAAATGCACATTTCGTCCCTCTGGGATTATAAAGATCTATGTAGCTGACTTATTTGTTATAATTGAGTAATTCAAAAAGTAACTTTCTGTGACAATATATTAACATAATGCTTTTTTTTTAAGTGATATTCATTTTGAACTCTTTATTCGGAAAATACAGAGCACAGCACAGTTTTGTTCTATGGAGCACAAAAACTTTGAAGCTTAATATCACAAAACCACTCCGAATTCTGATAGAACTTAGGATGATATTTGAACATCTTAAAAACTAATTCTGTGAAATTATGTAATACTCACTGGTCTATTAAAGGCTCCATATCCTAGAGCCATAAACATAGACCAAGCCAATATTTGTCTCTGTACACTGTCTACAGGACAGTCCCTGCATGGGGAATATATATTGTGTGTGTGTGTGTGTGGGGGGGGGGGGGGGGGGGGGGTGCTGAAGAAGTGGATGGCATCAGTTTGTGTGTCAGCAGGTCAGAGGAGGCCACTGGCACAGGCCTGGCATGCTGCCCCATGCCTGTCCAAGCATATCAGGCACACACGCGCACAGACAGCCAGCCGTGTCTCTGCTGTCACACACACAGTGCCAAGGACAGCGCAGAGAGGAGACACACGCACCAGGGGCGCTAGTGCCAGGGCGGTGAGGAAAGAGTTTTTCAAACAACAGAACCAACCCTTTTTTGTTCTCAGAATGTATGTACAATGTAGACGTCTTCTCAAGGGCTCAATGGTGCTTCATCTGTTATCATACATTAAGTTTCCAAATCCTGCAGCTGAGTGTTCACTGACTACATGGAAGCTTGGTTCATTAGAGCAGTTCAGTGGAAGAAATATTAATCAATCTCTTGTCTGTGGTATCTTCCAAATCTTTTACAATCTTTTAAAGCTTTCTAAGGGAACCAAACATGATGTAGAATGAAATTCAACTGATGAATAGTGAAAGCAGTTACATTTTAACACATAAACATTTGTTCACGGCTATAAATAAGACATCACGCTAATTCTCTAGGCTACGTTCACATTACCAGCATGCTGTTATTCAAATTCGATCTGATTTTTATGCCTGACTGAAAGCACAAATCTGATGTTTTTCAGCTCGGGCCCGTCAGTTTCATATACGGTCCTACTCTAGATCGAATACATAACCATGGTCATGCAACGTGAAGGAGAACAGGCAGATCGGATTTCATGTGATCTTTGTGTAGGCTACTCAATAATCAATCATCAAAACCGTAGAGAACAGCTAAAGCAAGGTGTCTGGCTTACTTCCTTCTTCTGGACCTCAACAAAAGGTTGACAGCCGAGTATCTGCTTGCCATCATCCAGAGCAAACTCGCAAGTATATTTTGGCTAAAATTGCATCCACTGTTTGAAATGGTATAGTGATTTTTTACACAGATGTTGCAAGCAAAGACTGAACATACAGTAAGAGACCTGCTTTGAACTTTGCCTTTCACCATTGGTACTCAATACTAGTGAAATACAAGTGCTTACGGTATACACAGTAAAATACAAGTGCATGTATAAAAAGTACTCCACTACAAGTAAAAGTACCACTTAGATTTTTTTTTTACCCAAGTAGAAGTATTAAGTACAGTACATGCTCTAAACTGTACTTAAAGTATGAACGTTCAAGTTCTCCATAAATAAATAGATTTTTTTCTGAATATCTATTTGATTGAGTTACTAAAAACAGTAAACAGTATGACATTATTTTGACTAATAAACATTATTAATAACATGAATGTGCAAGTCTAGTAGAGATTTGTTTTCTGCAGAAATATATATATATATATATATATATATATATATATATATATATATATATATATATATATATATATATATATACAAATTTTTATTTATTCATTTATTTATTTATTTATTATTTTAGCCAATATGAAAAGTATAAATTAACAATGAGTGCATAAATTGTTAATTGGCTATACTCAGATGTTTTACAATTTTACAGTATGAAACCCTGCATGCGTTACATAAGATAAAACATTTTTGTCCAATGTATTTAAACAATGTATAAGAAATATGCTTTGTTTTTACACCAATACAGATGACAAAATGATTACTGAGAGATTATTAAGTTACTGAAGCTAATAGAAAGGAGGCCCTGGACATGATGTCATGACCTGTTTATAGCGACAAGATTTGATGTTAATTAAATGAATGGTGAGCAGAATTGGTAGTGTCTTTCATTACGTCGGTAGTTTAACTGGTTTGTTGCTAGCATTGTTACCGTACATAATGAAAGTGGTGTACGCAATTAAACATGATATATTTATACTTATATTTTAGAAAATCACAGCAATTTTTGTTAGATTGACTGCTGAGAAGTAACAATTCTTTATTTAACATGTAGAAAGTAAAAGTATAGTTTTTACAGCAAAAATATTGTAAGTACAAGTAAAAAGTATCACATATAGTACAGAAAGTACTCCAATGACACCTTACGTACAGTAAGAAGATAAAAGTACCTTAAGTACAGGAAGTATATACACCTTTGCTTCTCACTGATGATACTTCTGTTCAGTTGTATATTTTTATACATTTTATTACGGATTTAAAAATATAACTTTTGGAATCAGACCAAAGATAGTAGACAAAAAAAATAATATTTGAAAGTCTAAAAGCTTTTTCTTTCTTTCATGGCAGGTAAGTACGTTACATAATCTTGGATCTGTTCTGTGTCAGTATTTTTCCAAGTTTTCAACCCAAAATCTAACGATAAAAAAGCCAGCAGGTGTTCCAGGTGCTGCCTCAGTGACCGGTATCTGCAACAAAAATAGAAATAAAAAAATAGAGTAAAAACAAAAAAGTACTTTTCTTAAATACTCAATAACTACAATCTGACCCAATGACTTTTTTTTTGTATTTCAAAGCAGCTGAACCAAATATCCAGTGCAAAATCTCATAAATTTAAACTACAATGATTTACCTACAATTCCTTTATCATGGCTTTAAGCACATTCATTCATTCATTCATTTTCTGTACCGCTTTATCCTTACTGTATATACAGGGTCGCGGGGACCTGGAGCCTATCCCAGGAAACTTAGGGCACAAAGCGGGGTACACCCTGGACAGGGTGCCAATCCATCGCAGGGCTTTAAGCACAATATTTAAAAAATAGAATTAAATTAAAAAAAAAAGTTATGGCAAGCATGCCTAAATGACTTAGCTACTAATCCTCAGCCATCACTGGGAGAACGTACGGCTATTGTAGGTGTGTGTTCAACAACATGAAAAATGACTCCGCTCTATCTATAATGCGTTCTGTGCGTGAAAAGCCACCCAAATAAAAGCTGTGGACCAGGATGTTTGTGACCAGCACAGGATATAACACCCCACCCTCTCTCACACCCCCCTAGTTCAGCAGAGCTACAACACACACTTCTATTACAGTCTGCAAATTGAAATTTACATGTTATTGCGTCCTAGCATGCAACGATTTGCGACGTGTCATCTAATTTTAAATCGAGCTGCGTTAATTCACCATGGGGAAAGAGGAGACGGGGTGGGGTGAAGACTGTACGGCGGGGATTGAAGGGAGGCAAGACGGGAACGCGGAAGGGGAGGGAGACAGGGATGGGGGTGGGAGTGGGGGCGAAAAAAAAATCTCTGTCTCAGCAAAAGTTTTCATTAAAATTTTAGACAAATGATCTCTGTGTCCTTCTCCCAAGCTGCCTGGGGCGTCATGCTATTTCTATGCAAATAACAACCTCACGCCTTCCGCCCTATTATTTTTACTGGAGCTGCTACAACATGACCTGAGAGAGAGAGAGAGAGAGAGAGAGAGAGAGAGAGAGAGATGAAGTGTTAGATGAGAATGAAAGAGAGAGAGAGCATGTATGCATGAGTGCAGCAAGAGAAAGTGAAAGAGTGAAAAAAGAGAGATACGCTGCAAAGGGAAAGAGAAGAACAGAGGGTGAGCAAAGACATTGAGGGGGAGAGAGAGAGAGAGAGAGAGAGAGAGAGAGAGCGTGCATGGCAAGGCACATGAGAGAGCTGGAGTGGGGGAGTGTGTGTGTGTGTGCGTGTAGGGTGGATTCACTGAGGTGTGAAAATATATAACACCAAGAGTGTGAGAGAGACAAGAACAACACAAAGACACCAGGATAATTTGTTTCTCTCTGCCTCCCGTTTAATGCATTATAGCCTTCCTCTGACAGGCCGGTTCAGAGCCTGGTGCTGGTTAACTACTCTCACTTCCAACCCCACCACCTCGTGCTTTTCTCACAGCAATAATTAAACACACACACAACACATACATACATAAAATAAAATAAAAAACAACACTTGCCCTGAAATTGTACACTGTTTATTGGACTGTTTATGTTCATGATCAGATTCTGCACAATTCATTCTCTCACTCATCTTCTACTGTATACTCTGCATACAGTGTCGCGGAGGGGCCTGGAACATATACCATGAAACTTAAGTTATAAGGCAGGGCACACCCTGGACAGGGTGCCAATCCATTGCAGGGCACACACTACGGGCAAATTTGTGAACGCCAATAAGTCTAATCTGTATGTCTTTGGACTGTGGGAGGAAACAGGAGTACCAACAGGGATCCCACCAAAGTGCTGGGGGAACACATAAACACCAGGCTGGTGTTGAACCTAGAACCTGGTGGTGCACGGCGATAATGCTAAGCACAATTACTGTTATTTAAAAGTTACTTATTTTCTATTGTTGTTGTCGTCACTGATGGTGGCACCAAAATGAATGAATGAATGGATGGATGGATGGATGGATGGATGGATGGATGGACGGATGGATGGATGGATGGATAACTGCATGTATTATCCCCCAAAAAATATTCTATTCATGTACTTGTAATATTCTCATATCCTAATTACATCACATGGCCAAAAGTATGTGAACACCCGAACATTACTCCCATATGTGGTTCTTTTCACCTAAACTAAACGGCACAAACCTGTTTCATCATCATCAAAAAAAAAAAAAAGTGCACAGCTCGATGTCTAACCTGTGCCAAGGTTAGAGCAAAAGAATTCGAGTAACCTGCACCAAATCCTGGCCGCAACCCCATCGAAGACTTTCAGGATGAACTGGAACACCGACTGTGCACCACACCTCCTTACTAATGCTCTTGTGGCTGAATGAACACAAATCTCCACAGCCACGCTCCAGAAACTAGTGGAAAGATTGGAGTGGAGGTTATTATAACATCAAGGAGACTAAATCTGAAGCTGAATTTTCAACTAACACATATGGGTGTGGGCGGCACAGTGGCGGAGTAGCTAGGTGAGGGTTTGATTCCCCCCATCGCGTCTACTACAGTATATATGCATGGAGTTTCCATGTTCTCCCAGTGCTTGGTGGGTTTCCTCAGGGTACTTTAGTTTTCTCCCGCAATCCAAAGACATACGAATTAGGCTAATTAGTGTTTCTAAATTGGCCGTGTTGGTAATTGATAAAGAAAAAATGTAAAATGACTATTAACATCAACCACAAGGACAAATCTATGACTGAAGAACATTTCAGCCATTTCAGTTTTTACCGTGTTCAAGTCAAACTGGGACTTTTGATTGCACAGAACGAAAGAACATATTTATGAGAGTTAGAATCAACCTTTATTTCACTATATAAGCCCCGGTTACATTAATGCAACTCATCAAGAATGTTTTCTCAGAGCCATGATTGGACTGCCTGCTTCATGTCTAAAACACTGGCCTCCCAGGAACTCCTCTAGTGCCCCAAACATGTGGAAATGACTTGATGCGAGGTCAGGACTGTACGGTGGATGTGGCAATAACTCCCAGCCGAGTCCCTGTAATGTGGAAGTGATGTTTGTGAATGACTGTGTGTACAGTTCCAACAGACATATGCGTCTCTTAGTTATCCATTACTTTTCATCCATTACTTTTCAAAGATCAGGCATTGAATGTTCATGGAAACGAATGCAGTGGGCTCCGAGGCTCCTCACTGTACTTGATTTGAAGTCTGCTGTAAATGTCGAGAAAGTTAATCACGAGTCCCAGATTGAGTCGAACGGCCCTTATGTGTGCGTATATATATACACGTGTATACACATATGTATACTTGCCTGAACAAACAGCAAAATTTGATTATACACACATGACCAGAGAAACAAACAGATGCAGTGGGTGTGCGAACACACACACACACACACACACACACACACACACAATCTGGAGGTAATCCAGCAGGGAAAGTGTTGTCTTGGCTGGATCTAAACTGTAAAGCAGGCAGTCAAAACAGAAGTCTGATTAGCCGCTAATTGCTGCTGGCTCCATTAGGGGGTTAATGACCTCAATGTGCAAAAACAGAACGTGCAAAGCAAGAGTCGTGCCTAGGTACATTTTCACTGCCAGACACAATTTGGGATTCCACATCAGATATGATCCAATTGAGCACCGAGCAGACGAGGACGACCTGCAAACGCCCCTTGACACCCTGCACACGTGCGCACACACACACACACACACACTCACGCGCACACACCGAGTGCCTCCTTTAAGATTCAGTGGGGGCAAGGCGATGGCACTCGATCCATCTGCTCCACATTGTCATTTGCATTTCATGCCTCCCGGCTTTTTTTTGAAGTGGCAATACTTTGATGCAGTCAGAGGGACACATTATCATTATTTCAATTTCCGTGCCAGAGCAATGTGGTGTGGCGTGGTGAAGCCGGAAAGAGTCAGCGTGACACGAGCCTAGCGTTGAAAGATCCAGCCAGACAAAAAAAAGGGACAGAATGAGAACGGTCAGAGATCTAGTTATAGTTACAGTTAATGTTAAATATGCCATTTGGGAAGTGTTTCTAGGGTTATACTGTATGTCAGTAATTATTATAAAGGTCCCTTGAGAAAAAACAACTGTTGTTAGCAATATTACAGTGTGCTATACTTTGTATAGACCCAGATGTACAGTACAGTAACATCAGCGCTATCCTGCTCAGAACTGATCCTAAAAGTCACTCACAAAGTCATCTCTTATTCCTAGAAAGGAGTTTGTCAGCAGAGGGTGCTAAGCAACACCGAGGGCTTCTTCAAAGCATTAATCGATTCAAACTGAGTAAATAAATTATTTCTTATTATCAGGGAAGACCTCGGTTTAAAGGTCAGGCAATCAGGCTCATATAACTGCTTTTAAAATGGTACAGTACCAAATGTACTAAAGGTAAAATAAAATGACTTACCACATACCACCCACTTCCTCTGACCTTGACAACTGCTGTGAAGCTAGAAGGCTGAAAAAAAGCACAATAGTAGTAACAAAAATTGAATACCGTAAACATTTAATTATTTTAGCCCCCCAAAGGTCTGAGACCATCACCAACTTCATCAGTTATAGAAAAACTAATACCATTTAGTCAAATTACATTTCTCAATTAGTAATATACAGTAATTACAACAATCTAATCACTAATATAAATCAAAACATTTTGTACTTACGATATAATTGAATCCATAGCGGTCATTATGTATCATGAATAATGGACTTTAATTAAGACGCTAATTACGACAATAACAGGTGTTACCCATTAAGCAGACAAAAAATAATTAATGCCGAGTGTTGGTATAATCTATGTTTTATGATTCAACTGAAATGTTGCAAATTTTATGATACGCGGGTATATTTTATTTTCACGATAATAATTTTTTTTTTTACTAAGTAAAAAATAAACGTTTAATAAACGTAGTTTTTAAAATCAACCTTGTTGCACGGATTCACAAAGCACATACTGATTAACATCCCGACTACGTGAGCCTGAGCCTGTGCGAGTTTCATCAGCGGTAACCTCCATCAAATGCCTTTCAATCGGTCTAATAAAACTGTATTTTTGCTACAAGAATAATTTCTAGAACTTTTTAATCTGTTTCAGTTCTATTTCATTTGAATAAACGTTATATAGAGAACCTTCAAACAGACAGAGGACTTAAGGACATTTGTCTTATTGACTTCAGTTTAACAATTTCATTCGGTTCTATCTTTATTTCCCTCCAATTTATTTAGAATTTTCTCCCGCGGCTTTAAGACCAGACCTGCAATGAGCATGACGGCACTTTTTGTTGGATAAAAATGAATACCTTAACCCGTAAACAAAGGCTTTTTCATAAAAAATTAAATAAAAAAACGTTGTCAAGGCTACGGTCATTGTGTAAAGGAATAGTTGTGTAAATTGAAGCCTCTCATAATTCACAATTATATCCACTAATATTTCTCATAATCCATAATTGAGTGAGCTCATGACACACTGCTTCTAATAGTAATGCCAAGTGAAATTCTATACCCCGAACTGTTAAAAAAAAAAAAGAAAGAAAGAGAGGTATAAGGAAAAGGCAAACCAGCCAAGAGAAATAGAACAAAGTAGAGATTTAATAGGACAGGCAAGGAGCTTCTTGCTAAAGCCACTCTTCAGAAGCACTCTGAGGCAGCCCTCTCTGTCTCGCTCCTGCATAAATCCACTCCTCCAAGATAAGCCTGGCTGACCTTGCACACCGAGCCCCACACCATACCCACTGGCAACTACAGCCCTGTTACTGGGGTCTAAAGGCTGTCCGGTGCCCTTCCAGTGCCCATGAGGTGCACAAGCTACAGGACTAACACCGTCAGTCCTGTCTGTCTGAAACAGGGTCTGGAAAGAGCAGCAGTGAGGAGAGGAGCCTGCTGGCTCAAATTCAGATTCATTTCATGCTCACTGAGAGAAAAACACAGAGAGAGAGAGAGAGAGAGAGAGAGAGAGGAAGAAAACAAAAGCAAGTGAGAGAGAATCTTTGAGGGTATTTTTTTTAACAGTGATCTATGATCCATTGTAATTATCATAAAGAATTTTGGATCATTTATGTTTTCGTTCGAGTCTCAACAAAGATGCCCATCACTGAGATAAGTCCCATGACAGTACAGAATGTCTTTTGCACCTTTCATACTTTTTGTATGTTAAACCTGAAAAAGTAAATGTGATGTACAGTACTGTATCTGACATTACATCCTAAATATTGTTTAGGTGACTTGTATTTTTTTTTTTTTTGTAAAGGTGCAAAAGAAATAATACATAACTCTAGTATTAATCTAAATGATATCATAATAATCGGCTCCTATCTAGAGTTATTTGTATTTGAGGTAGACTACGGAATAGTCCTATAAAATTTAGCTGAGTCGGAGAATAGGGTGAATGCATAAAGGCGTCATTAAACTGGAATCAGGACATAACGTTAATGTTACGCTCTATCAAAAGTTTTTTTGCTAGCAAGCAGTTAGAAAGCAAACACCAGGGGGAAAATGATACCGTGAAAAGAAATATACAGTACAATGTCAACAGCTTTCCTACAAGAAGAGCAGATGAGACGCCGCCACATAAAAATAATGACAGCAATATTTGAATGTCTTTCGTTTCATTCCAAAAACTTTCCTGGTTAAAGTGTATGTGAGTCAACTTCAGCACTACTTCAACTGTGACACACAGCAAGGCAGCGTGCTCTCATTCGAGCCCTTCAGAGTGCACAGGATTAACCCACTGTTCTTCCATTTAGCCGTCTCTTGTTAACATTAAGGATGATCCTAATTCTATACACCACCTTCTGGCCAGAAATGCAGCTGCATCCAAGGCTACAGTAACTGTAGCTAGACAGTAATCACCATCAGCGAGATCCACCCTAACCCTGCTTTCCACCCGAGCATCCATGCAATTTGGAAGAAAATGAACAGCCGTTGTATTGGTGGGCAAAATCATATAGGATATTGTTGTTAACTTTTTTTTTCTTCTTCTTTTTTTTTTCCCGCTGTTTATATGTACGTCTAAATTCTGTCATTGAAAAGATGTATGTATGAAATGACTACAGGGACAGGCTTTGGGGGGTTCTGTGGTCATCAAGAGCGCACTGTTTACTGATGAGCAGCGTGACTGAGAATGAGATGCACAAATGTGATGCTGCCCTAGAACTTGGTCAAAGCCAACATTTGGAAAGAAAAAGAGAGACACCCACGGGCCAGATCTTAGCACTGCATGGATGGAGGATTGCTCAGTCGCTGTTTTGTGTCAGAGCTGTGGACCTTGTCGAGAGGCAGAGAGGAAACTCATAGAGAAAACTCATAGTGTAAAATGAATGCTTGAAAGCCATTATGGGTGTTGTGATAATGAATAGGGGTTATTATGGGTATTTAAAAATGGTTCAATAACACTTATAGAAAGGGATTAGGCTCATTCCAAAAAGAAATAAATAATAATAATAATAATAATAATAATAATAATAATAATAATAATAATAATAATAAATAATAATAAAAAAAAATAATAATAATAATAATAATAATAATAATAATAACACTTATTTACCATATTTTAAAATTTTTTGTTTGTCTCAGCTTTTGGACTTAAATATGGAGTTTAAAAAAAACAGACTGGTTGACTTTCAACACTGATGAATGCATCTTGCAGATTTTTTTTTACTTTACACCAACAAGTCAATTTTTTCTAAACCTCTTCGAAATATACAGATTACAGCATCACCATATAGCATTAAACATTTGTTACAGTTAAAAAAAAAAAAAAACTCATCTTGAAATTAGAGACTAAGATCAGGACACTCAGAGTCCAACCTCACTCCCAATAATAAGCTATAGCTCATTCTGAACCAGAGCACATGACTGATCTAAAGCTGCACAGCTCTTCTCTCAGTGCCAAACCTTCATCCTACTTTCCCTCTATTGGTCACAGGGCTGCAAGGAAAGAGTGTAAAAAAAAAGATTTTTTTTTATTATTATTATTCTTTTTGACTGAAAAAGGAAGCATTGTCCATAAATTCACAACTGTAATGGTTCTATTACTCAGAAGCAAGAATGAGCTTGCCTTATAGCTACGGTGGTAAGTGTTAATTAAGGAGGCTGAATACAATGCAGTGCAACTGGATCCTTATTTAATGCCGCCTGGCAACTCTAAATAGGGAGAAAATGTAATTCTCTCTTGCCCCCCAACTCCTCGCTACAGCCACTTTCCTGTTTATGGAGCGCCAATTACAAAAAAAAAAAAAAAAAATTACATTGCTTTTTCCAGCTGTAAATGTATTATTCTGCATATGTAGTGGTTATTTTGGAGCAAATGGGATATCTCTATATATAAGCGGTGGACATAATCATATGGAGCCATCTATGATTTGAAATTTGTCTGCAACACTAGTAAAATGCACTATTACCAAATCACGCACATAAAATACGGTACATATAAGTGGTGTTGAGGATAGTTTAGACAGTGTAATTTAAAGGCTGGTTACATTTAGAGACAAATGAATTATTTACATGCATCTGAAAAACACACAAACCCTCAAAACAAACTAATCAACTCAATTTATTTTATACGTATCCAGCATGTTAATATACAGTATAGAATGTTTAACACAAATGTAGTGGAGTAGAGCTTTATAGTCATTATACCAGTACAATGAACTAAAGTTTACGTCTCCTGTTGTTATAGGTGACACTCCAGACAGCTGTTATAGGAAAATAATCAAAATAATCGGGATGGTGAGATGCAGTCAGATGCACAGCAGATTTACTTTTACAACCCTGAAGTTTATTCTTTTCAACTGACAGCTCTTTCAAATGTTTTATTCCCCTTGGACAACATTTACAAGTTTTAATTAACAAAGTAAGATACATCGCATGTTTCATTTGCTCAGAACAAGTTAGTTGTTCTGACATTGTAACAGCTATAAACTGTTGTTCGTGCAATTTGTCTTGAAGTTAATATGACAAAAAAAAAAATGCATCTTGTTAACAAGAAACAAGAACATTCGTCATCCTTACAACTTCCTGCGGGTGAAAACAAAAATGAAATGTTTCATTTCTGACCGTTCTATGATACTGAAACTGGAGACTCCTTCACTGAATGTTAAATTGTTCTCATATTAATAATTGCATGTATTTATTTTACTGAAAATGGTGGCTTTGCCATTCTCTCAAAGTTGGATTTAGTTGAAAAAAAGAGAGAAGTAAGTGCACAAGTATTGTGTAAGTAATACAGTATGTTGTTGGTCTGCAGAGACACAAAACACAAAAATTTGTATGCTTTAGATGAGCCTTTAATAAGAATCCTCAAAGAAGCCAGAGTTATGTTTTAAATCACCTGGTGTAAAGTTCAGTCGAGAAAAGTTTGAGCTAACGACAAGCCTGAACTCCTAACACACATGTATTCAACTTCAGGTGCATGATGAGGCCTCAGTCTACCTGCTCTGTGTGATAATGGAGAGATATTGACTGCTAGAAGGATAAGGAGTTTATTGAGATGGAAAATGGCCACAAGTTAAGCGTCGAGGCTAAGTAAATGAAATAAAGGGCAATCGCATCTTATTAAATGAGACTCGTTCCTCTCAGCGAGGCAAAGTAATTATAAAGTTCATTACTGTAATGAGTTAGGCCATTCTGGAGGAACAAGCCAAGGCCATAGAGGAGAGAAAAGCTACCATTGATCAAACCGTCAGATCAGTCAAACTCGCAAAGCGCAGCCAGAACGCCTCGGGCAGTGCAGTTTTGAAAACAAGGAGAACGAGAACGTGACGTCATTTTGCATTTTCTGTTTAATCGACCCAAGCCTAGTCTCTCCATGAAGACCATCAACTCTACTAACTTCTTCAACTACTGTTTACAAAAAGAAACCATGCAAAAATACAGGTTAAAATATATTTTTTTTAAAAACTGCTCCAGAGAAAGATGGGGCTCACAGTTTGAATTTTTTATTTCTTCTTAATGAACTCTGTATCCAGCGGGCAAAACCTGATTAGAGTAGATACTCGGTACTGATACCTGGTAGATACAAAATTATATCCGGAATGTCTGCTGAAATGCAAGTAATTAATATGTGTGTGTGGGGCAGGGGGGGGGGGGGGTAATCCTTCATTCATTCATTTTCTATACCGCTTAATCCTGTGTTCAGGGTCGCGGGGGACCTGGAGCCTATCCCAGGAGACTTCGGGCACTAGGCGGGGTACACCCTGGACAGGGTGCCAATCCATCGCAGGGCGGGGGGGGTAATGTTAAAAATATTTTTTTAATCCCTTCATACTGTATATCTTCAGGTATCTCATATTAATAGGCATCTCACAGGTAAATAAGAATTCAAATATTCAAGCTATTCATTATACGCTATAATATTTACACTTCTGGTGGAAGCATAAACGGCATTTTGTTTACCTGTGATATACAATGACAATAAAATCCACAGTAGATACTCTATCTATCTATCTATCTATCTATCTATCTATCTATCTATCTATCTATCTATCTATCTATCTATCCATCTTTCTTTCTTTCTTTCTTTCCAAATGCCAAGCTACTTTGTGTTGAAGTGGATGTGTGGGTTCATCGGGTAGTTAGACGGCACCTCTTTAGTTTGTGCAAATGACCTCTGAAAAGACTCTTGGACTCTTGCTGTAGGTCTGGCAGGGACACAATACTCCCTGAACAAACACACAGAGCAGCTGTTATGACAGTTATAGAGAGCAGCGAGGCTGGTGATCGACACCGAATCGATATGACTGACTCTCTACTCTCCTGCCTAGTGTTGACTGTTTTGGATCCTGACCAGGTTGGCAAGGACAGATGAAAGGGAAAATAATAAAATAAACAAATTAGACATTCAGAAGGCTCTAGGAGTGCATATGTAAAAGTCGAAAACATGGAACAAACAAACATCAGCAAAAACATATACAATAATTGTACTTAAAAAAAAAAAAAAAAAACTTTTTATTTATTTATTTGGTGTTTGTTTGCATTTTGTGTCTGAAGGAGGACATTGCACATACAGACTTTCTAAGAATGACATTTAATTAGGAAAGTCTGTCCTGTAATGTTTTCATTCAGACAAAAAATGGTGCAAAGAAATACCAAATAAATGAATAAAAAGTTTTTTTAAAGTACAATTATTCAGGTTTCTTATTGAATAATTATTATTTTCAATTAATTCATCAAAAAAATAAAAATCAGGACAACACCTTGTTGATTACTGAGATCAGAGGGGTATCTCCAGGTTTGACCTGACAAATAAGCACCCTTTACAACCATAGTGAGCAAAAATTCTAATGTCAGAATGCACAACAAATCAATCTAATCTTCAAATGTCCAGTTTTAATGAGTGTGTACTCACTATAGCATTAAAATTCCCATCCTTGCTCCACTAAAGTGGATTTTCTTTTATATATCTATACATATTCTACACATAAATTCCTCTCTATATATTTATATCAAAAATGTTTATTCCTGTAAAGCTGCTTTGCGACAATGTCTATTGTTAAATGTGCTATACAAATAGGATTGGCTTGAACTGAATTGAACATTGAATTGAACCTGGTGTGCTCATGCCAGCTCCTGTAGCTCATCCACCTCTAGGAAGGATGTGCTCTGCCAAAAAAGCATTAAGATCATATTATTCCCCCATTCTGAAACTAATATTTATTAACAGTTACAAAAACATTATAAAGATCACTGAGTGCTTCAAGTGAATGATGTGTTAAATTGTTCCCCATTAGAAGTTGTAAGACATTATTAACTTAATTTTTTATGTAATATGGAAGCAGTTTCTTCCAAATTAAGTTCCAAATTACATTTTGTAAGGATATTACAGTCATTACTGAAGTTGGCAATTATTTTCAAGGCACATTAAATAAATAAAATTAAATAAATAAATAAATAAATACATACATACATACATAAATACATACATACATACATACATACATACATACATACATACATACATACTATACATACATACATACATATGTACATATACTTGCTTTGTGTCATTTTCTGGAAGCAAAGATGACATTTTGACTATTTTAAATGTTTTATAAAAGTTAATAACAATTTCATCATTATTCATTCTTACTGTATGTACTGTATTACATATTTATAAACCTGGAATCCTATGTAATTCCATAAAGGTTTAATAAGTTGCTATAAATAATGCTTTTTGTAACTTTTTATCAAGTTGTTTTATAATTATTTACAAGTTATTAATTAGTTGTAAGCTTTGTGCACAACACTATACAGTATCATAATGAATAGTGACACTTGCATTACCTGATTATATGTAATAAAAGAACTATTCGTAGCATATTAAGCTCTGAGTGTCATAGAAAGGATTACCACAAAGACGTTTTGGATGGGATGTATTACTAATCATTCGCACCTAAAAATGCTCGATCTGCTCTGAGCGAGGCAGGGAAAAAAAAAGAAAGCAGAAAGAAAGAATGGATGTAAGACTAAAGCTAGTGGGCCGGGGCAAGTGGGTCCCGCTGGGTGATAATCTGATCAGCGTTATGGAAACAATCAAAATAATTCCCTTAAATTAGCCTGACGCGGCACCCCGCCAACCAGGAGATTGGAAAGCGATCGCAGAGAGACCCATCCTAATAAGAGCGCTAGCTGTGCAACCGGGCCGGAAAATTGGGTGCCTAAGAGAGGAGGATTCCTTATTGGCAAACACACGGTGTTCAAATTAGCCACTGTAAATACAGGGGGTGGTATAACAAAGACCCCCAAAAGAGCTTCAAAAACCCATTGTCTTATTTGGCCTAATTCAGATCGTAGCAGAAATAATTTTGCGTAATGTGACACTTTTCATTCATTAGCCGTAACAAGAAAACTGGAACAAGCTACTTTGTGAAAATTGTATATAAGCACTCAATTATACACATGTGCAGTTATGAACAAATGACTTTAGATTAGGAAAAATGAATCATGGGGGAAAAAAATTATACATTAGAAATTGGAGACTATTTTGTGGAAGGTTTAAGATATCTTTTAGCACGCCACTAAGAAAAGCAAAGCACTAGCATTAGGGCTTACAGCTTAGAAGCGTAAGGTGATAACCAGTTCGTATTTTTCACCAGGTAAAGCAGTTTTGAATACATTCTACCTGTTACAGATAATGGAGAGAGAGAGAGAGAGAGAGAGAGAGAGAGAGAGAGAGAGTAATTTTTTCCATACATGCAACTAGCAAGGAAAAGTTGAACATTTTTGATTAGCAGTTAGATTCCCTACTGTAATATGATGGGTAGCTTATTAATCAATCAATCAATCTATCTATCTATCTATCTATCTATCTATCTATCTAATGCGTGTGTGTGTGTGTGTGTGTGTGTGTGTGTGTGTGTGTGTGTGTGTGTACAGGTCAGAATGTAACACCACCATGATTGCAGTTCATGTTGCAGTAAACAAACGTAAAAGCCGATGTGATTATAATTATAAATGATGACAAAGGCAGGCGTGTAGATGATATCCTGGACGTCCTTCCCCTTCTATGCCACTGGAACAGGATAAATGTGCATGCTAACGAAGCCGCTTTCTGCCGAGCGCTAGGATCAGCAATTGAGCTTAAATGTGTGGGGATCCCCACATGCATTTTGGCCTAGCCTGTTTAGCTTGATTTGACAGCGCTATAGCATCAACACTGTAATTTTCATTAGGCCGGGCCAGCCTTAGCTTAACACCATAGCCAGCTAGCAATTTAGAGTTTACAATTCAGCTTAATGCGAGATGGTTTGCCATGAAGCATTTGTCATTCGCTATTTGTCAGTACACACGCTCACCGCTGACTGGCATTGAAAGAGCGAGGGAGCGCAGAAAAAGACATAATCCACTTTTCGCTCACGCAGCCAGCGTTTTTACATGTGCAAAACAAAAACAACTGCATGGGAGAGCAAAGGCTAATTTAATAGGATTTAATTCAGAGAGAGGGAGTAGTGGGGGGAGGGCGAAGCGAAGCAATTGAAGGCAGAGTCTTTTTCATGTATGGCAGGAATACCTCACAAATTACAGAAGGAGGGACACAATGATGCCGATGATTACCTTTGAGGGCCACAAAACAAATCGGCCTTTTCACAATCAAGGCCATGGTGTGTCTAATCAAATGAAGGCAAAAGCCAGTAATCCGAGCATTAGAGGAGAAAATGAACCGCTGCTGTCACCCATCCAGATTCACACGAGAGCATGAGGGGTACATGGAAGAATAAAAAAAAAAAAACCTTGTAAACACACACACACACACATACACACGCACACCTATTTGTTATACTATGCTTATGGGGATCTTCAATTGACGTAATTAATAATAATTAAATAATAAAAAACCTGTTGTCTCTTGAATCGGTTTAAATAAAAGCTGCCTTGACCCTCCCCCCCCCCCCTTCATATTATAAATAATATAATATTTATTATATTATATATATAATAAACACATGTAATTTCTGTCTGCAAAAATCAATGAAAACATAATTACAACATACACCAGGAGTATCTATGATCAGGTTGGTGTGACAAGAATGTTATGACAAGTACCGATACATCATTCAAACTACAGCTTATCAAAGGGTGTATGTTTGTTTACTTATAAATAAATAAATAAATAAATAGTCACTGGACCCACAATTTGAATAGTAAAATTAGCCTTTTATCATAATAAAACATCGCTACATACTTCAAGGAAATTAATTTGGAAGTGTTTTTTTTATATATATATATACTGTATATTTTACATTTTCTTTACTACACCAAATTTTCTTTCATTAATTAATAACTTTTTTCTTTTGGACATTTCCTCCATTTTTCTCTCTAATTTAGTCAAGTCCAAAGACTATCACGTGTTTCCTCCGAACCAAGTGACGCCAGCCAACCGCATCTTTTCAAACTGTTCGCTCACACACCGTTGGGGGTGACTTCCACTTGCGCGAGCTCACAGACGCTCCTGATTGGCTGTAGAGCCGTGATTAATATGGGAGCACGAAGTACCTCTCATCCCTCCCCTCTGAAAGAGCTCGGCCAATCAGCTCTCAGCGACTGCGAGAGGTTACAGCATCACCCGGGAATCAAACTCGCGATCTCCGTATGAGATCTTTACCACTTTACCACTGCGCCACTAAAAGGCCCCATTAATAACATTTAATAGCATTTAATAAATAACTTTTAATGACCTATTGTAATCTATTTGTGCATTTTACTATAGTACTGTACTGCACAACAATCTAGTCTAGGAAATGTATTTCAGTAAATTCCTCCCAAAGAAGTGAATTTAAGTAGCCATATTTTAAGGAAAGTTTATATCGGACATTATTTTCACAATTTTATTTAAATATGAGTGAACGGTAAGTTAATACCCCTCACAAACTTTCTCTGTTTTACTCCTCTTCCAAACACACCATTTCACTGTCTATGTAAACGTCCTAGTGCTGAGCCACACCTGCCAAAGAACTCAGTGGAGTTAAGCAACAAACTGGAGGAGCGACTCATTTTATATGAAGTCACATTGGGGAAAAAACTCATGACAACATGCAGGGAATGTTTATCTCTGAAAATAACTTAAAAGTGTTTAAAACTTTGTTGCTCAGCAGCTCTTTTTACACTGAAACCGAAATGATGTATTTATTTTAAAAAAATGCATGTCAGATGCGTATTTCAGGGGCCGCATTAACAGACACACTGTGGGGGAGCTCTGAGACTTATACTAACTTGTTAAAGAAATAGTAACATATGAGACCTTTAATTGACTTCTAGGCATGCAAGCTTCAGGTTTGATCCTGAGCTCGAGTTACTGTCTCCATAGAGATTCACATGATCTCCTCATGCCTGGGCTTTCTGCAGGTTCTTATATTTCCCTCCCCGTCGCAGAGCCATACCTGTAAACATGCCAGTTCTCTTTAAATTTACCCTTGAGATGGAATTAACATTAGAATCTGTGAATGCATCCTATACTGTGTGTCTGTGTTATACTCTGTGCTCCCGGATCCCTCATGACCAGATCTGACCAGGATAAAGCTGTTACTGAAGATGAGTGAATATAGGAATTAGTTGAAGTGATGTGTAAATGACAAATCTCAAATATGGATGTAAGGTTAATAATCTCAAGTGTGACATCATATGATGGAAGCATAAGGAGACAGAACAGATGGAGCGATGGCATCGCGTTGCTTCCAGTTTCAAACTGAGCTGCACTATGAACGATGCCAATATTAGAAGATTCTCTAACCAAACCTACTGTACAAAATCCAAATCTGTTACATTTGTCCATGACATCTGGATGCATACTGAAATATACAGGATATAGTGCCAACAAGATGTAGGTCTTAAGTCACACAAACAGGTGCTACGGGAATGTTTCCCTGTTCTCTGCTTGCCAGATAATGGAGGCTATTTGGCTGTCCTTTCTTGTTGTGTATCAGCCGTGTCTGATTCAGGAGCCTGAGCTCTGGTTCAGAGGGGCAGATTAGGTCATCAGTTACCTGCAGTGCAACCATTGTGTCCCGGCGCTAGCAGCCTGCTCTGGGAGTCGTTCAGTGTGATACGTTGCTAATATCTACACAGGGACACAATGAGCTTGGCTGCCTCTGCCAGAGCATTTGTCTTTGTACATGGGTCTTTTTGCTCAGTGCTCCCATGCAGTGCAGAAGGAACCTATCCGGCAAATTCGTTATACAGTTATTATATTTTACCTCCACACCCACTTTTCATAGTGACAGTTCTTTGAGAAAGAGAGAGCATAGTGGGAATCATATAATGCCCCAAATTGCCCACAGGAGCAAGAATAAACAATATGCCACCTGCTCAAGGGACGAGAACACCTTACCTTATCCCCCCCCCCCCCCCAAGTTTGGGAGTGCACTAAAATACAACCTGGGAATAATCAGAATGAAAATGTTGTACAGAAAGATGGTTACTCCTCTAAACTCCGGGTCTCGTACACCTCGTGTTCAATGGAAGCAGCCGAGATCACAGCATTTGAATAATACCAGCTGAAGGCACCTTTTTTTTACCAGCTGAAGGGATTAAAATTCAGAAACGTGTAAACATCTTTAAGAGGCTGGCGCTCGGTGATAAAGCATGACATTCGTCTCTTAGGGAGAGCGAGAGTAAGAGACGTATAAGATGAGCGAAGAAGAAACACACAGACTTTGGCAAATGTGGTCTCTTCAGGATCTTCTGGGCTGGGCTATACCTTCACTTTGACTGCTCGCCTTTTTTCAGCAGCTGGTAAGCCTTCAATTAAATGACGGCTACCTTTTTCAAGTTAGTAATCCTCTTAGCGTAGAGCCTACCCTTTGCCATGTACGGTTTCAGTGCCTGGCAAGACAGTGCACAAACTCTGGGAGCAGAATTATACCACTCCATCCTGCTGACTTCAGCAGCCTCAGTACCGATAAAAACATCACACGCACACATAGACACACGCACAAAAAAATACCCTTGTATGGTACCCTAACCCTAACCCTAACCCTATGTATATGTGTAAAGTTGCCCTGAAATTGCACTTTTCTTAATTCTGTGCAAATGCTGCGGAACATGTGGTCAAACATCCTTTTGAGTTTCCTACTCAAAACTCATTTCTACCTGCAATTCATTCCCACATACTAGTTTATGCCCAAAGATGTAAAAAAAAAAAAAAAAAACATAAACATAAACCTGTGATTTCTTTACTGATCATATATACAAACTCTCACTCATCGTCTATATCGCTTTATCCTACAGGGACGCGGGGGCCTGAAGCCTATCCGAGAAGATTACTTTTAAGGTGTGAGGTTGGGTACACCCTGGACGGGGTGCCGATCTATCTCATTCACACTGTATATGCAATTTGGCAATGCCAATTAGCCTAATCTGCATGTCTTTAAACTGTGGGAGGAAACCGGAGCACCCAGAGGAAACCCACTAAGCATGGGGAGAATATTCAAACTCCATGCAAATAGACCCAGAGGTGGGAATTGAACCAAGATCCTGGAGGTGCTGGTCATATACCCTGGTCATGTAAAGACTCTCATTAAAAGAGAATAGAAACATTACATTATTAAGTAGCAATACCCACTGCTGACTATATGTGCACATACTAGACACTATACTTATTTGTGTTGATTAAGTATATTTTTAGATTTATTAATCTGCCAGCAAAGCTAGCATGTAGTTAAATCAACAACTAATTTTCTTTTTGATTAGTACACTATTTGAATTCTATATATACTCAGTCATCGACCATACCACGTTATCCTGTGTTTAGGGTCGCGGGGGCCTGGAGCCTGTCCCAGGAGACTTAGGGCACGAAGCAGGGTACACCCTGGACAGAGTGGCAATCTATCGCACGGCACACACATGAACTATAGACCATTTGGGAACGCTAATTAGCCTAATCTGCAGAACTGTTGGAGGAAACCGGAGTTCCCAAAGGAAACCCACTAAGCATGGGGAGAACATGCAAACTCCATGCACAAAGAGACAGGAATCTCAAACCCGGACCCTGGTGATGCAAGGTGACAGTGCTAACTAGCTCTCTCTACACATACACACACACACACACACACACACACACACACCACCGTGCTGCCTCTATATACTGTATGTTCTATATTACAATTTCTCAACACAATGCTGGAAACAGGTGCCAACACGCCCACGAGAGACTATAAGCGGCAGACTTGCCGCTTGTTAAAATAAACTTAGGGTTGCCGTGCTTCCTCTGAATGCCGCGATGGTGATCAGACAGAAACGTCCTCATAAATGTCAGCCTAACCCATCATCACCATTATCAACAGACTCCAGGCCACTCTGTAATATATCTGAAACAAGATGGTAATAAAGGTCACAAAAAAATAAATAAATAAATAAATAAATAAATAAATAAATAATCGAGTGGATCGCAGTGGTCACGTGACACCAAGACGTTCAACTGCCCATTTTCAGACCGTCCCACTCTCACCCTCTCGAAGCTGTTTCAATACCCCTCTGTCTCCACTCCAGAGAAAAAGAGGGCAGCTTAAGACTAAATTTCAGCTTGTATGATTGGACAGTTCTGTAGACCTTTCGCTTCACACCAAATTGCCCTACCAATTTCCACCCTCCGACAATTTAGCAAATCTGAGTGAGGAAAATTGCTATTGTTAAATATTTCATTTCCTTCCGTGTAAATTTGCCTCGATCAACATCTCAAGTTCATTACATCTAAGGAAATGGGTGGACTGTAAAAAAAATTACATCCAATCTATATATGCAACTCGATGTTCTTGGACATAATGGGGTTGTATCCATTATAAGTAAAGAGTTCTTGCAAGTGTATGGCAAACCCCTTTCAGTTGGGCCTTGGTCACCTGCTCGAGGTATAGTCATGATTACAGCTCTCATTCACTTCTGACATGCTCGGGTGATTATGTCGAAATTGCCAACTGTCCACTGTTATAACGGTGCTCCAAACTCGGGCGAAAAGTCGCTTCCTATGACAGCAGTCACAGACTCGCAGTTCATCGGCTGACCTAAAAGGTGGTCAGTATTCTGGCTTTTTGTCAGCCTGATGCTACAGGATCCTGACAAGCTGCACTGAAACAGAAGCATGATTCCTAATACTTTTGACTTCATAAATAATTGCTAGCTTGGCCTGCTCCTGTCAGAGGAACAGGACGTTACTTTGCATGTCATCCTAATGACCACTCTGCCAAACAGGGTCGGCAAAAACCGAGTGTATGCAGACGAAAATCACTGCAATATCGGCTTGGTCAAAATGGGCTAAACCACAGGGCAGGAGCGAGGGGAGGGAAGAGGGTCTTCGCATGAGAGAGCTTTGTCACATCTAGTCACAGAGCGTGGAGCAGCTGACACACGCTATAATCAAACAGATTTACCTCAACACACATACACACACACACACACACATATTGGCCCATGGCTTTCAATACTCTGGCAGCTTAGAGTCTGGGAACAATAACACTGGACACACAATACAAACACTCACATCTCAATGTTCAGCGTAAATACAGCGAGAGGTGGAGACGAGGGGAAAGAGGGAGGGAAGGAGGGGAAAAAAAGTAAGTGAAAGAGCATAAATAACCGAAGCCAGTGACCCATGCTAGGTGTGGGAGTGGAAGTAGAGGAGATGGAGATCCACGGTAGTGACCCTTTCCCAAACTCCCATCCTAATGTTCGATCACTGTTTTAGGAAAGCCCTTGTGATTTGTCAGCTTTCTCAGTCGATCATTTTTTATTATTTTTTTTGTTGAACACCACATTCGAATAGATTCATTAGACTGAACAGTGCATTTGGGAATATACTGGGGAGGAAATGAACATTTGATGGAACATAATGTAAATTGTTAACGATGAATAACGGGAACAAGATCATCTCGAAGCTGCCGATATTTTAGTTTTGTGTGCGAGATGACAGGTTGGACTGGGATTCGTTGATTTACAGGACAGCTTTCTGACTCCTTCTATTCTTTACCAATGACATGTGATTATATGAGCACTCTGCAATACATCTATTGCAAATAAATTCATAATAACACATTTGTTAAAGTGAAATCCTAGTCATTTGAAGACTCAGGGCAAAGAATCCATTTCTTCCCAAAAATGATGTCTTATTTTCAATCTGGTTGTCCAACAAATGGATCAAAAGTGGCACACGTACTGTCCAACCAAAGAAATCACAAAAAGCTAAAAGATATATCACTCACTCATCTTCTATACCGCTTTATCCTGTATTCAGGGTCGCAGGGACCTAGGGCCTATCCCAGGAGGCTTAGGGCACGAGGTAGGGTACACCCTGGACGGGGTGCCAATCGAAACAATATATATGCTACATAAATAAAGATGTAAATGTAATAGAACCCAATAACTTATAATACAATATTGAATTATAATAAACTGTACTAGAGATCTTACGTGATTAGTTAATTACTAGTTATTTACTATTTGAAACTCTTTGTTTTACATTTAAAATGTATCTATAGCACAAAGGCGCCACTATTCACATTTCAATACAGGACTAGCAAGAGCAGAAAGAGGAAGAGATATAATTCATTAATTTAATTCATTAAATAATGCGGGTAAAATTACATTGGGGCAATTTAAAAATGCTATAAAGTTCTATATATAGTTGTACACTCAAATATTTCACTGGAATGGCTTTACCTTTGGTTTCAGCACACAACATGGTGGCCAATTGGAAAACTCCATTGCTATTCAGTACATTCAGGTCTTCAGCTGACTTTTACATTACATTCCTTTGCGGCATTTGCCAGACGTCCTTATACTGAGCGACTTTGTTCTTTTTATCTTGTTATAAATCTGAGCAGTTGAGGGTTAAAGGCCTTGCTCAAGGGCCCAACAGTAGCAACTTGGTGATTGTGGGGTTTGAACCTTGGATTTTCCAAGCCATCGTCCAATGCCTTAACTATTTTTGATTGAGCTTCCCCTGACCCTGACTTTAAAGGCATTTAGTTTATTACCACATAACTTTGTTAAGCCTAGACGTGACCAACTGAAGCAACTTCAGATCATAACACTGATTCCACAAACTTATACAGTGGGTAATATTCATAATGAGTGCATCATGCATTTCCCTTCTTGCCCTAACACACTCAAACCTCTTGAATAGGGTCATTCTGGACACTTTAGACCATATGAACTTTTTTTCATTTATCCAAAGTCCAATCTTTATGCTGCCTAGCAAACTGAAGCCTTTTTCTTCTGATTAGTTTCACTAACAAGTGGTTTTCTTATGGCCACACAGCTGTTTAGTCCCAATCCTGTGAAATCTTATTCATCTTACTTTTAAACATACAGTATAGCTCTGATGTCTACTGTCAAAAACACAAGCATTTACATGACCTCCATTCTACAGTCCTTCCAGGAAGCTGACGGTTCATCACTATTCTTCCATGGTTTTACACAGTTCTTATCCCATTTCCACTAATTTTACATCTTGTTAATGGCTACTGCTGAGAAGGAACTGTTTTTTTTTTTTTCATAACTCTATATCTCGGGCGGCGCGGTGGTGTAGTGGTTAGCACTGTCGCCTTGCACCTCCAGGGTCCGGGTTCGATTCCCCGGCCAGGCTCGATTCCCGTCTCTGTGTGCATGGAGTTTGCATGTTCTCTCCGTGCTTGGTGGGTTTCCTCCGGGTACTCCGGTTTCCTCCCACAGTCCAAAGATATGCAGATTAGGCTAATTGGCATTCCTAAATTGACCATAGTGTGTGTGTGTGTGTGTGTGCTCTGCGATGGATTGGCACGCTATCCAGAGTCTCCTGGGATAGGCTCCAGGTCCCTGCGACCCTGAACACAGGATAGAGCGCAGAGGTGGAAAGTAACGAATGACATTTACTCGCGTTACTGTAATTGAGTAGCTTTTTTGTGTATTTCTACTTTTTAAAGTAGTTTTAAAAATCTGTAATTTTACTTTTACTTAAGTACGTTTTGTTTGAAGTATTGTAATTCGCTACATTTTAAATCATATTCGCTACTGAGTAAAAAATAAATGAATGAAAATGATAAAATAATAAAAAATATTATGCTTTGTATAAATGCTCCGTTGCGCCGCGTGTGTGTATCATGTCCTGGTCGCGCGCCGCTCCAGACTCCACTCCACGTTTTCTGACATCGGCAGCTACCTGACCTTCCACACGGTCGCTTCCGCCCTGAGAGTGACGTCATCGACTAGCGCAACCATATATAAACCGGAGAGAGACGCGGGAAAGATGAAAGAGGTTGTGATTTTGGTGTTTTGATATTTGCTTGTGTATTCTGGTTTTGACTTTTTGCCTCCAATTGACTTTGCTTATTGCTTTGTCCCTTTGGTTTGGTTGGTCTTTGTATATATTTGTAGATAATTTCATTGTTTTTGGTTTAGGGAGTCCGGGAAGGTACCTGTATTTTTGTTTGTGTGTGTTTTTTTTGCAGGTAATCTAGCTACTAAATATGAATACCATTTTGTTTATTATTTTGGCCTGGGTCCATCCTGAATCTGATCCTCCTCCTGTTGTGTGTGTGTGTGTGTGTGTGCGCGCGCGTGTATACAAACCTCATTATTTCATCAGTTAATGATTGGATCTAGTTCTTTCTGCCATATACCACCATTTCCATACAGTTATATATATATTGTAGCGTTTTTCAACACTAGCAGGGATCTTGGAGTACGAGTGAGCTTACTTGCTACCCAATGCAAATGGCTGGGGAGTAGTTTATTACTCTCAGCACAAGCACACATACACAGGTCAAGCACACACACATAAACACGCGCAACTTGGCCGAAGCCACTAACCCAAACACCCCTCTCTCTCATGGTAGAGACAGAGAAAACCCCCGCAAAGCATGACGGTCGTCAGCCACCGCCCCGCCCACACCACAATATGACAGGTTCATGACGTGTAAGACCCACGCCGCAATATTATAAATAGAACCCTGAACCATTCTTTTGCTGTATGACCCTAGACTGGGACGTAACACCATATTTAAGTGACCACTTTGATTTTCAAGCACAAGAAAGACAACAGCTTTATTATGCAAAGGTGTTCCTTCAGTTAAAAACAACTAGTTTAAGATTTATATCTGCTCATCTTTTTTTAACTACGCTAGAATGCCTCATCCCCCCCCCGCTGTTAAAAAAATTAAAAAGTAACTCGGTAACTTTTACTCTGAGTACATTTTTTAATGAGCTACTTTTTACTTTTACTTGAGTAGATTTTCATAAGGGTAACTTTACTTGTACTTAAGTAAAATTTCACTGAAGTAACAGTACTTGTACTTGAGTACAACATTTTATTACTCTTTCCACCTCTGATAGAGCGGTATAGAAGATGAATGAATGAACTCTATATCTCAATACATTCTTCAACAAAAGGGATGATTGGATCATAGCTGAATTGGCCTTTTCTGTTCCATGGAACCATGTGGTCACACTGTACTAATAAACCAAGAAACAGGTATAGCAGGAGAATGTTGCTGGTACAGTATATCTCCAAGCACAGGCTCCCATGAAACTCTGCTTGTACTGAAAGTAAAATCACAATCTTAACCAATAGTTATAAATGGAACAGACAGGTTATTGTGTCAATAATACATAAGATAAGAGAGAGGGGGGAAAAAATTCAAAATAGACAGGTAAGGAAAAAGGAAGCCACAAATATCTTCATACAGCTGCACTGCTAGTACAGTCTAATTCAGATATTAAAAGACACAATAAAATAACTGAGTTAATATGTATTGAAGAGCTAACCTAGAAGGCTCAGGTGTAAAGCGCAAGTTTGGGATATGAAACAGACAATGAGCATTGGTACATAGAAAGAACAGATGTTTGCTCCATTGTGTCAGGTTGAAGCACCTTTGTTCAGACAGAACCATATTTCTTTGAGATACAGGATATGAAAACACACAATCCCTACTTCAGACTGCACGGCAACATTTCAGACTGCTACAATAAAATATGGCACTGTTATTTACAGTCTGTGCACGCCTGCACCAATTAGCAGCAATTAACACCAGGCATGGAGCACCTGCAGCTTATTTTCCAGTAAGCGCTGGGCCAAAGTTGGTGGGGCACATGGTGAGAAATCCCCCCTAGCTATATTCATCTCTAGCTATACTCTTAAACATCTCAGCAAGATCAGTGCAAGGAGCATGGACTGGAAGTGTGTTTGTTCTACATGCCAATGATCAGCACAACCTCCAGCAATGGGCAGAAGAGCGAGAGAGAGAGAGAGAGAGAGAGAGAGGGAGAAGGGGGAAGAGGTGGAGTGGATAAGATGAGGAGAAGAACAGATGAAAGAAACAGCTGTATACAAATGACAGGCGCACGTCGCATGCAGACACCCGCTGGGAGAGGTCCGTGTGCGGTCATCGCGCAGCTTCAAAGCGCCGGAGCCGGCCGCAATGCACAAAGAGCCTCAAACACTCTTCTCTGTCCTCTCTCTCTCTCGCTCTCAATTTCTCTCCCTGCACAATGTGACTGCTAACATACTGGCACTTGGTAGAGTGTGGAAAGAAAAAGAACTGTGCTGAGGGATCTGCAATAAGAAACTGCCTTCTGCACCAAAATAGAAAAATCCCTGCATCTTATCAGCATCAGTATGGGCTAGGGTACTGGAAATGAATGGGCGATTGAATACAAGTGGCGAGAATTTTGTTGAAAATTAATTAAGGAAAATGGGTAAACAGAGTGACCTGCATGTGTAGATATGGCCTTTTTAGGTTGTGTGTTTAGAACATGAAAAGTGACATGCAGGAACAGATTTATTTTTGCACTTTACGTATATTTTATCCAGATCACCTACTAGAATGAAGAAAGTTGGAATCACAGCGACATACAATTATCTTAAACTTTTTAAGGATGAATCAGACATTTTTTTTTTTTTTTTTTTTTTTAGAATTTATGGACTCACATCCTTCATGTAACTCAGAGTTCACTGTAGTTTTACTCTGTTACTGAGATGCTTGTCTGGTAAACACTGGCGTGTATATCTCCTAACCATAGTTCATTTTAGTTTACTCTTATGTGCACAACAATTCTAAAAGACATTGCGACTGGAGATTTGTAGAAATCTGTTAGAGGAACCTTTATACTGTACCGTATATAACCTTATCTAAAGACATTGTAGTTATTTAGACATCACACAAAAAATGTACAATTTGATTATAAAGTTTGATTATATATTTGTTCTAGTAAACACTTTATCTCACTTTACTGTATGTAAAAGATTCCAGAATATGTCCTTATACAGTATACTTATAAAATCTGTTCCTTATATACTTCCTTCATAAAATAAGACTTTGCAAATATAGGAGGAAGTTCACTATGTGCCATTCAGTGTCTTTAATCTCATCACGGACGGATGACCACGGCAAACAGAAAGAGAGTGCAAAGCATGAGAGAAGGGCTATTATGCCGAGGGGCACCACCATGGCAGACGGGACTGTGTTTGTCATCTTGTGTCTCAGCACCAGGCAGTTTGGGATGTAATTCCCTCACCTGGAGTGTGGCCGGGGTGGGGGTATTTACCGGGGTTGTGGGGGTGTTGAGGGGGTGTCTGAGAGCTGAAGTGGGTGCGGGTGGTGCGGCTAAGAAGGGGGTGAGTGTTACCAGGAGAAGGAATCGCACCTTCACGACACCCCATAGTAATTACACACTCGAGTGGCTGGACTGTGGAGGAAATTGAAGGCCTGAGCAGGAGCCCAGCTGCCTCGCTCTCCCTCCCCATCAATGTGCCCGTGATTGAGCCTGCTTACACACACACACACACACACACACACACACACGCACACCCTCCACTTCCCTCAATCCTCAGAGGAAATGCCGCTTTGTGTCCTGGTAATGAGATTCTCACACACCAACCTTATTTACCATCCCAGACAGGGGAGCAGCGAGCAGACGAGAACAGAGGCGGAGAAGAGAGGAGAGGGAGTAGTGCGCTGCACAACTTTACCTCTCAATTACAGAGACACTAATCAAACCAGCTCCAGAAGTGCGCCTCTGTGGTCTCTTGTCTAAAGAACACCAAATGGAAAAATAAGTTATTTGGTAAAATGGTGAGAAAGATATAAAAAATATAACAATTTAAGGTCTCAGGGTGGAACTCCAGACTGCAGTGATTCATAACTTCACAAAATTGTCTTCAACTTCAGCAGCTGGTCACAGGATGGCCTGGCTTGAGCAAAACCCAAACATTCAAGATAAAACTATTTAACCATTTACCGTATTAATGGGTACCGACAGGATCTAAGAAGGCTAGCATTTAAATTTGACCAATATGATGTTCTGCACGTAATACAGTGTCAGGATTTCTTTGGAAGGTTGTTTGAAAATTGCTGAAAGGGTCTACTTGGACATTTTTCTATAAAAGGTAAAAATTCTGTTATAAGGCTCGATAGACACATTAGACACTGTCTATCGGGGCAGTGGTGGCTCAGTGTCTTAAGATCAGCGGTTTGACAGGTTGAAAACTCCGTCAGGTCCGTCAGGTTGCCGCTGTTGGGCCCGTGAGCAAGGCCCCTGCTCCAAGGGTGCTGTAAAATGGCTGACCCTGTGCTCTGACCCCTGCCTACCAACAAGAAGCTGGGATATGCGAAGAATTAAGCATTTCACTGCATATTGTACTGTGTATGACTGTGTATGTGACAAATAAAATTTGAATTTTACTACTGTATATGTTTCTCTTATACAGTAGCTTTACATTTTAAGTAAACCTGATAGATCATGAAAAACCATCAACTCTACAAAGAACCCTTGAATATAACTACTTTATATATATTTTCAGATTTCAGAACATTGCACTGCTGGGAATGCATTTAGCAGGTTTAAAAAAAAAAAAAAGTATTGTTTGAACTGTTACCAAAAACAGTCTTAATATTAGTTTTATATGGTTGCTTTAATTGTTAATGCATGCAAGGCTAGACTCGTGTTTCTTCAATGTTCTGTACATATGGGATATAACCAGAGATGTCAAGTAACGAAGTACAAATACTTCGTTACCTTACTTAAGTAGAAATTTTGGGTATCTATACTTTACTGGAGTAATTATTTTTCAGCCCACTTTTTACTTCTACTCCTTACATTTTTAAGCAATTATCTGTACTTTCTACTCCCTACATTTTAAAAATAGCCTCGTTACTCTATTTTTACGATCAGAACGCGCAACCCCACCCCCCTCCCCCTGGTCACATGATAAGAACGCGCACAACGCCCCCACACCCCCCCCCACGGCCGTCGCATGATCAGAAAGTGAGACCTTAATGCTTTTGTCACCCCTCACGGTACTTTTACTTTTATACTTTAAGTAGTTTTGAAACCAGTACTTTTACACTTTTACTTGAGTAAAAAGCTTGGGTTGATACTTCAACTTCTAAACAAGTATTTTTGAACCCTAGTATCTATACTTCTACTCAAGTAATGAGTGTGAATACTTTTGACACCACTGGATATAACAGAATCTTAAAAGGCTCATTTAGAGTTTGTCCGATGGTTAATGTTTCAACATTTCTATAAAGACCTGTTGCACTGAAATGGTGCGCCCCATGTTTTTAGATCATTGCTGTTAACAATCATTGCTGTTGTTAATGCATTTGGTAGGATGTTATTCAAATGTTTCCCGAACAACATTCCTTTAATGTTCTGAAAATACTGGATGTAATGCAGTCTTATTAAAATGCACTTATTAAAACTTCTTAAGATTAATAGATTCTAGCTTTATAGAAGAGCTATTATTCAATATAAGAGTCAATCCCTGTTTTTAGGGTCCTAATGAGAACCTTTAAGGGCTTCCTAAAGAGACAAACTGAAGAATCATATTTGAAGCATTTATAACGAATTGGGGGGCACAGTGGCGTAGTGGTTGGCACTGTGGTCTTGCACCCCTGGGGCGAGGGTTCTATTCCAACCTTGGGTCTGTGTGCGTGGAGTTTGCATGTTCTCCCAGTGCTTGGTGGGGTTTTCCTCCCACTGTCCAAAGACATGCAGATTAGGCTAGTTGGCATTCCCAAATTGCATGTGTGTGTGTGAGCTGCGATGGATTGGCACCCTCTACAGGGTGTACCCCGACCCGTGCCAAAAGTCTCCTGAGATGGGCTCCAGCCCCCTGCTACAGTGTAAGCTGTATAGAATGTGAATGATCTTAGATCTAGAACATACTGTATATTGTTGCATTGTGTAAACAACCCATCCTTGTGGTATTCATTACATTGGAAAACTAAATCTTGACGTTTCCCACTGATCTACCAAGAAAGTTCATTTTGTGGTCAATGTTAAGTGTACTTGCTTTTAAAGTGTGATTTTGGTCTTTTTTCTAACACATCAAGGGCATTCGTTAAGATTCCCAACTATTTGCCTTGCTTCCCCTCTCTCACTGCAATTAAGCAGCTAAAGATCTGCACCCTTACAGTAACATGTAAAGACGTTCATGGAAACTACTGTTCGGCATGTCACTTCTGGCGTAATTGTGAAATTTGATAAATTGTGTTTCTCAGAAACTTTTTTCTTCTTCTTCTTTCACACAAGGTGAGCGAGGCAGCTCGCTCAGCCTGCCTGCTATTAGCATGGTGACCAGCAGGATCTTTTTGGCCACCCGGTTTGTGTGAGGAGATGTAGTGGGGCGCACTGGCCCCGGCTGCCCTTCTCTACCGGCACAGTGTGAACACACACTTGTCACGGCAGCCTGGGAACGCACACAATTAAACACGTCAGCATGTGGTAACTGCCCCAGGCCAGCCGGGACATGGCTCACACTGCCGTCATGCTGCCCCTGGACACCCCTCTGTGACAGAGAGTGTGTGTGGGTGTGTATGGATGCACATTCAAGAAGAGTTGATGATTAAGCTACAGTAGCTTGTGCAATATACAAAACAAAGCTTTGCCAGTGACCCCAATTTACACCGCGCTACTCCAGGACCCGGTAAGTCAAAAGTAATGGATGCACTTCGAAATTGTCAGCATCAGCCCCGACACACACTTTTGACTTGCCATGCAGTTAATATATTCACGTCTATGGTGATTTAACTCCCTAAACTCTTCGAGCCATAACATAAGCCGCAAGTTAGTTTGAGCGATTCAACAGACTTCCACATGTTTGCTTGGCAGCACGTGTTGTTTTTGTTTGTGATAGGCAGAGACGAAATTACCATGATAATGTGCAAAAAAAAAAAAAAAAGTCAATTAAATTAACTGTGAAAGGCTATTTATTTTGACCTGAGGATACATTTCTTCTCAATTCCAAGAAATTACAGGGAGAGCAGCACAGCCCTTATATTGGCAAGAGAACAAAGAACGAGGCGTTGGGTGAAGTTCTGCTTGCATCATACTGCCATCATGTGGGATGGCAAGGTAGTAGCATGCTCCACCAGCGTCTTGCCGTTGTTTACATGGAATACGATGCGTGACGAGTGCCATAATCACTGATCCAAATTTTTTTTTTTAAACATATTTTGTGTAGCAATCTAAACTAATGCTGTAAAACTCTCTACAACTATTAGAGTTCACTGTGTTTGGCAGCCTTGTAGGAGTCTGGCTTAGTTGGAAAGCAGGTGATGATGGTATATATATATATATTTTTTTTTTTTTTTTTTTTTTTATCATATTGATAGCACATTTATTATTTGAATTCATTAAAAATTATATTGATAAAGTAGAAAATATAACCATGGATAATAGGCAAATGTACAGTAGCAGCACAGTGGCCTGTACTGTTCCTGGCCAGTACTGTTGCGTCAGACCGTCACAGTCAGGGGTTTTAATCTTGTGTGTGGAGTTCGCAGGTTGTCCCAGTTTCCTCCTGGTAGTCAGATTTCCTCCAGGACAAGTGGGATTTGATTGGGGTACCCTGATTGCACAGTAGTGTGTGAGTGTGTGTGCCTGAGCTCCATGACCCTAAACAGGATGAATTTATGGATGCAATTCTAATAATGTAATAATAAAGAGCTAAATGAAACAAACTAATGAATAAATAAATGAATAAAGAAAGAAAGAAAGAAATAAATAAAGCACAACCCACTGTCTTAAATGTCACTGAGGTCAAATGCATTTATTAGTTTGCTTATGGATATTTATTATTTGTGGGCGGGTTTTCATGTCGTTGCATTAGGATTGTGAAAATCACAATCAACTAGTATAAAACTTGTTATATTAAAAAAAAAAAATAAAAAAAATAAAAAAGTGTAACCGATATTTCCCACAAATTTTTTCTTTCCACGTTTTAACATGTTATTCGCTTGGGTTCCCATATTCGAGAGGGAAAAACCTCTAACAGCTCCAATTACTATGCTGATACATACCTATCCTTCGAGTCTATAATTTAAACGTTCGAATCATGTTCATGTAATAATTATGTTCCATGATACACGGTGAAATCAACCAGCGAAGCCCCTCGCATGAGTGGAAAAATGTCGTCAGGATTAAAAAACTAATCCACGAGATGTACGGAAAGACCTCGCTGATTGAAAACCGTCATATACGAACAGTAGTTCTCACACACTGGAGTCATGCATGCGCACAAACACGTGTTCATCTCTACTGTTGGTGATGACAAGGAACATGTTAAACGTGATTAATTAAATCTTTCGAACACAAGTACAGTATGGCACGGCAGAACGTTTTTTTCTATCACGAGTGCACAGAACTAATCCCACGGCATCGAGCGTGCAGGCATACAGGGAGGGAAAACACGTCTGGCTTGTAGAGTCTTGTTATCCGTCTACCTGCTGGCTGGAGAACTGGCAGAACAGAGTGAGAAAGGCTTATGCTGCCTGGCTCCTGATGGGCTGCTCTTCAGTCAGTCACACACACTGCTCAGGATATCCTGCGGCTCCAACTGAGTCACACACGCGTCCCACAGAGTCCTCATCAGCTTCCAAACCCTGTGTCTTAACTAAGAAAGAGTAAGAACACACACACTCAAAGACCCCCCCCAAACACACACAGTTATATATCCTGCATGCTCTATAAAAGTTCTATAAAAATGTGATCAAATTGTATACATATCTATCATTCCTTTTAGAACATGCAAATGAATATGCTGTTATAAACGTTGCTTAATTTCCAAGAACAGCATGCCTCGAAGTTTTTAAGTTCCCTTACACCACTGCGTTTTTATTCATTTATAGTTACATTTAATGTTGCACCAGAAAATGTTGCTGTCATACAAAAAATCAAGGTATAATCAATAATAGGAAATGTATTATAATAATAATAATAATAATAATAATAATAATAATACCTCATCATTTTTGCCTAGCCAAAAGTAAAACCTTTTATGGATTTACGTTCTGACCAGCCCAGCAGAAATGTGACTTATGAAACAGCACTGTGTGATATGGAAATGAGGTTTACTGCACTCTAAGCATGTTAATGATGCTAATCCTGGGATTACTGGCACATTTTCAAGGTGCAATTACATCACCGAGTGTTGGGGGATCACCACAACCAAAGATTCTGCTTCGGGTTAATCCTGTCACATTCATTATCAGGCCAGGTGGAGAAGCGTCATCAGAGCTGCTGTGAACTGACGCTGAATTAAAGAGCTTTGTATGGCCGAAAATGGAGGTAGATCAACCACAGATTTGCTGGGTACAAGAACATCAGACGTTACAAGCATGTTAGAAAGCATCTGGGCACCGCCTCAAGCAAACTACGATGGGCGCTCGAGTCAAACCAGGATTAGTGGCAAAATTTCTCGTGAATGAAGGTGTAAAACCGATTGACATTTACAGAAGACTTCAAGCACGGGATGGTCATGAGACTCTAGAGGCAGTAAAACATGTAAATGGTGCAAACGTTTTAAAGAAGGGCGTACTGTACATCTGTGAATGACGATCCCGGTAGCCCACTGCAATCGCTCCCATGAATATTTGGAGATTCTTGAAAGACAAAGTGATATCTTGTTATTAATTTGCAGAAGAGGCTTGACTGTTTGTAGGACCTGTACACACAATAATTAGGAAACACCTCTTCCACATTACAGGAACTCGCCACGAAGTTATTGCCACATCGCCTGTACAGTCCTGAATTCGCTCTAAGCTATTTCTACATGTTTGGGAAAGATGTTCCTGGGAGGTCAGAGTTTCAGACATGAAGCAGGCATATATTGAGAAACAGAGGTAGTGTTTACTCTCTATGCCCTTCTTACCATTATCTATATATTTTGAGAGGGAAGGTTTTCAATCAGTCTACTTGTCTATCAAGTAGAGAAAAATTTATAATATTTCAAAACATACACACCCCATCCTTCAGTGCTCCTTCAGAAGGTCCACCCTCCATTTATTGATGCACTTTGCCAAGGCAGTGACACTTAGACCTGGGCTACTTGACAATAGTAATATAAAATTTCATCAGGGACATGCATCCTTTAATTCCAACACAGAGACTCCAAAGCACTAACCACAACAGGAAGTATGGCAGTAATAATTTACTGTACTTGTGTTAAAATAGAACGACGAAATAATTTCTTTGGTGGAAAAACTACTTGAGAGTTTATTTTACACATTCCTTTTTGTTTTCAGTTAACACACCCAATCCTATTCTCATTCTCTATACTGCTTATTCTGTACCGGGTCATGGGATGTACTGTATTCCAGGAGACACAGGACACAAGGCATACACCCTGGACAGGATGCCAATCCATCACTGGGTGCACAAGCATACATTCACATTATGGGAAATTTTGAAATGCCAATGAGCTTGTCAATAATCTGCATGTCTGACTGTGGGCGTATGCGGAGGAAACTTAACATGGACAAGGAGAACATGCAAACTCCACGGACAAAGACACGAGGTAGGTCACCCTGGAGGTGGGAGGTCACAGTGGTAACCTCTACGCCACTGTGCCACCTCACATCTTGTCTGAAAATGCATTTTAAACAGTTTCTTAGAAACACATTTTATATTTGTTTCTTTAAATTCATGTTCACGTTTTTGAAGTGAACATGAGGTGCATCTACAATTTATAAAGAAATGTAACATTTGCTGATTGGCTAACTTGGATAAACTATATAAACAAAAGTATTTGAACAAACAAGTTAATTCATTCATTTTGCATTAAATTAATTAATGCTTCAGCATACCAAGACACCTTGGACAATGCTTCCAACTTTGTGGCAAGAGTTTTGGGGAAGGCCCCTTTCTATTCCAACTGACTTTACCTGATTACACAAAGCAAAGACTATAAAGACATGGTTTGATGAGTTCGGTGTGGAAGAATGTGACTGGCCCACACATCAACCCCATTGAGTACCTTTGGAATGAACTGGACCGGAGACTGTGAGCCAGACCTTCTCATCCAACATCAGTGCCTGACCTCATGAATGCTCTAGAGACTGAATGGGCACAAATTCCGACAGAAATACACCAAAATCTTGTGGACAGCCTTCCAAGAGAATGGAATCTATTATAGCTGCAAAAGGGGGACCAGCTCCATATTGAAGTAGGTATTTGGGTACAATGTCATTGCAGGTTTGGCCAAATACTATATTTAATTACACTATATTATTGAATAAAAACCAATAAGTTAAAGCACAAATGTTAAAGCAAGGTGATTTAATTATACTCAAACGAACCACGTGTCACGAACTAACCTGTGTTGACCAGAAGACGTAGATTTAGCAGTTAGCCCTTTGTAGCGTGAATGTTAAACCCAAATGCAGAGTGACACGAGTAGGCAGGATAATCACGCGATTTAATCTAAGGACTCTCACAAATGGGGAGCAAGGGACAGACACAATCTAACCCGCGTCCTATAAACACACACTCAATCTGAAAGCAAACCCAAGAAAGTGAGTACTCACGAATCGGCGAACGAATCCGAAGCGGCCTGGGCAAACTCAATGACTGAGCGATGTGCTGCGCCATCTTGTCTCCTTTGTCTCCATCTTGTCTCCTTTTATGCTTCCTGGTTCCCCTGCGCGACCGGCACTAGGACCCGGAAGTAATGCGGTCGCGGACCAAGTGTGCATGACAGTACCCACCTGTCCAGGACCGGCTCCAGACAGTTCTGTGGTGGAGGATACCCGGTGACGGTAGTCCCGGATGAGCTCGGGGTCGAGGATGAGGCGTGCTGGGATACAAGATCGTTCCTCAGGGCCGTAGCCTTCGCAATCGACCAGGCACTGAGTGCCCCTGTCCCGAGAGCGCGAGTTGAGGATCCGTCGCACGGGGGAGAGGAGCAGGGGGGGTGGGTGTAATCATAGGTGAAGTAGTGAAGGGTCTTAGTTGGGATGTGTGAAATATGGGTTGAATATAGAGCACCGCAGGCAGCTGGAGCCGGTAGGTGACAGGGTTTTTCCTTAGAGTGATGCGATATGGGCAGATGAATCGGGGTGAAAGTTTTCGTGATTCGGTGTGTAGATGGAGGTTCTTTGTTGATAGCCATACCTTGTCACCTACTTTGTACAAATGTCCCGGAGGGTGTCAACGGTGATGCTGGGTAACGTAGCTGGTGGCGGCGTGTTGGACGGTGAGGTTGGCTTGATTCCACAGCCGTTGACAACTACGGACCACCTGTTGGGCCGATGGTCCGTCAACCTCCAGTTCTTGATGGGCAAACATCGGAGGTTGGAAAGCATAGCACACCTCAAATGGGCTTAGGTTGGTGGCCGATGAAAAGTGAAGATTGTGCCCATGTGAGGTAGCGGGCCCAGGAGCGCTGGCGATCAGCAACAAAACATGTCAGGTAGCGCTCCAGCTGTTGGTTGGTCCATTCCGTCTGACCATTAGTCTGGGGGTGGTAGCCGGAGGACAGACTACTGGTAGAATTGATCAGATGGCAGAAGGCCTTCCAGAACCGGGCGGTGAACTGGGGCCCCCTGTCCGATACGATGTCCTCTGGGAACTCATGCTGTCGGACTACGTGTTCCAGTATCAGCTCAGCTGTGTTTTTCGCTGATGGGTGTCTGGTGAGGGCCACCAGATGCACTGCCTTGGAGAACCGGTCGACGATGGTTATGATTGTGTTTTTTCCTTCTGAAACCGGCAGGCCCGTGATGAAATCCAGGGCAATGTGCGTCCAGGGCCGTCGAGGACCGGGGAGTGGTTGTAGTTCTCCAGGTGTTGGTTGATTCACATCTTTTGCAGTGAAGAGTGGCCCCACTGGAGAACCTCCGCTCGTAGACACTGGGGCACATAGAGTCGTCCAGGTGGCACGCCTGCCGGTCCGGCCTCCGTAGCCTGTGCCTGGCGGACCCTCATCTCTAAGTCCCAATGGAGGGGTGCGATGATCTGTGAGGAGGAAATGACAGGCACGGGGTCCCCCCAGGGGAGGTCTTCCTCATGTTGTCGTAATAGGGCACCGCCCTCGGTATTCTTGGACCCCGGGCGGTATGAGAGATGGAAGTTGTATTGTTCGAAAAATAACGCCCACCGTGATTGTCGTGGGTTGAGCTGTTTTAAATTTCTGATAGTAATGAGGTTCTGGTGATCAGTCCAGACTCACTAGCATGCTGGAGCCATTGACAAAATTCCCCCAAAGCCCACTTTATGCCCAACAGCTCTGCAAATTTCACTGCATATTATACTGTGTATGACTGTGTATGTGACAAATAAAATTTGAATTTGATTTTGAATTTGAATGTCTCTGAGGACGTCATTAATGAATTGTTGGAAGGCCAAGGGTGCGTTGCAGATTCCAAATGGTATGACCAGGCTCTCGTAATGTCCGGTGGGTGTGATAAATGCTGTCTTCCACTCATCGCCCTCTCTGATACGCAGTTGTAGGCGCTCCGAAGGTCCAACTTTGTGAACATGGTGGCACCAGAGAGGGCGTCCAGGGCTGAGTTGGTGAGCAGCAATGGGTGTCTGTTTTTAATAGTGATAGTTATTTAGCCCCTGATAGTTGACACACGGGCGAAGTTCACCCCCTTTTTTCTGAGGAGGTGGACCGGATGGTCCCATGACGAAGGGCATTCCTCCATAGCTTGCGTCTCGGTGGCCAATAGCGAGTAGAGGTGGCCGCGGGGGGGGAACGGAATGCGGCTGAAGGCTCTCGTAATGTCCGGTGGGTGTGATAAATACTGTCTTCCACTCATCGCCCTCTCTGATACGCAGTTGTAGGCACTCCGAAGGTCCAACTTTGTGAACACGGTGGCACCAGAGAGGGCGTCCAGGGCTGAGTTGGTGAGCGGCAATGGGTGTCTGTTTTTAATAGTGATAGTTATTTAGCCCCTGATAGTTGACACACGGGCGAAGTTCACCCCCTTTTTTCTGAGGAGGTGGACCGGATGGTCCCATGACGAAGGGCATTCCTTCATAGCTTGCGTCTCAGTGGCCAATAGCGAGTAGAGGTGGCCGCGGGGTGGGGAACACATCCCAGCCTGGGCCCGCAGGCAAAGTTTGGTGCAGGTCGGACCCCACTGGAGGATCCGGTTCTGCGTCCACAAGATGAGGGGGTCGTGTTGCAGCAGCCAGGGATAACCGAGTATGATGGGAGATGATGAGATGGGGGTAAGGTGAAACTGGAGCTGTTCTTGATGTTGGTCGATGGTGAAAGTGATGGGTTGGGTCTGGTGAGTGATGGGGCTGGAAGAAAGGGGCCGACCGTTTACAGATGGGATAAGAACTGGCTGGGATAACGCTCGATTTTTACCCCCATTTCTTTGGCATAAGTAGAGTCAATGAAGTTACCTGCAGCACCGGAATCGATGAACGCAGTGCTTTGGACCCGTTTGTGGTCAAATTGGAGGTATACCTAAACCGTAAGGCGAGAGATGGTGGTGCTGGTAGCGGTGGAGATTTGGAGGGGGCCCGGTGAGTCTCTCCTCCTGTTCACCGGGGCTGCGTGTTTCCCGGACGGAGTGGGCAGATCGCCCGGTGGTGTGGACCCACAATAGGCACACAACCCCTCTCGAAGCCGGCGTTCGCGTTCTGCCATGGTCAGGGAGGCGCGTCCTAATTGCATGGGTTCCCCGGCTCCGGTGTAATTTGTGAAGCCAGTCCCTCGTAATAGGATGTCTGGAGCGCGGCGTCCCCCCAGGTGGTCTGCACAGCGAGGGTACGAAATTCAGCGGTATAGCGGTTCACGGACGATCCTCCCTGCCGCAGGTGGTATAGCTTGGTGTCGGTCTCCACCTCGCCCAAGTGAGTTTGAGTTTTTTATATATATATATATATATATATATATATATATATATATATATATATATATATATATATATATATATATACATATATGTTAGATATATATACAAAAATAAGTATTTACAAAAAATGTACAAGGATGCAGGAAAATAAACAACTGTTTAGTAACCCTAACCCTAACCCTGTCTGGATCGTAGATACACCGACAGGATATTAGCTTTTTTCCCCTTTTATCTGATTTTGTACTTGTATAGTTGAAATAGCCAGGAAGTGCGCGTGAATTACATTTAGTAATTTCGATGCAGGCTACCATGTGCTAGTGATGGCGAGATGAAGCCTCATGTAGGGTTTGAGGCTTTCCAGCAATGTTTCACAGAAAGGTTGATTTCATGAAGCTCTTACGAGCTCGATTCACTGACACCTAGTGGAAAATTGTGTATAGCAAATAGACCCAAATATCACACGCAATATAGTTAATATGGACATGTAATTTTACTGCATCAAGCACTGACATTTGTCTGTTGTGTGTCTAGTGTAAAAATCCACTGTGCAAAGGAAATGTTTGTGAACATAACTACCTTTTTTTTCCTAAAGTTGATGTGTTGGTAGCAGAAAAAAAGGGGCAAGCAGATTATGATGGCTAGAGGACTGGGCCAGAGCAACTCCCTAACTGCAGGTCTTGGGGGGATGTTCCTGGTCTGCAGTGGCCAGGAACTAATAAAAGTAATCCAATGATGTTCTCCCTGTGCTTGTGGGTTTCCTCCCACGGTCTAAAGATATGGGAGCTAATTGGTGTAAAATTGGAAAAATTTCCCATAGTGTGTGAATGACAATCAGGTGTTGACACCCTAAGAGGGCTGGCACCCTAACTCCTAACACAAACGAAATGTGAACACACACACACACACACACACACACACATACAGTAAATCAGTGGTCAGTATAAAGGATTCAATACACAAATCAAATGATTAAAACACACAACAAATAAAATTAATTAATGAGGGAAAGAAGAAAGATATAATAAAAAGAAAAAAAACACAAACTATTCACAAGACCAACATTAGAGTTTATATGGTATTTTGATCTTATTAATGTAAAGCAAATGTGTGTTGTGTGTATTTTTCTTCCGTGTGCATTTTAAAGATAAGACCTACATGCATATTTGTATTGTGAAAGGCAAAAAAAAGTTTTCCTAAATCTTATTTTCTGAACTAAAAAAAAAAACTCTCAATGTAATGGTAGAGTTCACAGCAGTGAGACACCCACGTGACCGAGCCTTTACTTCCTGCTTTACTTCAGTCACGTGATGCCGGCACACACAAAAAAGAAGCCAGGCCTCGTTTATTATTGGTCACGTGACGCTGGGGGAACCGACACGCGCGTCGAAGCGAAGGAACCGCCCCTTCTGCCGCGACACAAGCTTCGGAGCTCGAGCGTCAAACGTAATAAGAGCACTGCTGTGTGTGTGTGTGTGCTAGCTAACCGAAATCTAGCGTTAATAATATTGTCATGGTAACAAATACGTTTTAAAAAAAGATACAGCAGTGTTTAAACTAGATTGATAAACGCATTTAACGGAACAATCACGAGCTGAGAGAGTGATATAGCAGAGTTTAAGGTAGGTAGGACCTTGTTAGCTAAGCTAGCCTTACACTTGGCTAGCTAGTGAATTCCCTTGTTATTTATTTTCATGAAAGTTTAACGAATTTTATTTCTAAAGTGCTAAAACGCTGTACTCGGAACCGCACGTTAAACCTAAAAGTTTAGCTTATTTAAAAGCACAGATAGCTTTCGTTGCCTTTGCTAGCTAATTATGCTTGCCTGTGCACTTGGATATGATGGTTAACTTTTAGCATGTTTGCTAAATAACAGCTCAGTAGTGGAGTTAGTGAGCGGAAAGTTCCGGAAACATCTGGAAAGGAGACTAATGTTACGTCATGACACATTACACTGCAGCCTGAAGTTGAATTCGTTCCCACTTCAGAAAGTTGACTCCAGCAGATTTTTTGTGTGTTGTTTAATTCACTAATAATTGGATTAATTTCGTGCATCCAGTTTCCTGTTCTTGTTGCTGGCAGCGCCATGGAGGAACAAGAAAACAACATGATAGAGGTGACTGTGAAAACTCTGGACTCTCAGAGCAGAAGCTATACTGTGAGCCCACAGGTGAGTTTACTGCCACTTTCTTTAACACTGTTGTATCTGAGTATTTCAGGCATGGGCGTAAATTTCATTTAACAATAGGGGGGGACAATAAATATAAAATTTCTCGAGCAATTTTTGAAGGGGACACATATAATACAGTCAAATTGTACTTATAAAGATATGTCCCCACAGTGAAAAACTTTGCTTCTATCATTATTATTGTAGTATGGAGACTGCGCCATTATGGTTATTTTCAAAGTTTTTCTCAGGTTCAATGACAAAGCAGATTTTTCAAAAACTATTTATTGCATTGTTTATGTTGTTTACAGTCAAGCCATCAACATAGAATAAAATGTAAACATGAGATCTAAACTAAAAACTGTGCTCCCTATGCTGGTGCTGGCAATATCATCTCTTTGTTCTGCTGTCTCCGGCTCCCTCCCTGGTTCTGAATCTGCCCCTTCCTCTACTCTCACTGTCTCAGAACAGACTGACTCCTGAAGCAGAATAAAATGCAGGAAAAGATGTTTTCCATACTCATAATAACTAACTTGTTTACATTACACTTGTTAAAGTGAAAGATCATACTGTAAATTGGTGAGCCTATTACTTTCTACTGAACAGCCACAACTCCGAAAACATTAAAGAAATTGTTCATCCAAAAAAAAAAAAAAATGTATTCTGTCATTATCCCTTCAATAAAAGCACCACACTTACCCGACACTGTACATCTGATTGACCCTGGTCTACCTGTCCCTCAATAATTTCTGTCTCCTTTGACTGTGATTGATATTGTGACATTAGTATTTTCATAAGCACCCATTCTTAAAGCCAAATTGCCTTAATATGTGAACGTGTAGTACTTACTTGGCGTTAAGGTGCACTGAAAAATGATCTTATCCATTTATCTATGACACTGCAAGGCAAGTTTATTTATACTGTAGCACATTTCAAACACAATGGTCATTCAAATTGCTTTACATAAAGAAAGTAAAACTATCAAAAAATAATCACAACAATAAAAACAAGGAATAAAAAAAAGGTTTAAAATTGTATTTAAAATTAATTAAGACACTTAGAACAGAATGGATATTGATTATACAAAAATATACAGTTCGGACTAGGCACAGTGCGCATTTAGTGAATGTACAGCTAAACAATATGCTAATTGTGGCCGTTAATGTTAAGTTAACATTATCTAAGTCGTCATAAATATAACACCGCATGGGAAACGGCGTTTGTCGTGTTAGTTGCAGTGCACTCTGTAAACAAGCTATTGTAAACAAGATAACGTTAACTAGATAAATAATCATTTAATCGCTAATACAGCAGATTCATGGAAAATTACATCGGTAATCAGCATTTTTGCCGCAACTAATTTATGAATGAGTCTGCATCAACTACATTAAAGAGAATCGCTTTATTTACAGTGAATAAAATACCCTACTTACTGAAGTTCAACATTAATTGAGCCGCAGCCACAAACCTGACCTGAACTGGGAAAGCAGGAGGCAGTGGGACAAACCACTGGGAGGAAGCGGAGGGGGAACTCAACTCTTTCTAAATGCAGTTTTTTTTTTTTTTTTTTTTTTTCTTTCTACTTACACAATTATCTTAGGTATACATACATGTATTTTTCACAATAAAAAAAAGCGTTTTTTTTTCTTTTTTTTTTCTTTTTTTTTTTTGGGAGGGTGGCAGGGGGGACAACCCGCGGATTGGGGGGGGGCATGTCCCCTCCGTTCTCCCCGGGATTTACGCCCCTGATTTCAGGTCAAGTCATATCGATTTAAGCATGTCCTATGTCTGATCACAGACAGGTGTAATATTAGACAAAACTTAAAGGACGGACAAAAAATACAGAAACAACAGTTCAGCCCTTGGTCATCACATATACATTACTGCACAGTGAATTTCTATCCATTCATCCATCCATCTGTAGTCCAACTAGGGACGAATGGTGACCATTATATTTATTTCCATTTATATGCCCATGCTAGGACCTCCAGTCAACATTTACGCACGCATTCACACACTACGGGCAATTTGGAAACACCAATTAGCCTAGTCACAGTTTGTCTTTGGAATGTGGGCGGAAACCAGAATACCCGGATGAAACAGTGAAATTCTTTATTCTTTGCATATCCCAGTTTTTGCTAATATGCTAATAGGTTAAGGGCCCAAAAGTAGCATCCTGGCGGAGCTGGGGCTCGACCTGCTGACCTTCCATTCAGTAACTCATCGCCATAACGCACTGAACCACCACTTCCCCAGTTTTGTATTCTTAAAAGTATTTTATTTGCTTTTTAATATACATGTATAATACACACACAGTGTGAAAAAAAAACATGGAAAACTTTCATCTAAAATGTCAGTGTTCTGTGCTTGGAGAGTTTTACTGTAGGACACCCTGCAGATTGTACAATAAACTACTGTTTTCTCCATGGGTCCATGAAGCACAGCTGTGGTGCATGGGTTGTACTTTAGATATAATTACTGTAACAAAATGCAAAACATTCAACAAATTTATTTAATATCCTGCTGTCCTACATATTAGCCCATCTTGTTGGTGGCTCAGTGGTAGGTTTCTCGCCTGCCATGCGAAAGGCCCAGGTTTAGTTTCCACCCAGTGCCCGACCCCCAGCCGTGGGTGGGTTGCATATGGTGGAAGGGCTTCTGGCATTAAAACTTGTGCCAAATGTTGTGCTGATTGGATGGTCTGCTTTGGCAAACCCTTGACGGGAGCAGCCCAAGGCTAACAACATTCATATTAGCCTGTCTGACTTTCCTTAAATTAAAATCCTTTTCATCCAATCCTTAGCAAACAGCACACAAGCAGGTCAGTAATGTAATAAAGTGGACAAAATGTGTCCTGTCTGTGAAATCTTTAGGAATAAAGAAAACTATGGTTATAATAAACATACAAAGTCTAATACAAACAAATAAACATACAAAATATATTTGTTCATATTTAAATAATTTAATTGACCGTTATAAGTGCCATAGGTAAGGTGTAAATAAGTCTCTGATGTTTAAAGTTGTTTTGGAGTTGAATAAGGTTATTTTTTTTCTAACGCATTGAACCAGCTGTCATTTCCATCCATTTATACAAATCTCAATGACTAAAACTAATATATAAATAATTTAATTGAAAAAATATTTATATAACACTTTTAACAATGGTTTTAAAAAAATGCAGAAGCAGCCTTCATACCCAGAATAAAATTAGTGTAAAATATGTGGCAAAATATGTATAAATTAATAATCAATAATAGTAACTGAACTAGAGTTAGTAATAAGAGCAAGTTATAAGATTATGTAAATGTGAACTGCCTTGTAATGATTTATGAGAATGTGAAGAGACGTTATGTTATATGTGTGTCTATAAAATGAATTCCAGGTTCCACACTGGATAGCAGCGTTTTATCTTTGATATCAGAATTTCAAATTAGACATCTTAACAATTTTAACTGTTTAATACCTTTTCCTGTTACTCTCTAGATGACAGTGAATGAGTTTAAAGAGCATATATCTCCCTCAGTGGGTATACCCGTTGACAAACAGAGGCTGATCTACCAGGGACGAGTGCTTCAAGATGAGAAATCTCTGGCAGAATACAGTAAGTGCATTCAGAAGTTTGCTTTGTCAGGCATATTTAGAACTAGTTGTTTTGTACAGTTTGTCCGTCCTTAAGGGGTGTCCTAGAGGTTGACAGCAAGAATGAACCAACTTTGGCAAACATCTGGGGCTGAGTTTAAAGTACTGTATCTGTATTCTGAAATATATTCCCTCACTTTACTGTTTTGGTGGTATTTAGTACCTTTATAACATTGTTTGACTATATTGACGAAAAATTGTTTTCCACCTTTTTGTACATAATGTTCTTTGCTTCCTGGCAGGTCTGTGTTTAACACTTTCTTGCTGCTATAATAGCCTCGACTCCTCTGTGAAGGTTTCCTTTAGAGTTGTGAGTGTCAGAGTACGTCTGTCTCTTCAGCCCTGCCCTCAAGGACCTCACTTTGTGTACAAGTTCATTATAATGGTGTAACAGGTGTGAACCTTGAAGGTTCCATGAAAGGGACATCTTGATGCTTACTGTATCTATGTCACATTATCTTCCAATAGCAACAGTTTGGGGAAGAATTATTATTATTATTATTATAATATGCACATTTTGTGAGTTCTGCATTTTTGCGCCGTTATTTCCATATTCCAGTAGCAGTCAGATTTGCTTGGAGCGTTAACACTGCTTCTACATGACGTATAAGAAAGCCCAGTTTGATGTCTGAAGCCACCTCTGTCGACACACAAATGCAGGGCTTCCGTATAAGCATTAAAAAAAATTTTAATATGTAATTTTTCAATGCTGTGTTTGCCAGCACAGTCCGTGCCACTTGAGTTTTAAGGGTTAATCCTCCTGGGTCTTTTTGAAAGAAGAGACTGTTTACTGTGCAAAACCGTGTTTCTCTGCAAAGCATGTTTGACCATCAGTATGCCTTTCCTATTCTTTTTACAACAGCTGGCATCAGCATTTACTACATCTTGGTACACAGCTCTCGCTGTAGCAGTATAAACAGGTACAGGAGCGGTAGTGCAAGAGGGAACTGTCTGCTACTAGTTCATTAATTGCTGAAGCCATTGTTCTCCCGGACAGATTTTAAAATGGCCCGTTCAAGTTCTTATTGCGCAGTGTCTCATTCTGCAGCTGAAGTTTAGCTCCTTATTCGCCTCGTTACTAACGGGAGTGTTCATGTTGCAGAATGCTGCGCAGTTTATCAATAAAACGTTATTTTGGTGGCTTAAACCATTCTGGCCAAGCAAATATGAACTATACAACACCTAGCAGGTACACAACTATATAGTAAAAGTGAAATTGTCCTGACCCAGATTGATAGCTGCATAATTCATTCCATTTTTGTTGTCACTGCATGCTTAAGCCATTATGTCAGTTTATTGGGGCCGTGTGAAATAACCTTCATTTAACTCTGAATTGTGGGATAAAAAGAGCCCTAGTGTGTGTGGTCTAAATGTTGTTTCTCATTATTGTTTAAAAATCTCAAAACATTGTAATATATCATCACAAGATACTTTTTATCATCACAGACAAGTATTTTTTTTTTTATAAAAAATCTTTGCCTTGTAAAGATTCTGAGCATGTGCCTATAGTATCTTAATTTTTAAGGCCAAATCTGTCATCTGTTTTTGTTAGTAAACTATACTTTAAAATGTAATTTAATGAACCCTTTAATTTTTGTGGCTTCAGTTTAATTTCAGTTCAACATTGATGTTCAATAAATAATCATAGATTTACATTTAGGCATTTGGCAGATGCTCTTATCCAGAGCGACTTACATTTTTATCTCATTATACATCTGAGCAGTTGAGGGTTAAGGGCCTTGCTCAAGGGCCCAACAGTGGCAACTTGGTGGTTGTGGGGTTTGAACCTGGGATCTTCCGAACCGTAGACCAATGCCTTAACCACCGAGCTACCCCTGGCCTTAAAATATATATATATATATATATATATATATATATATATATATATATATATATAAATAAAAAAATATATATATATAAATAAAAATATATATATATAGAGAGAGAGTGTGTGTTGCCTTCAATTAATCAATCAAGTAATGCACCCTTCATTCAAAAATCTCTCACTTGTGAGCATATTTACTGTACAAAACTTGTCCGTGAACTATGAGGGTAAAAAAAAAAAAATTCGTTTATTAATCGTAATCGAGTTAAAATGTTCAATTAATCAAGATTTAGATTTTAGGCCAAATCGCCCAGCCCTAGTTTCCGTCAGTAGATAGATCTTTACACTGGGTTACTACGTTACTAACTAAGTATCATCAGTTTTTACCTTCTTTTGAAAACTCTTCTTGGCAACCAGAGCATGCCTAACTACTTATTCTTTTCTTTCTAAAATTAGGCATTTCTACTACTGAGCTTTTTGATGGTCTGTATCAGTAATGATGTACTTGAGATATTTTTAGTTGGATGAACTGAAGCTAGGAGATTACTCAGTATAACTCTTTGTGTTCCTTTGATCATGGCGTTTGATATTATTGGCGTTTTGATAAATGTGTGTCTTTCTGTTCTCGTGTTTGCAGATGTAAATGGTAAAGTCATTCACCTGGTGGAGCGAGCCCCACCACAGACGACTCCGGCAGGATCAGGCTCAGGTGGAGTACCTGGGACTTCAGGAAGCTCTCAGACTGGAAGCACCACAACTCCTCAGGCCATGCCTCATGGAGCCACACATGATCGCAATGCTAATAGCTACGTTATGCTTGGTACCCTTAATCTCCCAGTGAACGTCATGGACCCTCAGCAAATTCAGGCATGGGCATTGCCATTCTTTATCAGTCAAAAAGATGTCAGATGTCTTTGTTTATAGTACACACAGTGTTATACACACTAACGAGACTATCTGTGAGGGGGGGAAGAAAATAGCATGTTTCTGTAGATGTGTTAGTGGTTGAAGTTTAATTATGCTGATGAAATTTTAATGTGATTTCCTCAGATGTCTATCCAGCAGATAATGGCAGGCCTCGGGGAAGGTGTTAGGAATACCCGAATGAGCAGCAGCAATGGGGTATGAGTGTCATTTAGTCATTTAAAATAAACTCTGATCAAAGTATTGCATTTGATGATGTGTGTATTTTTCTCTGCTAGAACAATGGCTCAGTGAATGTGCATGTTGATATGGATCAGACCCTGCAGAGTGAGCCAAGGCTGCGGCTCCTCTTGGCTGAAAATCTCTTGCGAGACACCATCGCCCTGATCGAAAGACTGGAGGTACTGAGAATCGCCGAAGCACGTGCCGCATCACGTCACGTCGCTGATTTGCGTTATTGTTGATTTTAATATTGTTGAACAAATCCTGTAGGTTTGCAAAAATGTAATAATGTAATAATCGATTTTTCTGTGTTTATAGGCTCAGCCCATGGATAGTTCCTCAGCTCAAGATTCTGCAGCTCCGCCTTCATCCTCCACCTCTACACCGTCTCCTCCTGTCCAACCCATGGACACATCCCCCCCTGCTTCCAGCTCACCTCCCTCATCCTCTACCTCTACTCAGACTGACAATGAAACTCGTCCTCCTCATCCTCCTTCAGGACCCAAGTAAGGAGAGAACTGATCAACACTGGAAAATGGAAAATGTCTACTGCACAAAATAGCGCTTTAGAAATAGTCATATAATTTCTGGTAAATGTTCTTAATAGTTTATTGGTTGCAAGTAAATGTCTACTGAATGTATTTTAATACTTTCCATTTCTTTTCTTTGCAAATATTTTTTTTTATAAATAATTTTCTATACATAATATCAAATAACTGTGTGTGAATCCTCCTGTAGTTCCTTTCATCATTTGACCAAAATCTAATAACTTTCACTCCTGTTGTAGAACTCAATATAATATAATATAATATAATATAATATAATATAATAATCTTGTGAGAATCTATGATGTATGACTATATATTTTTAAGCATCCTAATTAATTGACATCACAGCTGTAGTGTTGTATTTAAAAAGTTCAGTAATACAGTCGTGGCCAAATGTTTTGAGAATTACATAAATATTGGAAATTGGAAAGGTTGCTGCTTAAGTTTTTATAATAGCGATTTGCATATACTCCAGAATGTTATGAAGATGATCTGATGAATTGCATAGTCCTTCTTTGCCATGAAAATTAACTTAATCCTAAAAAAAACCTTTCCACTGCATTTGATTGCTGTCATTAAAGGAGCTGCTGAGATCATTTCAGTAACCGTCCTGTTAACTCGGGTGAGAATGTTGACGAGCACAAGTCTGGAGATCATTATGTCAGGCTGATTGGGTTAGAATGGCAGACTTGACCTGTTAAAAGGAGGGTGATGCTTGAAATCATTGTTCTTCCATTGTTAACCATGGTGACCTGCAAAGAAACGCGTGCAGCCATCATTGTGTTGCATAAAAATGGCTTCACAGGCAAGGATATTGTGGCTACTAAGATTAAAATCAACAATTTTATAGGATCATCAAGAACTTAAAGGAAAGAGGTTCAATTCTTGTTAAGAAGGCTTCAGGGCGTCCAAGAAAGTCCAGCAAGCGCCAGGATCGTCTCTAAAATTAACTAATATTTCTGTCATTCTCAAAACTTTTGGCCACAACTGTACAGTAAAAAAAAAAATATTCATCCCTATCATGAGCAAAATCTCATTTTTGCTAATCTCTCCATCAGATTACAATGGTTCTGTTGATACAGTAATTGTCTGCTAGTGATTCAGATCTGGAAGTTCTCTTGCGATGAGACTCAACTAAGAGCGGTGTCTTGTCGAATTTTGGTTTTAGCTTCAGTGAGGGTGACTAAAATAACAAACATACTGATTTTTGCTTAAACTGTGTATCCTCCTCAGCCACCCTAGTCCTGCAGAAATGGTTGAGATGTTAGGGGAGCTGAGAAGAGTAGAAGAGAGGCTCCAGCCGTTCATCCAGAGAGCTCACTCCATCCTGGAGGCAGCCACCGCTGCTGATTACAACAACAATGTATGCATGTGGCCGCCATGACCGTTCAGTTTGTAATTAAAATGTTTTGTTTTTTTTGGGGTTTTTTTTTGGGGGGGGGTCCATTCTGAATCTGCATCTCTTTTAGGTTTGTCAGATATGGCATTTTTTTTAAAAATATTTTGTCTATGTGATTAGATAAATACTTTATATTGACTTTGTTCACACCCTGGTATAGTTGTTGAAAACTATAGTGGTTGATCTTATAGCAGTAATTAATGTTTGAGGGGAAAAATATAAATGATGCTCTTTACCAACGCCAGTTCCTTTCAATAGACGCACAGTATTTTCACTTGTTCCTATGCAGACACAGGAGAGAGAGGAGGACCAGCAAGTCCTAAACCTTGTGGGGGAAGCTTTTCGGCTCTTAGGAAATGCCCTGGTTGCGCTTGGGGATCTGCGATGTAATCTGTCGAGTGCACCTCCTCGTCACCTGCATGTGATTCGGCCCATGTCTTACTACACTTCCTCCGTTCTGCCACCAGGTGGAGCACATCACATGCCTGTACAGGTAAGGCCAATCGTTTGGACTTATTTTATAAACAAGAGGCAAAGTCTATCCAGGATTATAATCACCACTGACAGAATCGAATTACTTAAATTAAGAAAAATGAATGCAATATTGATTTCTGAGCCCTATGTAGGACTCATAAGCTTTCAGAACTTTATTTGCAATCTGTTCAGGCGGATTAGCAGCGTTATTCTAGTAATGATCGAAGTGGAGAGATGTCCATGTGGATAATGTGATCCTGCTTATTTACAATCACAGGTTAACCTGGGGACCACAGTGACCATGTCAGCTAACGGCAGGCCAGCAGCTGAAAGTCACCCACAACCTGCTGACCCATCAGAAGAACAAGGGCAGGGACAAACGCCCACCCCACAGCCAGGTATGGCCAATCCGCAGACTGGACAGCCAGGGCCCAGGGTGATACGCATAAGCCATCAAACCATGGAGCCAATGGTGATGATGCAGATTAACATTGATGGTGGGTCTATCGTGTGATTGGGTGTGAAGGTCTGTGTATAGTGCTTGCACATGTATTAACAATACAAACATGTACCCTGGTGCAACTTAAAAATACATACATTATATTGTGTTTCAGATAATGGAAGCAATGCCCAGGCACCTGGACAGCAGAATGCCGCTGGTACAGGACAGACTGGTAAGAAAGTAACTTTCCTCACAGCTGCATTTGTTTTGAAGTAGCCAGTAATCACATTGAAGTTTTGAAAGCAAACAAATGCAGCTTTACGATGTTTCCATGTCAAATTCAAATTTTGTCACATACACAGTACGATATGCAGTGAACTGCTCATACGACCGCCCATGACCTTAAAAATTTAGAAACAATTAACAAGAAATAAGAAATAAATAGTTGAAACTATAAGAAAATAGAAAAAAAGAGATTTTATTTATTTATTTATTTATTTATTTATTTATTTTATACAACCCCTGGCAAAAAGTATGGAATCACCCCTCTCAGAAGATGTTCATTCAAATGTTTAATTGTGTAGAAAAAAAAAAAGCACATACATGCCACAAAACTATTTTCACTCAACAATCCAAACTTCTGGCTGTATAAAACACTTAAAAAACAAAAAAAAAACAAAGAAAGATAACTATAGTCAACGACAACTGTTTTAACAACTCAAACAGAGGAAAGAAATATGGAATCACCATGCACTTTGCATTTCTAAAACAAATACCTGTATCTGATACAACTGCTAATTAGTCTACAGTTAAAAAAGAGTGCTTGCACACATTAGGGATGTGTTGAACCAAGATGATAGGCATAACTCATAACTCCAACACGAGAGATGTCAGTTGAAACAAAGGAGAGAATTATCAAACTTCTTGAAGAAGGTAAATCTTCATGGAATGTTGCAAAAGATGTTGGTTGTTCCCAGTCAGCTGTGTCTAAAATCTGGACCAAGTACAAATCAAATGGAAAGGTTGTAAAAGGGAAGCGTACTGGTAGACCAAGAAAGACATCAAAGCGCCAAGACAGAAAACTTAAAGCATAATGAGGAACAAATGGGCAGAAAGTGGAGTCAATGTCTGTGAGCGGACAGTAAGAAATCGCCTAAAAGAAATGGCATTTACATACAGAAAAGCCAAAAGAAAACCATCATTAACATCTAAACAGAAAAAAACAAGGTTTCAGTGGGCTAAAGAAAGACAATCTTGGACTGCGGATGACTGGATGAGAGTTAGAGTCAGTGATGAATCACGAATCTGCATTGCGCAGGGTGATGATGCTGGAACTTTTGTTTGGTGCCGTTCCAATGAAATTTATAAAGACAACTGCCTGAAGAAAACATGCAAATTTCCACAATCATTATTGATATGGGGTTGTATGTCAGGTAAAGGTATGGGAGACATGACAGTCATTACATCTTCTATAAATGCACAAGTTTATGTTGAGATTTTGGACACTTTTCTTTTTCCATCAATTGAAAGGATGTTTGGTGATGGTAGCATCATTTTTCAGGATGATAATGCATCGTGCCATAGGGCAAAATCTGTGAAAACATTCCTACAGGAAGGACATATAATGTCAATGGCATGGCCTGCAAATAGTCCGGACCTTAATCCAGTTTAAAATCTGTGGTGGAAATTAAAGAAAATGGTCCAGGACGAGGCTCCAACCTGCAAAGCTGATCTGGCAACTGCAATAAGACAAAGCTGGAGACAGACTGATGAAGTATACAGTTGGACATTAGTTATAGTAAATACAGGCCTCAGAGAATTCAAGCTGTTATAAAAGCCAGAGGTGGTGCAACAAAGTACAAGTAGTGTCTTTATTTGGTGATTCCATATTTTTTTCCTCTGTTTGAGTTGTCATTGACTGACTATAGTTATCTTTCTTTGTTTTTTTGTTGTTTTTTTAAAGTGTTTTATACAGCCAGAAGTTTGGATTGTTGAGTGAAAATTGTTTTGTGGCATGTATGTGCTTGTTTTTTTGTTTTTTTTCTACACAAACGTTTGAATGAACATCTTCTGAGAGGGGTGATTCCATAATTTTATAAGAAATATAAAAACCTATATGTACAAAAGACAAAATGGCAGTTTAAGTTGAAATAAAAATTGAAATCTCCTTACTTATGATAATGTTTGTCTGTATTTCTGTAGCAGGCACCGCTCCTATGCATATACCTGGTTTACCTCCAGAGTTCATGCAAGCCATTGTAAATCAAGTTACTCAACAAGCAATGGCTATGGCAAGTGCTGCTGCTACTCAACATGGTCAACAAACCCCAAGTCCTGCGACAGGCCCCACCCCGGCCAGTACAGGTCCCACTCCTCCAGGCGCAGGCACAACCCCAGCCAGTGCTGGTCCCATCCCTCCAGGCACTGGTCCCACCCCTTTGAGCACTGGTCCCACCCCTTTGAGCACTGGTCCCACCCCTTCGAGCACTGGTCCCACCCCTGCTGCAAGAGGCCCTGCCCCAGCTGGCACAGGACCCATCCCAACTAGTACAGGTCCTACACCCCCACCTTTTCCTCATCACCCTCATCAAGCTAGGTTTGTATTCACCTTGCCTTCCTTTCCCCACCGCATGGCGAATCCTTCCTTTACCACCAGGGGAACCACATTCAACCTGAGAACGGCTGTTCCTCCTATGATGGGTCAGCATCCGGGCCAGGTTAGCACCATAACATTTACTGTATTGTAAGAACCGTTAACAACCATAAAAGAAGCTTTAAAATCTAGGATATTTTTACTATTTATTATTATAGTTCATATACATTTTTTTTTTCTTTTTTTTTTTTTTTTCTTTCTTTGAACATGTATTTCTTTCTTGCAGCCTACACCCATGAATCCAGCTGCTATTAATCAGATGATTAGTGGGATGATGGGACAGCTCTTGGCAGGGGTTTCAGGCCAGATGAGTATGTTTACAACATGTACATTTTTTTTTTTTTTTTTTGCTTTCATAATAAACTGAATGCACACAATTTTTGCAATATGCATAATTATTTTTTGGTTTGTTTTATTCTACAGCCAATGAGGCCACCACCTCTTCCTCCTCCTCTTCTTCCTCCCACACATTCACATTTTCCAGCTCATCTTCCCCTTCAACCTCATCCACATCCTCATCGCATTCCTCATCATCATCATCCTCAACTTTTCGCCCCACATCTGCACCTACCGCCAGCTCCCCAGGACCCACACACTCCACAAGCACCACAGCAAACTCTGCTCCCCAGGCTGGACCACCCCCTGGGCCTGCTCAGGGGCCTCCTCTAATAGGCAACTTGGACCAGCTTCTAGGCTCTGTCCTCGGAGGTGTGGCTGCTGCCGGACAGGCAGTAGGAGAAAATCCCTCTGTTACCGTGACAATGCCAGGAATACCTGCCTTCCTTCAGGGAGTCACTGACTTCATACAGGTCAGCAAGTAGTTATGTTAATACTTATTACTACTAATGCTTGACTAAGTATGAATCGATACTAATTAGGGCTGCAGCTATCGAATATTTTAGTAATAGAGTATTCTACCAAAAATGTAATCGAGTAATCGGATAAAATGTACTTTTGCTTAATTAAACAGCAATGTAAAATATATAACAGAAACAAAGATTAATTGAAAAAATCTACTTTCATTTTGTAAATGCATACAGCATTTAATCAAAAATAGAAATTGTCATTATTCACAATACAAGGAATAACTGAAAAGTTGACTGAGATTAATTAAGTGCATTACACTTTTAAATGCATTTAAAGCCTTTTCTCAGATGCAAAAAAAAAAAAAAATGTATTTCAAATGACTATCAAAATTAAGGCAAACATTAAAATAAATAATTATATAAAAACACCAAGTTGTGCAACTTAACTTTCAGAACTAAAAGTTCTCTTCTTTGGCCTATAATATTATTATAGATAATTTTATCCCTCAAATCAATACACAGCTAACTGTTTACGTCTCCTTCCACTTTGTTGGTGAAGTAAGCGCTGCTTCTTTGTCGGTGTTTACTGGCGGCTCGCATCCGGAAGTGTGTGTTCATCAGTCCTCCACGTGCTATAAACGGTTCTGTTATCATTGACCAATTATTGATTGAAATGTATCTTAAAATGTATGGGATTTATGTGCACCTTTTTGTCAGGCATCACAGCAGAGCCATGTACAGCCCTCTACAGCGCCACCATCAGGCCCTGCTCCTGCTCCTGCTCCTCCAGCTGCTGAAACACAAACACCTGCAGGAGGAGGCACCGCAGCTGAGGACGTCCTGAACACAGAGCTGTTCACAGGGATTGTGCAGGGGGTCCTGTCCAGTATGATGGGGTCTCTAGGAGCCCAACAGAACAATACGGAGAGTATTGCTCAGTTCATTCAGAGACTCTCTCAGACCAGCAACATTTTCACCCCCAGCACAGGAGAAGCAATGGGTGAGGGCTTGCTCGATTAACAGCATTTCGCACTGCCTCAAGTGCCTAGTGTTTTAGTGTCTGTTTGTGTAGTTGGCAAGTGTTTTACCATTAATCTTGCATAATGTCTATAAAGATAAACATCTGAAATATTGAAGTACAAGCTTTCTAAACATCAAATGTTATTCTTTGATTGAAATACATTTCATAGTTTTGATTTATACATAGTTCTTCACATTTTTCAAACTCATTTCCATTTTTTTTTTTTTTTATTCTGTATCGCTGCTTTGCAACGATGACCATTGTTAAAAGCGCTTTATAAATAAAACTGAATTTAATATTTTATGATCGGCTATGTAATGATCACAATTAAGTGCATCAGAGTTTTTTTTTTTTTTTTTTTTTACTTTCAGATGTAGATTAGATTGACAGGTTCATCTCTATTATAAAAGTAAAAAAAATGCTTTTGGTGTGAGTGTGACGATTTATAAATCACCACGCAAAAAGTATTGCGATTCAAAACTGAACAAAATTTTAATATGTTTACGGTTGAATTTGTGCTACATTTAAACTTTACCAAGTTGCTTGAGTATTACTTTTACTGTACATTCCTGTCTGTCTGTGTGTAGGTTTCTTTGGCGACCTGTTGACTCTTGTGTGCCAGAACTTCTCCATGGTCGACATGGTGTTGCTGCTCCATGGTCAGTCTCAGCCATTAAGCCGTATCCAGCCCCAGCTAGCCCAGTTCTTCACAGAACACTACCTGCAGGGTAGAGAGCCCACCGAAGCCAACATCGCAGTAAGTCACCGTGTGTAGTACTTGAATAGTTAGTAGTATATCACAATGATTTTTGCCTGTATGTTTCTTCACTATATACTGTGTGATGTGATGTGTTGTGGTGTGTGTGTGTGTGTGTGTGTGTGTGTGTGTGTGTGTATATATATATATATATATATATATATATATATATATATATATATATATATATATATATATATATATATATATATGTGTGTGTGTATGTGTATATATATATATATATATATATATATATATATATATATATATATATATATATATATATATATATATATACACACACACATATATGTTACATCCCCCCCCCTCAACCATAGGCAGCTGCTGAAAATCTAATTGGGGAACTAGATGAATACATCACAGAGAGTTTTGTAAGTCAATCAAGTCAGTTGTGGATATCGCCATATACATGGAATATAAATATTTTAATTGTTTGTTTGCTGTTTTTGTTGTTCTTATTTCTTTTTCTTTATTTCTCAGTCATCAGTTACAGTAAGGGAAGGGGTGGACATCACTCAGACAAACCGAGCATTTCTAAGACAGCAACTTACTGAAATTGCAGCACACATCCTGCAATGCACAGGTATGTCGGACCCAGGGTTTGACATGAACTGTTTTGCTCACTGTGTGATACGTTAATGTTTGTTATATCTAGATTTACTTAGAAATGACAGAGTACACTGTATCACTATAGTAGTAGTCAAGTATTCAGTACTGTTAAGATCCCAATATAAAAACATGCAAACATGAACAGTATATTCTGCTTATTGAACTTAAATTCAAGCCTCTTACCACATGACATTGAAAAATAACAGATTCAGTACAACTGAACTCATTCTGATATTAAAAATACAGCAACTCAGAATATTTATCATTTTAGTGTGTTGTGTACTATTATCAGGTATTATTATTCATTATGTATTATTATATCAGAATTCTGAGTTAGGACAATGGACTCTGGTCTATCTTGTAGTGTTGAGACTTTATAGTGTGAGGTAATTCAATCAATTGATGAATTTTCTATCATTCAACATGAAATATACATAGATTTTAATAGTGATTACTTTTTTATATATAATCAGTAAATAACCTGCGAAAGGGGCAAACATTCTCATCCTGTTGAGAAGCAATAGCCCTTTAAGGAAATGATGCACACACACCAAACAGGAAGTGTGTGTGTGTGCGCAATGCGTGTGTAGAGAGAGGCATTAAATGTCCTCGTTACATTCATGCACGTTTTATGGGCATAATATTACGTTGCAATGCGTTTATTATATCGGATGACTTTAGAGAAAACTATAACAAAAATATATTGTCATACCAAAGAATAAACTAACCGCCAAAGTGGCTAGTGAGACTAAAGTTATTACCCGCCACAGCCGAATCTTACCCGCATTTGGCGAGTGGGCGCGTGCCAATGTCAAACCCTGGTATGTCCAGTATTTTACTACATTTTTTAGTAATTTATTTTTATGGTTTGCTTGTGGAGTATTAATACATAAATTTAAATCTTAAGCCAATGAATTAAAAAAAAAAAATCTAATAACGAAGACTGTCTAAATTAAATCTGCGCAGTTTTCAACCCACATTGAAAATCACAGATGATTCTCCCAAAACCAAAAAAAAAAAAGCTTGAATGTGAAAATATCACCTTGAATCTAGCAGATTTTGTGACTCTCCAGCTACACAGAAAATAGGAATGCTCCTGCATTTTTGTCACCAACACTCCACACTGACACTGCCCAGGCCATGATCAAACAAAAACAAAGTCAGAGAAGATTAAAGATTGCTCTCTGGCAGTCCTGGATTTGAACATATAAATGTTGGAATAAAGATCTATCCTTAATCTTGACTATTACAAATCAGAAACATGACTACATAAAAATTGGAATGTAGATTCGTTGCTGTGACACATAATCCAAAGTATGTATTGTGATAAATTAGTTATGTTGACCTTCTTTTTAGATCCCACATTTGGACCACATTTGCTGCAGCTGTGTAATCGTGCACTATTCGAGTGTTTGACCCTCAATCTGTTTTGCCTGAGAGGAGAGCAGTCTGCCCTTACTGGAGTCATCAACAATCGCATTGTCAGTACTCTTAACTATGACCCTTTTTTCATAATCCTTGTTTCCTTACAGATGAATATTCACTGAACTCCCTCTCATTGTATATCACTTTATTCCTCCTCAGAGGACCATGTCAGCAGAGGTGAACCCCAGTGTGGTGAGCTGGTTGACCAGTATGATGACTATGCGACTGCAGGTTATTCTGGAGCACATCCCAGTCACAGAGGAGCAAATCATGCATTATGTTGTCCACACACAGGTGAGAGTATCTCTTACAAGTGGCAATGCACAGGAATATGTGTACAGTACTGGGAAATGCATACGGCCCTGATATCCTGAGGATTTATTAACACAAGCTACTGTATGTGCATCATTAAGCAGTGTTTAATTTGTTGAACTTTGACTTCAGGGTGAAGCAGGGGCACGTGAGACAGAAGGTCATCCTGTGGAGGTGTGTGTATTTATACAGATGATGAAACGATTTGGCTTTCAAGGATAACTATAGATTTGTCTATGCACAATACTGTACGATATGTCTCCTGATCATTTTGAGATCTAAGCTTTAACCTATGTCACATGCTTAGATGGAAGACACTCTCTCTCCCACTCCAGCCACCACAGCAGAGGAGGTCATGGTAAGCTCTCAGGAAGAAGGGGCAGTTGGAGGTTCAGCTGGAGAGACGGAGGAAGCAGCAGGTGGAGAGGAGCCGGGAGAAGAAGCTGAGGCCTGGGCAGCTGCTTTACCTCCTGTAAGTCATCCATTCTGCTCTTTATTCATTTACATTTAGACATTTGGCAGACGCTCTTATCCAGAGCGACTTACATTTTTATCTCATTACACATCTGAGCATATGAAGGTTAAGGGCCTTGCTCAAGAGCCCAACAGTGGCAACTTGGTGGTTGTGGGGTTTGAACCTGGGATCTTCTGAATAGCATAACAGATGGCATTGTGTCGCAGGAGTGGGTGCCCATCATCAGACAGGATATAAACAACCAGAGGAAGATGAAGGCTCAGCCACCTCTATCTGACGCATATCTGCAAGGGATGCCTGCAAAACGCAGAAAGGTAATGTGTGTGTGGAGTTTGTTTGTTTTTTTTTTTTTTTTTTTCCATCTTTTTTTTTTTTTACTTTTCATGTGAATTCTTCCCCTTTCTAATTTCATAACCATGCAAGAAAAGCTTACTGATGTTTTGCTAAGAAAACTGTCCTGATCATCTCCTCTTTTTACACGTAAGCACACACGTGCTCGCACACACATCAAACTAAATAAATTTAGATTTTTTTTTTTTTAAAGCAAGTCCTTGATTTTTAAAAAAGTAATTATATACACAGACTTTATATACACAGCTTTCCCCCTAAAAGTAGCGTTTGTTTTTGTGTTTAACAGACGGCACAGAGCGATGGTCCCAGACTCACAATCTCTGAGGCAGTGAACCAAGCAGCGAGGTCAGTCGGTGCCACACCCGTCACATCACCCAGTGCCTTACAGGAAGACCTTGAGAGACCAGAACTACAAGAGGCATACGCACAACAGGTATAATAAAGGCTAGTAATTAATAATAATTATGAGGCAACGTAGATAAGTGTCTTTTATAGTACCTGGAAGGTACTATAAAGAAAATCATTACCCAAGAAAATCATTAAGATTCTTTTTCTGTAAATTTATTCAATATTTCTCTGTATTGATGAGATTACTCGGATATTTAACTGCGTAGAAATTCAGAAGTTTATTTATTTATTTATTTTTTTTTTTTTTAAGAAAATCACAATTTTCTTTAGAAATCTGAAAACATAATTTTATGCCTCCCACGTTGCCTCGCATTTACATTAAAAATTTTATTCACTAGGGAGATATTGATGTATAACTTCAAATCTGTAACAAGGATAAAAAATGGTGTTACCCAGGCTAATTTATTTTGAGGATTTTATTGAAAGGGTGGCATCTGTTAAATGTTTTCATTCTTTATATTCTTAGATGAAAAAAGACATCCAACAACGAGTGAATGATGACCCTAATTTCAACTCTAGAAGGTTTCCCAACACACACACGGTCTTCTCACCCGACTCATAATCAGCATATATTTCTGCTCCATGGCTCTCGTCCTAAACTGCATGTATATGCTCTTTCTGGTTTCTTTTTAATTATTTGAGTTTAAAGAAGATCTACAATTTTGAAACTATCTGAAGGTTTTATGCTGTCTTATTACTTATGACTCTAGTATTAAAGAATTAGACAAGTCTGCACCATGGATTGTTGGCCAATGACCGTTCTGCTCCTGTTAACGAAAAGAACGAACAGCTGGAACTTTGAAAAGAGGGGGGGAAAAGAAAAAGATCATGTCAAGGCTATAACATGTATAACGCCAGCCATGACGCCTTTCATTTCATAGATCCTGTCATGACACAATGCTAATTAAAATACATCTTTATGGTCCACACGTCAACTGAACAATTCCTTTTGTTCTCTGTGCCAAGATCGTGATGAGTGTCTGTTTATAGAAGTATAATTTATTAATACTGAATACACCTTTTACTGATATTTAAGCATACATTGCACCTATATTTAATCGGTTTAAGTACTAAACGTTTAATATTCATACACAGGTAGTTCCATGTAAATGGTCAACTTGGAGCTGAGTACAAGGTTATAAAAGCACGGATTAAAAAAAAATAAAATAAAATCCACGGTAAAAAAGTAGCAATTACGTTTAGTTTAAAGGAAAGAAATAAAAAAAATATGTATTTCTTTATTTATTGTCCTTAAGAGAGTTTAAATTCAGGCTGGAGGAGATTCTGAATTAATTCTCTACTCTACTCTTTTTATTTGCTTAATAGTTAATCATGCATTATCTGTTCTCTGTATTCTGTAAAGGGCTGATTCAAACCTGTCCCATCCATAGCACATGCTTTACTTAAGTAACATGTACATACCAAAATAACTAGTAATTTAAGACTATAATAATTGTATTATTATATTCATGTCTTTTATTATGTTTAGTTTTCCTCCAGAAATCTTCAACATTCAGTTTGATAAAATGATTGCGTCTTTAACAAAAATCTCATTAACCAGAAAAACTGTTAAATATCTTTTATATTCAGAAGTAGGATTTACATCAGTGTGTTCGCTCTCATTCATATGACGTCAGAATCAGTGGAACTCTATAATTGCCTTCCAGATTTTTTTTCCCGTCTTTCTTTACTTTTCAGCTTGCCTGCTGTGTAATTCATAGAAGAAAGAGAAAAAAAAATCAATAATGTCGATTTTTTTTATTTATTTTTTTTGACTTACCTGAGACATGATTTTAAAATGACTAAATATTAAACAGCTTTGCAACAAAAACATAGGGTTCCTCTTTATTCCCTGATTTTAAGCAGTTTTAATTGTAAAAACTGTCTGGTGAGACAATGTAAAAGGGAAAGAACTTCATACTGGTATGATGGACAAGTGTCCATTATTTTGGTCATGTTTATTTCTAAAGCATTTTTTATTTTATCTACTATACTACACTGTTTATAGTAAACAGGTTGAAGCTGTTGAAACACTGAATGATGATTTTTATTTTATTATTATATTTTTTTAAATATAGTAATCAGCTAAAACAAAACAGCTTTGTTTTAATAAGCTAAAACAAAACAAAAACATAAGGGCCAGAATAAAAATCAATCGTTGGAAGAGGCATTGTTTATAATCAGTGTAATTCAGAAGTGACAAATATACACAAATTGACTAAATTACTGTTTAGACCTCTATGGTTAGAGTGGCTAATAATTAGGTATAATTATACAGATAAACATGATAGACTCCCAAAAACTGACTATTGTACACAATTTAAAACCACAGGCAAGCAATGTACATCAGCTAATATATCTTAAACAGCAGTGGGGACAGCATACGTTTATCAAAACTCATAATTGGAATGTTTTTTACCCCCACGATGTTCTACCTACAAAAACTTGATACTAACAATTTTTTTTAAACGTAAAACGTCCTTAAAGTCCTTCATGATGACAAACATTAAATCATACAAATCACCAGAGAGCACATTCAGTAATCATCTGTGTTTATCTGGTTGGTTAAGATTTCTGTGCAGTGACTCAGCCGTATCCAAATAAATGACGTAGCAGTTCCTGCTCATGTCCTGTTCAGAGTGCAACCACGTGGCCTCTGATACTGAGGTCAATTACCTGCGTACTGACTTACCTGAGTAAAAGAAGAGGAAGCTTGAACATGGGAAGGTAATGAGCAGGTTCCACTTTGTTATAACAAAAGAAAAGTAATGCACAAAAACTTGTTTCTCCATTTGTTTTTAGTTACAATGCAAAAATTAAAAAAAAGTGTTGAGCTTTAGACTTCACAGTCTCTGTTTATTATACTTTCATTATTAGTTTGGTGTTTCACTGGTTTGTCAAGTCAGTCCAGTTTAACATCTTTCTCATGATTTCCAGAAGAAGTCCATGTGCACAACATTACAGTACATGTACATATATTAGCAAATTGGTTTAAACCAAATTCACTGTTGTTCCTTATGACTACTAAACTATATTTTTTATATAAATAAGTTACAGTTCCAACATACTAATAAAAGTATAATGCTAAAACAAAAGCTATTTAATTTAAAAGAATGCACAATATTCAGTTTAATCACATTAAACAAAAAGGATTTTGTCGTAGCACTTCATGAAAAATATCATATAAATCAACTATGTAAAATAGCATATTGATCTATGATTATAAATACTGAGCAGCATCTTAACTAGGACTAGTATAAAATGATAGACATTCTTAAAGGAAAGCATGAGGATTTAAACGAGAGTCTTTTAGATTCCTATATCTGTAGGTTAGCCAAACACCCAGAATCTGAAATGATAAAAAATAATAATGTCAGAAATTAAGCATAAAATAATTCATCATAAATGAGGCAACAACAACAAAAAAAACGTAAAATAAAAAAATCTTCAGTAATAAGCATGTAAACTTAAAGCCATGCTTAGAAATATCTTGGCTTACCTCTGTGAAACTGAAGAACAAACTCAATCCTCCCACAAAGTGCAGTACATCATCAGCATACGCCAGAATTTTTATAGAACAAGGAGTGCAGGTCTGAGTGACCATACATTTCTGTAGGCAAGGGGAAAACATTACTATGAGAAAAAGCACATAATGAACAAAAGAAAAAAGTTATACAACAGAACTGCTGAATTTTCTATAATAGATTGATTAATTTTGAATAACAGCAGTGCTGACGGTATATCCAGCTGTTGTTGTTGTTGGTCTTTTGGGGTCGCCACAGCGGAATATCCAGTCCGCACTACAACTTGGCACAGGTTTTACGCCGGATGCCCTTCCTGACGCAACCCTCCCATTTTATCCGGGCTTGGGACCGGCACTGTATCCAGTGGCTGGGGTGTGGGCACTGGCTGGAATCGAACCCGGGCCTTCCGCATGGCAGCCAGGTGGCTCACCTACCACTGAGCCAGGTTTATATTAATGTGCTCAGTCTAATACATTATTATTTACATAGAAACATCTTACACTTGTATACTTGCGTGTACTCCAACCAAATTGAAAAAAATGTGTGAGATCATTGATATGGTGAGGTTTTAACTCTGACAGTCCCAATGCTCTATACATTTAATTATTAGCAAATGAGGAAATAGCTGCTGTAACCCAAGTGATAAGTTGTTTGTTTCACTATTGTATCACAACTTTTTATCATAACTGTAAATGGGTAAAATGTTCCATGTATCTTTCATTAATGAACACTGGCGAAATGCTAAGGTATAGGAGAGAAACATTTACTGTTATTGGAAAATAATCAACTCTGATACTTTCCATTACATCGCATCACACTAACACAATCACATTGATTTTCCTGTCCTGTTAAATTCCTTACCAAAAGCATTTGATACAGCCTACATGTATGCGGAAGTATGCTCAACAATAAGCAAGCTTAATTAGGTTTGGCAGCAGCTTCTTCAATCAGACTCCATAAATGAAACAAGGCTACACCTACAGCTTGACATGTTCCATTGTAGTTGACCTCAGAGAAATCGCAACAGTCCAGTGATGTCTCTAAATCGACCCTCAACGCCTCAGTCTTATTCCATCCCATCTCCAGGAGTAATTTCTGCAAGAGAAGAGACCTCATAAACTTAAACATGAACAAAAAACAATAACCCACACATATCATGATACTTGAAGATGTAATGCAGCCATCCGTTTACCTCTTGGTCTTTATTGATAGACAGGCTTGCACATGCCACTGAGAACTGCAGGATGAACACCATCAAAAGGACTATCATGTACTGTCCAAAGTTAAGGATGTACACGCGTATAAAACCAGACAAATGAACTGGATTGTGTTGAGTGAACAATCAAATACAATTATCGTTAACATTGTGAAAGACTCAATAAAAAACATGGTTATATCAGGGTGTGTAATAATAGGTGAAAATCCTTTTTTTAATGAACATATCTGAAGGATACAAAAAACAAGAGGACTTGGTGATGCTTTATGGCTCCGCACAGACCCAACATTGCCACGAAGAAAAGAAAGACACCCACTGCGATGATGGCAGCGACCACACGAAAGCTGGAGACCATGTCGACCCATTTTCCCCAGGCTGCTCCTGATATTAAGAGCAAACTCACCAACTGCATAGGGGTAAAGTACAAAGATACGGTCACTCTTCTTCTTTTATTATTATTAGTATTATTGTTAGCTTTAGAATTTCCTTTGGAAAGTATTATTATTATTAGTTTGGAATTATAAAATTATATCTATTTATCTATTTATCTGTCTATGTATCATTTTTGTTATTACAATAAATAACTACAAGTTTGGGAATTTCCTTCCTATCTATCTATCTATTAATTATTATTAGTCAGATGAAGGTTTATTTACTACTACTAATAATAATAAAATAATAAGGGTTAAAAATAACACTGATTACAATAAAGTTCCCTGTACAGCATAAATGAAAAGATTTAACCTGCTGTTACAGGTTAAATACAGTTTTAACAACTGTACATTAAATAGTCATAAGTACATAGGTTAGCATACATAATAATAATAATAATAATAATAAGTACTATAATACATGGAAAGGCCAAAGAGTAATCACAAACAAGTATAAAGTCCATTCTGAGGCATTGAAATACCTTACTGAAACACACCCCATAAGCAAACACCACATCCTTCCAACAAAGCCTGGTGTTTCATACTTTTATCTTATACCTACCATGTAAAGAATGTTCAACGCACAGAGAGTGTACTTCGAGCAAACAAATCCACCACACGCCATTTTAAATGTTTATTCCTGCTGTAAGTGAGGAGCTCCTGCTGTTCCTCCACGTACAGAGTGAAAGCAGAGGTAAAGCTGAGGGACTGCCCTTTCGTAACTGCCACCTGCGCAGATGACTTGCGCTGATTGGCCCAGCACCACTAGTGGGCGGGGCTTTCTGTCAACCATTTGAAGTCGAAACATGATTAACAATCTACATTATCCATATATTTGCTTTAAGATACAGATGCATGCAGATGCATCACTTGATATTGGGGTTACTCTTCTATCTTAGTATTAATGACAGGATTTAATTAATAACTGTTAATAACTAGTTAACTATACTGCATTATAGAGAATAAGAAAGTGATTACTACAAGGATTGCCAGATTTACAGAAATGGGAAAAGCCATAACTGTACTACTTTGGCAGGAAAATAACTTTGTGTTGTTGTTGTTTTTGCAGTTAAACGTTTGTTTTTACTTTGGATTTTAAAAATGTATAAATGGTAAAACAAACAAACACATTTTTTTAAATTTAGTGTCCAAGTGTATAAAGAATCGATTTTTTTAGTCAACATTTAACATTTTATAAGCATTTTTAATGTTTATTATATACCGTTTATGTTAAATATATTTATTATCTTCTATACCGCTTTATCCTGTATTTAGGGTCGCAGGGAACTGGAGCCTATCCCAGGAGACTCAGGGCATGAGGCAGGGTACACCCTGGACAGCGTGCCAATTAATCGCAGAGCACACACACACTATGGTCAAGCTTTGCTGTTGTTTTAAAGTGCTTTAGAAATAAAGTGGTATGGTATGGGTATTATATATTTTGATGTAAAAATCTATTAAAGAATTTCCCTTATAATCCTTGTCTAATTAACAAATTTATTTACTGCTGATGAATCTTGCTGTGAATATTCTAGACTTCTGTGGTCCAAACCATTACAACAGAGGACCTCCACTGCATAGCTAATTTACAATATAGCTTACTACACTTTCATAACACAGCCACTTTATATCTTACAGATAAGCATAGTTAGTGAATATATTAACAAGCGAAATTGAACAAAGATAAAAGCCACAATTAGTAATTTACACCGGAAAGTCTCACAGCACACCCCTCTGTAGTGTACACATGGTACAGCCCACCTAACAGCTTTGGTATAGACTCGCGCGCTGCGTCTGCGCTTCATTCACCTCAGACCGTTAACGTTACAACAATTGCTAAGTTGTTTATTTAAAAAAATAAGTATATCAAATTAGCTTCATTTCGTTATGTCAGTTATAAAGAAAGGTGATTTAACCGACACCGAAAAGGAACTGCTGGTGGTTATCGCTGCAGGTAACAGCTAGTTAACGGTTAGCATGCTAGCCTGCTAACTTCGATTTAATTCATCGGATGCTAACAACGCTGTTAATCAGACTTATGATATGATCTGGTGATGTGTTGTTGTTGCTTTTTTTTGACAGTTTCACACCAACAAGCGTTAAGACGTGCTGTAACTTGTTTGTTAACTAATAAATATTTTTATTTTTAAATGATTTTCTAAAGTTTAAACAAATCACCAAGAATGACATTAAGTGTTAGCTAGTGAGCTAACACAGCTAGGTCGCAGTCACCTGAGATTGTGCTTCATAATAACTTTTCAGTCACAACTTGTACGTTATACATTTAAACAGGTTTATTACCAGTCAAATGGTTGGACACACTTTCTAATTTTCCCAATTTTGAATTCCTTTTTACATTCTGTAAAGCCTTCACAATGACTATAATCTAAGGTGCTGTTTGTTAGTTATTTTAAGGCTGGTAACTATGAATGACCTCTGCAGCAGAGGTAGGTTTTGATCTTGCTTTGATAGTCTATGATCTTGTCTTCATCATGATGGGGTTTGCAAATGCGCTTGACAATACTGTTCTTGCAAGAACTATTCCAGAACAGCTGACCGTCATGTCATATAACAACTGACTGTTGTTGTTGTTAATTACCCAATGCCATGTGTGTTAAAATCCAGTACTGTTCTGGAACGAAGAAAAATAAATCCAAACTTTTGACTGGTACTACACCTGTAAAATTCAGATAAACATGATAGACTTATATATACAGAATATAATATATTATAATGCACCTATAATATCTATTTTCTAATAACTGTTAATTAGGGCTGCACGATATTAGGAAAATATGCGATATTGTTGTTGAATATTGCGATAACGATATTTCTTGCGATATAACATTTCCCTAGAGAAATGCATTTTTTATTATTATTATTATTGCCTATTTTTTTTTTATTATTTATTTATATGTAATGATCATACTAAAATAAACAGGTGATAGATATTCGTCTGATGTAATTAAATCTAATTCAGGCTAAAAAGAAACTATATGTCAAGGAAGTTGCAATTAGACTTCAAAACACTATGAATGACTTAAACCCCTCAGCAGATATTCTGACTTCTGGTTTGCTGTTACTATAAACCTGCCAACACAATATGAAATACTTTCAAATGTTACTTTTTATTTACATGTAACCATACACTCATCAATAGTGTCTTAAAATAAGAGCATCTTTTAAACAAAATATTCTCTTTGGCTTGCCTGTTTTTTTGTTTTGTTTGTTATTTTAAAATAAAAATAAATATTATTAAACAAAAATTAAATAAAAAAATACTATTTGTCTCACACACACGCACGCGTGGGCTCTGTGACCGGCACTAGGACCCAGAAGTAATGTGGGCGCGAACCCGGAAGTATAAGAGGAGTAAACAAACCACCGCATACAGCTTAGTCACTGTGTTCACGCATGTCGGTGCAGATTGTTTACTTTCTGATTCGAGTGTGTGTTTATAGGACGCGGGTTAAATTAGTTTTTTTCCCTTGCTCCCCTTCTGTGAGAGTCCTTAAACTAATTCGCGTGGTTATCCTGCCTACTCGCTTGCTTCCGCGTTTGGGTTTAACGTCCATGTTACAAAGGGCTAACGGCTAATCGCTAAGTCTTCTGATCATCCGGGGTTAGTTCGCGACAGAATGAAGTATAAAGATATAAATTATTTACATATATATATATATAAGCGGATATAAACATAGTAAGGGCCCATCTGATTGGTCAAATTTGGACAAAAATGCTTGGCACATAAAGTATTTATCGCAACTCTTTGCGATATGGTTATCGCGCATGCCATTATCGAGATAACGATATTTTTTCGATATATCGTGCAGCCCTACTGTTAATATATAATCCAGGGTCAAAGGTTCGATTCACTCAGAGTTCATATGTTCGTCCAATGCTTGGTGGGTTTCCTCCAGGTATTCCATTTTCCTTCCACAGTCCAGACATTCACAGGGATTAAAGTTCTCCGTCGTTACGACGGATTTCCGTTAATCACACTGTTCCGCCTGTCCGTAATGTTTAAAATTCACTTTTCATAATTTTAATGCTGTGTATATATAGGCTTACATGGGTGTTAAATTAAGGAAAGACAGTGTATTCAGCTGCTGAGGAGGATGTGATCAAAGCCTGGAGTGGAGCGACTGCACGTTCCTCTCTCCACTCTAAGCGTTTTGTTATCACTCCGGTATGGATCCACTCCGGGTTTTGGTTTAGTTTTGAAGAACTACATGTCAGGCTGAGGTATAACTATATTTAAGATAGCATGGACACACTTAATGCAGGAAGACTCCGATGTTTCGGAGATTGATAAAAGTGTAAAAAAATAAATGGAGATGGGCTTGGCTTAGCGAAATTGGGGAGAATGGCAAGACTTTTAGTTCGTGGTAGGTAGGTGTCTCTGCACAGTATGCCACAGGAAACTTCAATATGGCAATAATGGCAAAACAAAGTGCGAGTTCGCCATCAGTCAGCAGCTCGTCACAATGCTGCGGTTCGTGCTCTAACAGTACACATGCTCCCTGTCTGCTGCGACAAGAACCACAACGGAGATTCACACATCTGTGGCCGACCGTGTGCGCGATGTAAAAGTGCGCCTATGTTCTTTCATAGCGGAGCATGACCTGTCGGTCACAGTCTCACAACCACTTGTTAATTTAATGCAATCAGTTGCACTTCAAGATTGTCTATGGCTACGTTTACACTGCCAGGTAAATGTGACCCAATTCCGATTTTTTGCTCATATGTGACACATATCGGATCTGTTCTATGTCCGTGTAAACAGGAAAAAAACGCATGCATTCCGATATTTCGAGATCGGTTTCAGGCCTCCTTCATATGTGGAAATAAATCGGATATAAATCAGATATGTGCTAATGTGATTGTCGTGTAAACAGACAGATCGGATTCCCTGAGTCATTGTGTTCTGTACGTCATTAAAACTGCGACTTCTTCGCGGTTTAATGATGTAATGTTATTCTCCGGTGGAAACGCGTGTGGAATTACAACATCACAGGTGACGTGGAAGAGGAAAAGACACCCCCCCCCTCCCACACACACGCATTGTGTTAATGCTTATTTGGGCTAAATAACATTAAATCAGTATTTGATGAATAAACATATGTGCAGGCTGCAATTACGCCGTTTTTTTTCTCCTCCTCCGTTTTAAAACCATGGTGCGCGAGCGTGTATAGCAGAGTTAGCGTTAAGCATATTTCACCTTCATCTTTCTTGGCCAGTGTGCAGCGCAAGAACCTCCCTTTAAGTATGCGCGATGTTTCAGATGGTATGGCGAGTGTAAACACGTGAATCGGATATGAGTCATCGTTAAAAGAACGTGTAAACAGACGGTCAGAAAAATCAGATATAGGCAACAAATCGGAATTAAGCATCGAGACCTGCAGTGTAAACGTAGCCTATGCACATGCCTACTTGCACACATGGCATTGCTGCTTACTGGAAATCCGATTTGTCATCTAAGCTGAAAACGAAGATACATAAAACATGCACTGAAAAAGCACTTTTGGAATTTAATGGTGGTGCTATTACTTTTTTCTGTTAATTATTAAGAGTTTCACAAAACATTGTTTGGTGTTATAAGATAAATAAAAACATGCACTGAAAAGATTTGTGGTAGATGGTTGATTATTTGTGAAGGTTTCTTCTTCTTTGTCTTTCGGCTGTTCCCTTTCAGGGGTCGCCACAGCGAATCATCTGCCTCCATCTAACCCCATCCTCTGCATCCTCTTCTCTCACACCAACTAACTTCATGTCCTCTCTCACTGCATCCATAAATCTTCTCTTTGGTCTTCCTCTAGACCTCCTGCCTGGCAGTTCCAACCTCAGCATCCTTCTACCGATATATTCACAATCTCCCCTCTGAACATGTCCAAACCACCTCAATCTGGCCTCTCTGACTTTATCTCCAAAACATCTAACATGGGTTGTTCCTCTGATGAACTCATTCTTGATCCTATCCATCCTTGTCACTCCCAAAGAGAACCTCAATATCTTCAGCTCTGCCTCCTGTCTTTTCTTCAGTGCCACTGTCTCTAAGCCGTAGAGCATTGCTGGTCTCACCACTGTCCTGTACACCTTTCCTTTCATTCTCGCTGATACTCTTTAATAGCTTTTAAAATATGCAAACTGGCAATATTAAAGCGGTTTAATCTCCCCTAACGCTATTGGTCTCGACTATTTAAATAAAGTGTTTGTTAAAGGAATATGGCTCGGCCTGAAAAAAGTTCAGTCAGAAGATTTTTTTTCACTTTAATCCCTGCATTCAGAATACTGTAGGTTAATTTTTAGATCTGCACACACCATGGCACAGGTTTTTATGTCATGATACCCTTCCTGACTCAACCCTCCCATTTTATACAGGCTAGGAACTAGGGGATAGGCTCCACACCCTCACTCCTGGGATAAGTAGTATATATATTTTTTATATGTTTTTTACTTTTTTATAGTCAGACAAGGGATGTATCCTGTCATACTCACAGAACATTTTTACACTTCTGTATTCTTACTCTTTTATACCTCATAGTTTACAATTTCTTTTTGTACAGTGTAAGTTCTATAAAATTATGTTTTCTAACCAGCCTTAACCTTTTAAAATTTTTGTAGTACAAAATATTTTGAATTTAATTGTACTCTCTAGTACATTGTATTTCATTTTAGTGAAATCTTTCTTTCTAGGTCCCAGGTAATTATGTAAGCATTTCATACTGTGTAAAGTTGTGTATTTGACAAATAAAACTAGATTCTGAAGGAGATTTTAATGTGGATGAACTGTGATGTGCAGGAAATGTACAGGAAGCCTCAAGACTGCTCGGCTCAAAAGATGTCAGAGTTAATTGCCTGGATGAGGTAAGTGCACTGATTACACTCAGCTAGTCATGAGTGCAGTACAGTATTGTCCTTGTATAATAATCACAACAATAACGTTGCACTGTCTACCTGTGACCTGCCAAAATCAGATGTCAAGCACACTCAGCTTCCAAAGCAGCTGTGATACTAAAATCTTATTGATTGATTCTTCTCTATTAGTGGAAGCTTCTTGTTCTAAATGAGCACCTTTTAGACATTAAGCCTCAGGCATTGTGAGATTTTTCCTTCATTTAAATTCTTCGCTTTGCTTTCCGATATACAGCATGTTTTTTCTTTTTCTGTGAATCTATCACTTTCATTGCTTGATGTGTCCATCTCTTTTGGATTAACTAATGTCAAACCTGATCTGTCTTCGTTTGGATATCTCTCCTCAGTACGGGATGACTCCTCTCATGCATGCTGCGTACAAGGGCAAGGCCGATATGTGTAAACTCCTACTGCAACATGGAGCTGACGTCAACTGCAACGAGCATGAACATGGCTACACTGCTCTCATGTTCGCTGGACTCTCAGGTCGGATGTGCTGATGTTTACTTCTCTCAATGTTTATACAACTTTTAAGGTTGCCATAATATTTCTGATTTATTCACAACACTCTGGTTGTGTTTCAGGGAAGACTGATATCACCTGGATGATGTTAGATGCTGGAGCAGAGACTGATGTGGTGAACTCAGTAGGCAGAACAGCAGCACAAATGGCTGCTTTTGTAGGTGAGCTCTCACAGCCAATGATACTAATGGTTCATACAGTTTATAACTGTATATTTGTACTATTTTTTGTTTGTTTGGTGAACCTGCAAACTTTGATACTAAATGTTTTAAAATATCTGTACTTGTAAATTAATCTGAATCATTGCAGAGTTTTGGCACAATTATATTTCTATTGAAAACAAAAACATGAAATATAACATGTTCTGATAACTTGCAGGTAGGGCTAGACGATTCCTGATGTTACACATTTTTGGCTTAGAATTTGAGTTTTCACTTGTGATTCTTTGACCAGTAAGTAGGGATAGGTATGTTTATTAAATCCTGGGCATATATAATTGCCATGTAGTATGAATTATATTCAAGTGGCAAGAATGTGTCCTCAGAAATATGATGGATAAAAGAGCAAATTCAGTGGCTGGTTAAATAATTAGTCGTGTAATGTCTATGTACACCGGTCATTAATTTTAACACCTTTTATTTGTTTTCTTTGCTTAGTAGTTTATGGAGACTGATGGGGGGGGGGACTATTCTTTGTCTATTCTATATAGTGATTCTTTTGGGTGGTGATTAATGTATGCCTTTATGGTGATTACTGTGCACTAAACTACTCACACATTGGCAGGAGCACAGCATCACATGTGGTAGAAGCCAATTGTTTACTACGGTTGTTTTGAATGGCAAAGAAACTGAATTACAAAATTGTGATACTTTTGGAATTGTAAAGGGCAAAACAAATCGAATCGCCACCTAGGTATTATGATATCATATAAGGTGTTTGGGGAAACTACTTATCTATTTTTTTTCACTTAAACATTTCTACTCTTGTTTGTTCGATTTTTATTTATTTTTTTAATAGTTATTTTCAGGAGCATGTGTGTGGTCACGTTATAAAAGATCTATGCTTAGTGGTCACAGTGAATAAAGGGGAAGTGTGATGGCGTTTTGTGACGACCCACGTGCAAATATTGTAGTAACACTTTTGTAGTAGAATAGCTCTGAAAACTTAACTGTGATTTATGTTTTTACTGCTGTTTACTCTTTTTATAGATGTAGTAAATTAGCTTCCACTGACTGAAAGTTGTAACAGGCTGTGAATGTTTTTTTTTTTTTTTTTAATAAATTTTTTTAACACAATGATTCCATGTTGGATGTCAGCTGTAGCACCTTGCCTGTGAAAATGATTTAAAATAAAAATTTGTACAGAAGCGTATAAAGAATTTATTGTATGAAGAGATTAAAAGAGCGCTCTGTCTCTCTCTCTTTGTTCTTTCTTCAGGGCAGCATGACTGTGTAACTGTAATCAATACCTTTTTCTCTCGGAAGAGGCTTGACTACTACACAAAACCCCAGGGCTTAGAGAAGGAGCCAAAACTGCCTCCTAAACTGGCTGGACCTTTGCACAAAATTATCATGAGCACAAATCTCAACCCCGTCAAGGTAGCTATAAATGAAATATGTACGCCTAACTGCGCATGACATGTCGGTTTATCTAAAGCTCCGCGTCTTGGCTGGAGTGATTTGGAGTAAACACGCTGTTCTCTTTCAGATGGTGATGCTGGTGATGGAAAATCCTCTACTTGTGGACTCGGAGGCTCTCGAAAAATGTCGTAAAGTGATGGAGCTCATCTGTGAGAAGTGTGTAAAGCAGCAGGACATGAACGAGGTGCTGGCCATGAAGATGCACTACATCAGTTGTGTCCTGCAGAAGTGTAGCTCTTTCCTCAAAGACTCGCAGGATAAACTGGAAAGCCTCATCAAGAGGTATGACGTTCATAGTTTCATTGGTATGGCATTAAACGGGCTACTTTTTTTTTATTTATTTTTTTTTCCTATACAGTAGAACCTCGGATTACGAGCATAATTCGTTCCGTAAGTGAGCTCATAGTCCAAAACACTAGTAAACCAAATTTAATTTTCCCATAAGAAATAATGGAAACTTAAATTATTCGTTCTATAGTCCAAAAAAATAAATACATAAAAATAATTAATACAAAACAAAGTAAAAATAAAACAAATGATCCTGGACTTCAAAAAAGTAAAAAATAAATCCCGACAGATAAGTGTTTCCGTGTGTGTGTGTGTGTGTGTGTGTGTATGAGGCTAGAGTAAGTGGAGACTCTTGCTTTCAGCCCCTCCTGTCTCCCCCTTCTCATCTTACACAGTAAAACTTTCTCCTTTCATCTGAATTAAACACACACAGATTAACAGAAAGACTGTTGTTCTCTTCTAAATTATTAAAGCTTCTCCGCTTTATTTTAATGTTGCTCGCAACAGCGTAACAGCCCGTTAATTCATGCTCGTGTAATGATGAGATGGACAAACTGGTCGATGCCTCCGTTCTTTTATTTTCTGCATTGTCAGGTTATAGTACAAAGTTATAGTACTGGAAAAACTACTGAAGAACAAAACTCAGGCTCTATATCCTAGTTCACATCTCGCATTCGCGTTCACACACACCGAACTGCATTACCCACAATGCATCTCCCGCACTGGACTACACTTCCGTAAACAGCGGTCATAAATCAACATCTCTCTCCCGCTACACTGTTTTATCTGGAAATTAGCAATGAACATCGCTAATGACACTCGTGTGAGCACAAACTAACAGAATCACTGCTTTAAAGTAAAAAAAAAAAAAAAATGAACCAGCACCTTACCTCTGAGCTGAGTTTCTTCGGGGAGCAGAGTGTGTGTGTGTTTGCCGGCTGTTTTGCCCCTTCAGAAACACAGTGTCAAATTACACTAGCGCACAGACACACACACACACCGCTATGAGCTGAGGAAGAAAATTGATTTTTAACCTCTTGTAATGAGAATTTCTTTTGCTTTACTCGCGCACGCGCGCGGACACGTGTTATAAGAAACAGTACATGCTTCCGAACACAAAATGGGGTCACAGTGTTGTAGTAAACATGACACGCGTGCACGGATGTTGATTATACCGAGACGACAACTAAGACCCAGGAGAGACGATTACCCACGATTCTGCAGTGCAAGAAAAACCGTTGGCTCAGTTGTGATGACGTGACGCTCGGCATCAAAACAAATGAAACATGATACTCTGTGCTCGTAAACCAAGACAACGCTTGTTTTTCAAGTAAAAATTTATTTAAAAAAATCTTTGCTCGTCTTGCGGAACACTCGTAAACCGCGTTACTCGTAATCCGAGGTTCCACCTTATCTTTAAAAACGCACTATAGCTCTGTGTCAGTTACGGTTGTCATGTGTTGCGCAAATTACCACAGTGACAAAATTGATGCTGACCAGGCCTGGGAACTGAACTGCACCTTGCTAGTGGAAAAGCTTTCATAAATCTCTCTTTAAACTAATTTTTTTCTTGTCAGTCTGCTGAAGGGACGAGAAAGTGATGGCTTCCCGGTGTTCCAGGAAAAATTTATTCGGGAATGTATCCGGAAATTTCCTTACTGCGACGCTACACTACTCCAGCAGCTTGTCAGAAGTATAGCTCCTGTGGAAATAGTGAGTAACGCTGATGATTCTGCTGCGAATAACTTGTAGATTTATAATGCAGGCTGTTTTCTTAATTCAGCAGTTTTCTCCTTTACCGTGTCATATTTTCCTGTATAGATGTGTGATACAACAAAAGCAATAACAGGCAGAATTATGTTGTATTTTTCTACATGAAATAACTTCCTGTTAAATGAACATGATTTTTATTTATTTTTAATGTTCTCATTATTTTTTATTATTTTTAATCCCTATGGAGAGACCGTTTAAAGTGGTGTATCCTTGTGTTTAGGTACAATACTAGAGTAGATGGATATTTGGCAGTACCATAAATATTTTCCCCTTCCCCCCCCTCAAGGGCAATAACCCCACAGCGTTGTCCGTGCTTACCCAAGCTATCACAGGGCAGGTGGGCTTCATGGATGCTGAGTTCTGCACCACCTGTGGGGAAAAAGGAGCAGAGAAAAGATGCTCCATCTGCAAAATGGTAATATAATTGTGCTTTTCGATGAGCAGTTAATTTAGTTTTAGTGTGAAAAGGCAGGGGTTCATTGTGGAAATATGAAAAAATTGCATATTGTGATTGTGATGGTACTGTATAGAAAGTTATCGAAAAGATTAAAAATATAAAAATGTGTATGTTGAGGGGGGGGGTGTAGTTGTTTTATGGTAGGTTTCCAAAATGGCTAATGTTCTTCTTTTGCGACTAGTTTTCCTCTGAGAGCGCAGGAGCACCGATCATTTTTGTTGTATTGGCCAAGGTTTAAACAAGTTAATTAGGTTTAATTTGACCTCACATAAGATGCACTCTCCCAACTCGATCAGCTTTACAATAGCTCATTTACATGTCAAAATTAGAAGTAGGTATGAAATAAACTGGTGTTTGTACATATGCAAATATGTACAAAATAAAATCATTAACTGATACGAGTTTCAGCTGGAGCATCGACTGATGTTTGATGCATAAGATCAGTAATAGAACACATGGAGATGGAGAGTTCGATTCCCAGGTGATGCTGTAACGTTAGAGCGTTGTCGGAGCATTTTTGCTGGCAGCCGGAGCTCTAGAGAGAGCTGATTGGCCAAGATTGGCGATTTTCTCTGCGGTTTTCTCCTTTCGTCCACGCGCAAACACATTTTTGGTCATGGAAAACAGAGCTTTTGGAAAACTCCAAGTGAAGATTTTCCAAAACAGAGATGAAACATATGGGAGGAAACAGAGATTTTGGCTTGTTGTAACGTCACCTTGTGCCGATGATGTAATTGTCTGTGTGCCAGTCTCCCTGATTTGATCTACAAATTGCAACCGGTAATTTTGTCTAGGTCTGCTTGTGCACGTATCACATACATCCAACTGAAATAATTTAAATGGGGTATATATATATATAGGTCTTGTTTCATTGCAAGATATGCTATTTTGAACTTTAAATGTAAAACGTCCTTGTATCATAAAAAAGTTACCTTGGAAAAATCATTAGTTCTTCCCAAAATTCAACAGATGCAGCTGTGCTCTTTTTTTTATTATTATTATTATTTTTTTTTAAATGTGCTTGTGAGTGTGCAGTTAAATGTCCCCCAAACGAAGTCGCGGGCACATCTTGTACAAGCATAAACATTTAACTTAATGCATCAACTAGTGAGAAACAGGTGCAGATGAAGACGGATGATCAGACTGGTGATGCTGAATGTTGAGTGGTTGGAACAGACGAGGGAAAATTAGGTTTCTGCTGAAGTTGTTACATAAACAAGTAATTTTTTCATTGTACCTTGAGGCACTTTCCAGCTTGTCACAGTAAAACATTTGTTCCCATTTCTTCAATTTAACCTACAGCACTATTTTAATTTATTATGAAGAAATGAGGGGAGGCTCAAGACTGTTGCACAGTCCTGATTGTTTATTGTTCAAGAAATACGAAAAATATATGTTAAATTGAGGAGTCGACGGATACACCATAGTTTGATTCTGGAAATTACACAATCATTTTTTATTATATTCATGTGAAGAAAACAATAGGTCTAAATCACCATGACAAAGAAGCATCTAGAACAAAACAAACACCTGTCAACTGAAGTAACTTTTGAGAAACAACCACAATGTTTCCTCACCTGTCCCTGTTCTAATGTTCTTGTGGTGTTAAATTTTTTTCCCTGTTAATATTATAGGGGGTAGTAAAGCTAATAATGTGTCGCTGATGCCTGTATGTTCGCAGGTTATCTACTGTAACCAGGATTGCCAGAAGCTGCACTGGTTCACGCACAAGAAGGTCTGCAAGAAACTCCAGGAGCAGAGGCAGAAGCACGAGGCTGAATCAGCCAAGCGACTAGAGCAACAGGCCAAAGGTATCTCCGCCTGTGGCTTTTCAATGTGTTCCTTTGATTTTAACCACTTCACAACAGAGCTCTGCCAGTACTTGCTGTCACATTATAAAATATATATATATGAAAAGCATATGACAGAAGTACAGCCATTATTATGATGTTGACCTGGGCTTCTATTCTCTTTAGAATCTGAAGTGAAGAAAGCGCTGGAAGAGACGAGCAGTGGCATGGAAAATCTTTCTGTCGAGCAGAGTGAAGTTACAAGCACATCAGATGTTCAAATAGAAAGCGAGAGCACCGACCCCATTCAGATAACTTCAGACTGAGTCATGCGGGTTAAACAGAGACGACATTAGCCCAAGTCATTTCCCATAATCGCTGTCGAGCCCTGCCTCAGCCAGAACGCTCTGATATCCGTCATCCAAAAGCTGGGGACCTTATGAAGGTTTCCGTCAGAGGAGGGGTTGTTTTTTTGGAGACTGAAGTCTGATGGAAAAGCTACCAAAGCTTTCACCACATGCACAGGCTTTCTGTCAACATGTGACACGTTTTACTGTACTGTTTGTTCTTTTATAGCTAGCGTTATGTGTGTTCATGTGTATCAAAATTTGATTTAGTATGGAGAGTGTATATTTGACAGTAGGCCTTAACTTAAACCATATGTTGCTATGTGATACAGAGGATAAAGATGTTGAAGTCTATGCCTTAAACCATGTTACAAGTCTGTAAGTCTGTGACTGGGGATGAAAAACATTATAGAGTGGAACCTTGGATTACGAGCATAATTCATTCCGGAAGTGGACAAACAAGTTAGCCTGCACTTTACCTTTTAAAAAAAGTAAAAATGAATCCCGACAGATGTGTTTCCGTTTATGCGCGCAGGCACTGAGGAACCCCCTTCTCATCTTACAAAGTAAACCTTTCTCCTGTCTTATTTGAATTTCACGCACACACATATGAACGGAAAGACTGTTTTGTCGGGAAAAATTAGCAAGGAACATCGCTAATGACCCTCGCATGAGCGCATACTAACGGAATCACTGCTGCTGTAAAGTAAAACAAACAAATGAACCTGCACTTTACCTTTGAAAAGAATCGCAACTGAGCAGTGTTTCTATGTAGAGCAGAGAGTGTGTTTATCTGTGTGTGTGAAGTCATGGGGGGCACGGAGTCAACGACAGAGAGGGAGAAAATGGATCTTTAACCTCTCTAATGAGACTTTCTTTTGCTTTACACTTTTGCATAAACGTGTTATTTTATTTTGTGTTTGGATGCGTGTGTATATGTTTTATGCATGCACACATGGCCACAGTGTTATAGTAAACAGTACACGCGTGCACGGATGTTGATTATACCAGTAAAACATGTGCACTGAGACCCAGCAGGGGAAATGTTTACCCAAAATTCTGCAGCGCAAGAGCGAGAAAAACCACTGGCTCAGTTGTGATCATGTGATGCCCGGCGTCAAAAAAAAAAAAAAAGAAGCGCTCACGTGATGCATGATACTCGGTACTCGTAATCCGAGGTTCCACTACAGCATACTGATGAACATGTCACTCTAAGTAATAATTTTTTACAGGTTGATCAGATTCAAGTCGGTGTGCCACATTTGCACATCTGCTTTTTTTTTTTAGGAGCCTCATAAGTAATTTTGTAATTGGAGTGTTAATTAGTGTAGATTAATACACCGACTTATCCTACCTAAAGAAACACATCGACCTGAATGATATCGTAAAAACGACTGATGTGTGTGTTTGAGATGGTCAGCGTGTTATCCAAATTCGACTGTAAGGATTTTGGCTGCAGTTGTTCTCTGCTCCTCCAGGGGGTGCTGCTGAGCTCCCCTTATGCTGCTCCAGTCCAGAGTAGAGAACTGCATGATGGATCTCTGCATGGCCCTGCGCTCACACAAGTCGTCCATCACATCAAACGGGCATCTGAAATCGCCAGACAATACAAAATCTGCTAATGAAAGTCGGATTTTTTATTTATTTATTTTTTTTAGTTCTTGCTTCATCTCTGTATAAAGAGATGCAGCAGTGCTTTAGCCCCTTGGTCTGTCTGGTTGTATCCCCCTATTCAAAGAGTTCGGGATCTAAAGATTAATGATCTCGTAAATCAGTCCATTGCATTTGTATAAAAAAATTATCTCTTATTAGGAACCAACAGCGGAACCTGACGGTTGTCCCTTATGGCAGGATTTGTTGAATTTCTCATTATTGTATGTGTATGTTAGTACTGTTCCCTTGTTATAGCAGGGTGCTTCCTCTACAGGGAATGGTAATACAGCACCAAACAAAAAAAATTGCCCTAGAATGAATTATCACAAATATTTCATATAGTGTTTTAGGGTAAAGTAACTTAATTAGAACACCGCACCCACTTTAAACTCATAGAATTACTTACTTCGTGCACTTTGTTTTGCCACTCCACTGACCTGTAATAAATTAGTTAAGTGCATCAGAAAAGTATACATAAATGTTAGTACAGTATACATTAAAACACGATGTCCGTGTGTATCTTAAATTCCTCCGTAATATTGCAATTTGGTATGAGGCACATACAACCTGTATTTTTCAACATCATAAACATTTAAACAAAAAAGATACACATACAGTACGGTTAGTCACAGCATTATGGAACTAATGGTTTTGTTATTCAAAAGTGTTTCAGTGGCCTGAGAGGGCATGCGTATCACATTGAAATTACATTTATAATTATGTACATACCGCAAAGTTTAAACGCATTTTAAATACATGTAGCATGTCCTTCATGACGACCTTGTTCAGTAGTTAAGATGTTGGTTTGAGTTCAAGTCAAACCGGGACTCTTGATTGTGCAGAATAACATTGTTATGCGAGTAAAAACTACCTATATTTCTCTCATCCCTTGCTACACTAATGCACTTATCCAAGCGTGCTTGGATTTTTGTCAGTACGTCTGAGCCATGATCTTCAGACTGCATCACGTCTGAAACACTGGCCTCCCAGGAACTCCTTTAATGACTCAAACATATTGAAATGGCTTTGAAAGTGGGGAGAGTTCAGGACCGTATGAGGGACATGGCAATAACTCTAAGCCTAGTTCTTGTAATGTGCATGTGGTGTTGGTGAGTCATTGTGTGTACAGTTCCCACAGACAGATGTCTGTTTCACAAGTTGGCGCCAATTATTTGTCAATTTTCAATGATTAGGCGTTCCACTATCTGAAGGTTAATGGGAACGATTGCAGTGGGCTCCGAGCCACCTCGGCCCGGATCATCATTCACAGATGTATGGCCTTCTTCATAACACTTGCAACGTTCAGATGTTTTACTGCGGCTAAGAGCCTCATCACAGTACTGTGCTTGAAGTCTTCTGTAAATCTCAATTGGTTTTACTGCACGTCGTCATTCACAAGAAGTCCCGGCTTGGCTTGAACACCCTTTAATCGAGTGGTGGATCACTAAACACAGTAGTTTGTGTTTCTCATACAGCTGTGTATCATAGCAGCGCCCTACTGTATATGTGCCAATATTTTGGTGGGGAATCATTCTCCGCACTCACAATTTTAACAAATTTTGGTTTGAACATGACGGGTACAGTAACAGTACTGTACCTCTCTGTGTGTCCTGAGTCATTTTCCTTCTCGATGGTGCTCGTCTGCCGAATGCGAGTCTGTCAAGAATCACCTGTTTCTCTGGATTGAAGAGTTTAAAGGCACGTCTTCTCTCCTCCTGTTTCACCTCTTATTAATGAAATACATCATTCACACAGCAGACAGTTAATTACCTATTAAAATAGCCTATAAACTGTGGAGAGACACTACACAGCCAAAGGTTTGTGGACACCTGCCCTGTACTTATTGAACATTTCTTTCGATATTTCATATTTTGGCCATATAGTGTAGCTTTATGTATAGGAAAGTCGGTGCTCTCTTACCTTTTCTGTCTAATAATTGAACAGATGGTAAGTGATGGATAGTGTATTCCCGATACAGGGGATCTTGCGTAAAGGGATTCAGGAACAAATCTGAAACAGTGCAATATTACTCATCAAAGGTGTATATAAAAATGTTCATTCATTCATTGTATAGGCAGCCATCCACAAAACACACAATCCCACACTTATTTACACCTAGAGGCAATTTGGCACACTCAGTTCATCTACTAACATGGTGGAAACCAGAGAACTCAGACGGAACCCACACGGAGAACATTTCAAAAGACAGTCACAGACAGTAACCTGAGCTCATGACTGAAACAGGGACCCTGTAGGTGTGAGGCAGTAACACTATCTGCTGCACCACTACGCCACCCCAAAAGTTCATTTTGTAAGAAACTTTCTAAGTGACTAACTGTTATGTATGAAACATGTAGCGTTGATCATTTTTATAGTGTGCTTATGGGGACTTACTGAGTGTTTGGAGGTGCTGCAACCGTCTCAGTTCAGTCACAGTTTCCTCCCGGTTACGCAGGTGGTTATTGTGAAGCAGCAACACTCGCAGACACCTCAGGTGCCTCAGAACCCCTGTAGATGCAATTAAAAGACAGACCATTGGGATCATTTTCCCATTAAACAAAAGGGTTCCAGCAGACACAAGCTGTTTGTATGTATATTCGTCTGAACACAGGCCATAGCAAGTGATAAGGAAGGGCAAAGAATCAGGAAGCCCAATGTTTTATGGGCATAAAGTTCATGATAAAGTTCATCATATTATGAAACCTTACAGACAGACAAACAAATAGACAGACAGATCCCGTTTATACACAGTGTATCAATGCCTCTCTATCTCCATCAAAAGAACCACTGAACCGGATATTTTATGGATATTTAATGTTCCCTGACATGGCAGTGTGTGTGTGTGTGTGTGTGGCACTGATATGAGTCTATCAGATGGAGCAGTGTTGCTTGAATTTTAAGTCTCATAAGTCTCAAGGGCTTCCTTTTGCCTTGGGAATACAAGTCCTGCGTAGTGGCCAGAGGGATTTTGAGTCATTCTTCTTGTCGAATAGTGGCCAGGTCACTACGTGATGCTGGTGGAGGAAAAGGTTTCCTGACTCGCTCCTCCAAAGCACCCCAAAGTGTCTCAATAATATTTAGATCTGCTGATTGTGCAGGTCATGGGAGATGTTGAACTTCACTTTCATGTTCATCAAACCACTTTGTCACCAGTCTTGCCGTGTGTATTGGTACATTATCATCCTGATACACGGCACTGCCTTCGGGATATAATGTTTGAACCATTGGGTGCACATGGTCCTCCAGAATGGTTCGTAGTCCTTGGCAGTGACGCAGCCCATCTAGCACAAGCATTGGGCCTGGGGATTGCCATGATATTGCAGCCCAAACCATCATTGATCCACCCCCATGCTTCACTCTGGGCATGCCATAGTCTGGGTGGTACGCTTTTTTGGGGGCTTCTCCACACCGTAACTCTCCCGGATGTAGGAAACGACAGGGTTTGGCTATAGCAGCCCGGCCATGTACATTGACCCTGTGGAGCTCCTGATGAACAGTTTTGGTGGAAACAGGAGAGTTGAGGTGCACATTTAATTCTACAGTGAGTTGGGCAGGTTTTATGTTTTTTGGATACAATCCAGGTTAGTACCCGGACATCCCTTTCAGACAGCTTCCTCTTGCGTCCATAGTTACTCCTGATGGATGTGGTTCGTCCTTCTTGATGATGTGCTGACATTACCTTGGATACCGTGGCTCTTGATACATCACAAAGACTTGTTGTATTGGTCACAGATGCGCCAGCGAGACTCCTACCAACAATCTGTCCTCTTTTGAACTCTGATATGTCACACATAATGTTGTGTGCAGTGCGATATTTTAAGCAAAACCGTGCTATTACTCTGCTAAGTAAACCTTCACACTCTGCTCTTACTGGTGGAATGTGCAGTCAATGGAGATTGGCCACCAGGCTGGTCAAATATAGCTATGAAACTTCCAACACTAAATTGGCCAGTGTTTTAGTTTCATTGTCCAACGGCCTGAATCTTGTTGTCAGCAGTGCTGTGATTGGAAATGAACAGAGCAATGACTAATAGAAGACGTTGACTATGAAAAGATCAGCTGCAATAAGGAAAATAGGCAATGGCATGTACATGTACAAAGTGGAGAAAAAAGACTTTTTGCCTTATATATTTGCGTTATATGTATATCATAACATGTCAGTGCTGGAGACAGGCTAGAGGCTACATAATCAGCACATGGACTACAATCTTTACATTTTAAAGCCTATAGTAGGTTCTAACATGATTTTAATGGAATAATTCCACTTATTGCTAAAAAAAAAAAAAAAAATTAATCTGGGTGAAATGATGATGCAGTTAGAAATGTTCATTGATCTTCATTAAATATTATTTCCTGGTTGAGGTGGATCTGGAATCTACAGTACCTTGGGAACACTGACTACAGCATGTACACCACGCCGCTTGCTTGGACACTGGCAAACAAAGGCAATTAAAGTAGAAACTGTAGAAAAAATTCTAGTTGTAAACTGGAAACCCTAGAGAAAACCCAAGCAGACATGGAAAAACCATGCAAAATCCTATACAGACACGACTGCGGTCAGAATCAAACCAGGAACAGGTGCATTGAATGTACAATGTTGTGCTTGAAAAGTACCTGTGATTGAGGAAATCTCATTGTTCTGGAGGTACAGCTCTGCTAAACAGCAATGAAATACAGGACCTTGGATGTCCCTTATCTGGGGACAGAAATTTGATTTTTTTTTCCCCTCAAGGAAAAGTATCATTATACAAAAACCATGACATGTGTTGCATGGAATCTAATTCCATTAGTTCAACTGAATTATGGATGTTATTAAGAATATTGTGAACCCCACCCTGTTATTATTAAGCCAGATGTATCTCAGTTGGGTGAATCTGGACAAATCTGGAACATCTGTGAGCTGCCTGCATGAGGAAGAAAACAATATTACAAAGTTGAAGCTAATATAATAGAACTGATGTTCAGTGTTTAACCTATGATGATCTCAGGAACATATCATTCCTACAGTATGTAAAATCTTCATGTTCTCAGCATACTAGATTCTAATGTTGTTTAAGAGTACAGTATATACCGTCTTCAAAGACATTGAGAACCGACTAGAACTTAGGTTTACCTCTTTGCTAGGTAAAGTTCACTGACATCATTATGGATACCTTTGGGCACAGGGTCACTGATTTCCTGCAAGATATCAATCTGTTACGTCATATGAAAATAAAATCAACACTGATTTTAAAAAGTTTATAAAAAGTCGATCATATATTACCTTGTTGTATGACTCCATGTGTTACACCGCCAACCTGTTGCCAAGAAACACTCCATGCACCTAGTAACTAAGCTGTGTGTTCACAATGTGTAAATCTAGAGTGTGTACTTTGACTATTAAGCCTGTGAGCAGATATATTCTGGGCATGTAGAGTATTAAACCCAGAGTGAGATCTTAATAAGAACAGTGCCATTAGCTGTATCTGTATCTGTTTCGTGCTCTAAATATAGGTTCCTGGATCTGTAATCTGTAACTTTATGTGTATATAGTGCTCCAAATATTTGTATAAGTATTTGAATCTGTCCAAGCGGCTCCAGACATCCATATCTGTATTTGTTTTTAATTTAAACTCAAGCCTGTTTTCTCTCTCTCCGTCTCTGTCTGTCAAGCTGCACATGGTGCTCCTGAGTTGCCAGTGATCCAGACCCCTCTGCCCCCCGGACCTGTCTGACTCATCCTGGTGGCCCGCTTCTGGTTGGAGATCATGTCGCATGGAGGGCCGTGTGGTCTGCTTGGGAAGCTTGCGGTGACTAGGAACGGTTCCACTTGACCGTGAAGATGGTCTTGGACTCGGCTGATTCAGACATCTGTTCTCTGACTGCAGTCGCTCAGTAATTCAAGACTGAAATTCCTACAAACAGTTTTGTATCAAAGCCTCCTATAACGAACTGAGCTCCATAATAACTTAAACATCTTTCCTGTTATATAGAAGCTCCAGCACGACTGTAGATCAATCGATTCCTGCTACCTGATGTCACCCAAATGAGGATGGGTTCCCTATTGAGTCTGGTTCCTCTCAAGGTTTCTTCCTATTGGCATCTCAGGGAGTTTTTCCTTTCCACCTTCACCATCGACTTGTTCATCAGGGACAATCTGATCGTTTTGATTCATACATATTTCCTCACACATTTCGAATTATTTCTATTTCTCCATTTTTGAACTATTGTTATAAATAATACTGAATTGAAAGTGGATGTGGCCTTTAGGGAGGGTGTTTACATCAACCAGAAAGCGCTGGAAAATACTGAAAAAAGTACTGTCTGCATTCTGGACCCCAGCTGCATCACACAAGTCCATAATTACTCTCAAACATAGATGTGCCCAGAAGTTTTTTTTTTTTGTTTGTTTTGTTTTTTCAAAATGCTGCTTACGCAATTATCATTTTTGTGATATTTTCCTAAAAATAAATTTAGTTGGTCCTAAAACTAGCCACCAAATTTAAACCAAAATAATCCTGACCAGGCGGTTACTTATAATGAATGAATGAAAGTTGTAGGTTCATGGTTTTTGACTCTCTGGCACTGAGATGAAACTTAATAACCTCTGTTCACACAGAGTTTTTATTGTTCTGTGAACTTTCTGGGCAAGCTTTCTTTAAATTTGTCAAACCTCTTTTCATTTTTCAAATCTGTATAATTATCTGAATAACAGGTTCAGGTAACAGTTTACAGATACCTTCACACAGAAGTGTTATTGCCAGAAGAGGGAGCACATTTCCCTCAAATACTACAGTAGTTGATCATCTCCACTCTCACAAAGACACTGATATACTGTATGTACAGTATATACTCTATATTGACCCTCAAGACTAAAATGTCTGGATAAATTCATTGTTTATTTTCTATCCTAACCAACTATGTAATTTTAACACACTATTATGTTACAGTAATTGTACAGTAAATCACTATTTAAAAAAAATGAAAAAAAAAAACAAACATGCAAATCGTACATCATATACGAAAATAAATAAATAAATAAATTTAAAAAATGTTTTAATCCGGCTAAATTTGACTCAGATGCATCCTCGTTGTCAAATGAGTTTAGCATGTTCTTGTGAGAAGTTCCCCCTGTAAAATGTTCTCCAAGGAAATAAATCCATGCTGGACCTCACACATTGTGTTTTTGGGGTTTTTTCTTTATTCATTTTGACCTTCAGGAAAATCAAAACAAATGCAAAGCAGTCACAGAGCGTTCTTCACGAGAATTTCCTCTAATGCCAAGGAAGCCACTTTTTTACTGAACACACACACACTGCTTGTCGATTTTTATTTTTTATGTAGATTGGGCCTGCTAAAACTATAGCGTTATTAGATTGGTCATGCTGTGTGTGCAGGGGAACACACAGGGTGAGCCAAGCAGCATCCAAACTGATCCTGCTTCCATTAGGCCTGTTTCTTTTTACTTGCATGTCCCTTTTACCCTGCAGAATATTTCTGCCAGTCCAGCTGTTAGTCATTCATTGACAATCTGGTCTCAAGTACGTTTACCTCTTAATCTTAAATATCTTTCCGTTTTTAGCTCCTAATGCCCAGAATTTCTTATTTTCTCTTTCTTTAAGTAAAAGGGCTTTGTACCCTGGAGAGACCCTGGCCTGTCTAAGATGTCAGGCATTTATCAGCTGGAGTTTTGCCACTTTTGAGGAGCTCCAGAAAAGTTTAAAACTTTCCTATAACTTGTGTGACTTTTATATTGCTTAGACCTGAAGAATATATCTAAAATCCCTTTTCTTGCACATGAAGGGTCTTGTTAAAAGGAGCCATTTGTATGCTTATTAAAAATCAGCAAAACTTTTTTTTTCTACTGAGCCGGTACGGTCACTCGGGGAAAAGGATCCCAATATGGCATTACAAGAGAATGTGTTGTGCTCTGTTATAAGTAAGGAACTAAATTCGAAGCTCTCATGTAGTTTATCCTATATGTCGCCAGTGGACATTGCAGACAGGGGGGCCAGTCAAATGTTTTTGAACACCTGGGGTTACTTGTCCTGTTATTATGACCTGAAAAGGCACATAATGACTATTAAATATGGTATAAGTATTAAACAAACACCTAGATTATTTGCATTGCATTGCATTGCAGTGGTGGCTCAGTGTGTCAAGGCTCTGAGTTACTGATCAGAAGGTTGGCGGTTCGGACCCCAGCTCAGTCAGGTTGCCTCTGTTGGGCCCTTGAGCAAGGCCCTTAACCCTGTCTGTTCCGGGGCGCTGTATCATGGCTAACCCTGTGCTCTTACTCCAGTTACACTGGAATGTGCAAAGGTAGAATTTCACTGAGCTGTAATGTATATGTGACAAATAAAGACTTTAACTAAATTTAAAGGCTTTCAATATAAATGCATTATTTACTTTAGCTTTTGTAATGCACTAATTTAAAAGAGCTCATTGATTTTATAACCAAAAAAGTGATGTTTAAAAGATTTTGGTAGTAAATACTTCCTCACTCTTCTAAGTATCACTTGTAGTTTTATTACAGTTAAATCCCGTCATTCCTGTTATTGTAGATAAAAAGCCACGAGTATGAAAATTATATACAGAAAGAAATTAGTTCCCTTTGTACAGATTTTTGCATTATATAACTGAAAAGCTCTAAGATCCTTATGGGACTCTAAATAAGTACTTTACTTAAGTCAGGTGGATTAAACACAAATAGACAGTGCACTCCCTTTTCTCCTTCACTTCGTCTATATCTTACACTAGTAGCATTTCACTCCATGCAAACGCAATCTACGTCATGAAAACAGAAATGGTTTTCAATTTTGATAAAACAATGAATTTCTACACCAGTACACTATGTAAGAAAGCTTTCCTGCTTGATCAGTTGATTAACCCTACTGGTCTTGGAAGACTTGTGTAACTGTGGGCTCATTTACATGTAAGTTGCTTTGGATAAGAGTATATGTGCTACGCTTTAACAATTTCCCTGAACTATAAAATGTACATATTTCTCTTAATCCCTTAATTGTGCTTCCTGGTGTGCCGTAAGCCAACATTCTTGAAGTAATCCACGTAGATATATTTGCTCTCAGATCGCATTTAGCCAGGAGGCTTGTTCTTTTGCCCTGGAAGTCAGACCGGCAATGGGTGGTGAGCAACTGCATTCTTTTTCACTTGAAAAGGCAAAGTTCACACTGAGGGGAGCTTCTGTATGTTTCAATAAGGTGTACAATTTGTTCTAAGTCTATTTTAAGTAGCTGGCAAAGATCCACCCGTAGAGTGTTCGACCTGCACACCAACTTGTGTTTTTTAAACCTGTCAAAGTATTAATATAGACTGGTGATGTACTGACATCTCAGCCAGGGTGTATTCCTGCCTCAGGCCCAGCGTTCCCGGATGGACTCCGGATCCACCTGAACCCTGACCTAGATAAAGCACTCACTGATGAATAAATGAATGAATGAAGGAATGAAGGAAGGAAGGAAGCATTAAGATAATAATAACAACAGTTTCTGTTTCTGTTTACCACTTTTTTCAATAAAGAAAATGATGAATAAAATTTACAAGTTACTTGGTTACTAAACTTGATCAATCTACTGTGCTGTTTTACACACCCTAGTACTGTAGTCACTAGGACTACTTCTATACCTTTCTCTCAAAAATGTGATGAACCTTTAACACTCAGTCCTCTCTAAAAATGCCTTGCATAAGTATTCACCCCCAAGAGAAATTCTGCACACTATACACATAATGCAGCATCCTGGAATCAAAATGGACTTATCACTCTCTCTCATTGTCTCTACTGATTTATTCTGTATACAGAGTCTTGGGGGACCTGGAGATGAACCCAGGAGACTCACGGCATGAGGCAGGGTACCAATCCATCGCAGGACACACACACACACACACACACACACACACACACACACACACACTTTGGGCAATTTGGATCTGTCTTTGGACTGTGTAAGGAAACCGGTGCACCCAGCGGAGACCCACCAAGCAGGGGAAGAACATGAAAAATCCGTGCATATAGACCTGAGGCAGGTATCGAACTCGGACCCTGGAAATACAAGATGACAATGCTAACCAATAAGCCACCGTGCCACCGAAATGGACTTATCTTTAATATATTAAATGTGCAAAAATATTTGCATTATGCACTTTATGCATTTTAGTGCTTCCCCTCTTTCGAAAAACACAGACAACTACATTTTATAATGTATTTTAGAGGTTGGAAAACATTAAATGTGCAGGGCCAGGATGAGGAATCTGTTTCCTCGGTCAGTAGGTAAATCCAACTTTGGTTGCATTTACAGCTAAAAGTATTCTGGGATATTTCTCTATCAGCTTTGCACATCTGGATCCTGATAATTACAAGGCACTGCACACTTTTCCAGGAGAAAATTACATAGTGAAATACAAAAGAGATACCCTTAAGGGTGCCACCCAAGAGACAAGCACCAATGTTTAGTAGTTTAATTCTTCGATGCAGTCAGTCTTTCAGTGTTGGTCTTTCGGCTGCTCCCGTCAATTGGTCGCCATCGGGTCCGGATGCAACTTGCCACAGGGTTTTCCACTTGACAGGAGCAGCTGAAAGCTCAACAACAAGAACTAAACTTTGTAAACACTGTGGTGCTTGAGTCTTGGGTGCACCAAGTTTAGTGCTTCAGAAGAGTTGTGGTTGGACTTTCAGCTGCTCCTGTCAAGCAGCCACCACAGTGGACCACATCTGGTCCACATACAACCTGCCATTGGAGCAGCGGATGCCCTCCTTGGCACGAGCTTTCCATTTTTATCTTGGTTTTGGCGATAAATCCAGCGGCTGGGCAAAATTCAAACCCAGGCTTTTCATAGGGCTGGCGGAAACCTACTAGTGATCCACCAATGCCCAGTAATTTACCATAATACCATTTGTAGAGTGAGCTAAACATGCTGGATGTCTGGAGTGTGTTCATGAGCAGTGAATTTATCTTACTTCACTATTTTTCTGCTCCCAAACATGACCTAGCTTTTACCGATGACGTCAGATAAACAAGTCTCTCTCTCTCTCACACACACACACACACACACAGACACATCACGCCAGATGTTAAGGACGCGTCCAAAACCGCACACGGTATCCCATGGTGGCGTTTTGTTTAGACGCGCTCTGTATTTCGGTTTTTAGGGCGTGGTCTGGATTCACCTCTAACCGAGGAGTGCCGGAATCCGGAGTGGGCGTGGCCGCGCGCGCAATACGTCGAGCCGTTCATTCACCTGAGCCGCGGCGTATATAAAGTCAGGGACATGACGGGGAGACGAGTCGAGACTGCAGCCTCATCCTCATCACCATCACCATCATCATCATCATCATCAGCCATGCGCGTGCACAAGGATGAATCACGCAACCTCCTGTTCGTGTTGTGCTTTCTGATTAGGACCACACACAGCGCTGCTATGAAAAACGACGCGACGGAGATTGTGTACCCGCACACGGCGGCGGATCCCGGAGAAGCACCCGCAGATGAAGCGGCGCTGAACCGCGCGCGCAGTGGAGGCAGAGGGTCCGAGAGCGCGGCGCGGGAGCGAGCCGGTGAGTGCGCGCGCGTCTCATCCATCAGTGCGCTCTTGACGGACACTTTAGTGTTTCGGACCAGGGAACTCCAAAAGCTTGGTCAATGGGGTACTACAGTGGTGGAAATTATAACGCATGTAAAGTTTTTATTTTATTATTATATATATTATTATTTTATTTTTTTTTACTCAGACATAATGTCTTCTGTTAGAAAAAAAAAATCAGGAATAGAAAGATCTATGGTTTCAAAAGTTTATTTTCAATATTAATGATAATAATAAAATCTAAATTCTTTCAAGGCACAGATCCATACTGAAAGTGTCTGTGGAATTTACAGTTAAATGTGTCCTTGAATGCAAAAACAAACAACAACAACAAAGTTAAAGAACTGGTGCCACAGCCTAATGAGACACAACTATTGCACTTTCTATCTTTATATGAGGATCCTTATATGAGGACCATTCCACACTCTTTATGAGGATCCTCATATGAGGACATTGCATTCTCTTTATATGATAATCCTTATACCAGGACATTCCTTTTACATTATAATCTTCATATATTGACAATTGCATTGTATTTAAATGACAATCCTCATATGAGGACATTTCATTCTCTTTTATATGAGAATCCTCATATGAGGACATTTCATTCTCTTTTATATGAGAATCCTCATATGAAGGCCATTAGGCTATGCGGACCATTAATATTTTCCCAAATATTTTTTTCTGTTCAAAGACACTAATCAGGTGTTAATGATCAGAAACAGGAAAAAAAAATGAGAAGGCAGATAACATTAAAGTTTAAGGAACGTGGTTCTTAGTAGAAAAGAAAGAAAGGGATGCACAGTGTTTATTCACCCTGTGGGTTACTGGACATGAATCGGTGCAACAGTGCAAGACGACTGTAAACAGTGTCAACTTCAATTTGAAGGGAGTTTATATGATATTAAAATTGATTTCCATCCACATTTTTCACAGGGTTGGGAAGTTTCCAATAAATAAATATAATCTGTCATCTTTGCTTGTGTATCTAAGGTCTGACCAGTTACATAATGGTAATAAAATGAATCTGTCTAAGTTTATAAATGAAGTTGACTTTGGATACAAAGGGAGCACTTAGATTAAGAAAAAAATGCAGGAAAGGAATTTAGAGAAAATGGGAAAGAGGAAAATAGCCTAATTATGGATATACAAGACTTTTTATTTAAAGTAAAAACTTGGATTGTAGTAACAATGTTCTCTATGGCATTAATTATATGTATGATAAGAAGTTTCTAACAGTCTAAAATATAAGTCTAAAACTTATTCATGGACTAAAAAAACCTCATGCTGTTATCAATTAGACTACACTCACAACATTCAGTTTCTTGCACCACTTTTAACATTTGTCAATGTTGTCAGACATAAAGTGGCTATCTCAGTGAGATTCTGAAGTGTATACGGATGACACACTCTTTTGGCACGCACACATGTTGACTGGCAAAGATGAGAGAATTCAGAACACAATACCTGCTGACTGAATCCTGTCAGGCTATGTGAATGGTGTTGCATCTCAGTTGCTCATAACGTCTCCGGTCAGCACCGCACTCGTCTTGAATCCCTGCTACCTGAAGCGGGGAGAAAGAAAGGCCTCTCAACTCTCCATTCATCATGGGCTGTCATAGAGAAGGGGGCTCATTGTTGCTGAGGTGTGTGTGTGCTTGGTGAAAGCAGCTTGGCTTGGGTTGCACCGTCAGGTGGTGTAGCCCAAGGGTAGAGGAATGTTCATAGTATCAGCAGCGGCGCTGATCCAACAATGGATTAGACTTTTAGACAACATCCTTCTGTGTTAAACCATTTCCTTGTACGCTATAGAAAGGCATGTAGGTGGGACATTGATGTAGTGTCATTGTACAATAAATGCATTCAACTTTGTTCCTATGCATACAGTACACCCACTGCACAGCCCATAATAGATTTCCTGCATAGTTAATAGTATCTCAGCACAGGTTAATCATTGTAAGTAAATAAACCGCATACAGTATGTTTTTTTTCATAAACATAACATCTTGGTCTCATTGTGTGTTTCATCGATACCTTTTCATAATATTGTTTTATGATGGATTTAATTTGTCATAAAATATCTAAAACCTGCTCCTCATTCTTGAATTTCAGCTCAAGGTCCAATGGGCTGCAGAGAACTACGCTCCACGAAGTACATCTCAGACGGCCAGTGCACCAGCATCAACCCCATTAAAGAGCTGGTGTGTGCGGGAGAATGCCTCGCAGCCCAGGCACTCCCGAACTGGATAGGAGGATATGTCAGAAAGCAGAGGAACCGTCAGAGTGGCCAGGACTGGCGCTGTGTCAACGACAAGACCCGTACTGAACGCATTCAGCTGCAGTGCCAGGATGGCAGTACCAGGACCTACAAGATCACAGTGGTGACCAGCTGCAAGTGCAAACGTTACCAGAAACAGCACAACGAATCAGCAAACAAGTCTGAGAGCATCACTCAACGTCAGCAGGTCCACAAGCCTAAAAGCAAGCGGAAGCACCGGAATAGCAAAGTGAATGGGAATTGGCATGAGTCGGAGTCCTGAGACTTGGGGCTCTGAATGAAAAAAAAAAAAAGACTATGGACTATAAGTGAAAGAAGGACTGCAGAGCTGAAGCTTAGGAGCAGTGGACATTGATTAAAAGTATAAAAAAATGTTGGATTGGAAATTAATTCCATTCCAGATGAAGTGGCTTCTGACCAAACCCAGTCTCCAGCAATGCGCCACACAATCACTGCTCATGCTTCCTATACCATCCATAACGACTTCATGCCAGACTTTGGCATTTCCGTATATAATGAAAATATCACCTGACCATGACAGTCTCTCTGTGAGAAATCGTAGCACTGGCTGTACTATGCTTCGAAAGCCAGATGACCCTGAATATCTCATGTTTGAGAACAATATACCTGTGTAAATAAAGTAAATACAGTCGTTTTGTCTAATGTGTGTAAATACAAAGCATTTACATGTGTAACTGCAAGATATTTAGTTACAGTTAGCAAGTATACATTGATGTAATATATTTTGTACTGACACTCTCGTTGTGTGGTTCATCTAATCCTTTATATACATGTCATCATTTTTATGCAGGCATTATATTGCACTATTTCAAATGATTGCAATTTCACTGTTTTGGCGTAAACTTATTAAATAATAATTCATAATTTGGATACACTTCATTTTTGTCTATTTATTTTGTCTCTTTTGCTTTAAACATCTTAAGCAGCATCCACACAGTCATTTTGCAGTACATTAACACTTGTCACTATACATAACTTACAATTACAACTTTACCACAGACTTCAACTTGATCTTATACAAATGATATGGTGACCATGATATGGCAATTCACATATTTTTTTGAGACAACCTCTTTTACCTCCAGGTTTTAAGGGGGCAATATGTCACATACTCACCTTCTGACCATTATTCACATGATAAGATCAAGATTATTATTTATAACTATACGTTTCATACCCAGAAAAAAAAATGTATATCAAATTTTTATGAGAATTTGAGTCAGCTCCCCTGGAACAGAGAGGGGCCAACAGTGCCAGTTGGTGGTAATAAGTGGGGCTTATTATTGCTCACTGCCAATACTACTATTACTGATGAACTATTAATTTCTGATGAAATGAGCAAAATACCTTCAACATTATAAGGATATAGATTATGTTTGTAGGATTTAACGGTAGTAATAGACCTCGATGGTGACAGATATCCTTCTTCTCCATTAATGTAGCCACACCCTTTTATAATTAACATTCAGGAGACTTCAATATGCTGTCATGGTGTTACAATACTGTGGCCTTGCCCTACAGAGACGAGGGTTTCAATCCTGCCTCGGGTCTGTGTGCGGGAGTTTGCATGTTCTCCCTTGAGGTGTTTTCCCTCACGCAGTCCAAAGACATGCAAATTAGGCTAATTCCGTCCATCTAATTAGGGACTGTGAAGGCCAACGGTGATTATTGTATTTATCCAGGCAATTTCGGAATGCCAATTACCCTTATCTGCATGTTTTTGAACTGTGGGAGGAAACCGGAGTACCCGGAGGAAACCCATCAAGCACGTGGAGAACTTGCGAACTCCATGCACACAGACCCAAAGCCGGGGAATCGAACCCAGGTCCTGGAGGTGCAAGGTGACAGTGCGAACCATTAAGAGATTAGGCGAGTTGGTGTGCCCAAGGTGCCCGTTGTTTGTGTTTCTGAGTTTTCAATGTGTCCAGGGTGTTGTACCCTGCCTTGTGCCCCAAGTCTCATTCTGTACCGGATAAGCAGTATAGAGAATGATTCATTCATTTTCTATACCGCATAATCCTATGTTCAGGGTAGGCGGGGTACACCCTGGACAGGGTGCCAATCCATCGCAGGGCACACACACACACACACACCCAATCACACACTACGGGCAATTTGGGAACGCCAATTAGCCTAATCTGCGTATCTTTGGACTGTGGGAGGAAACCGGAGTACCCGGAGGAAACCCACCAAGCACGGGGAGAACATGCAAACTCCATGCACACAGAGACGGGAATCGAGCCTGGCCAGGGAATCGAACCCAGACCCTGGAGGTGCAAGGCGACAGTGCTAACCACTACACCACCTATAGAGAATGAATGAGACATTAATAGTCATTTAATTAATAGTCAATTAATTATATTAAATATATTACTCTTTAATTCCCTGTTAATTCCCAATATATTTAATATAATTTTATATATTTTATAGTGAAATACTCCACTAAAACTGCATGAGCCGCAAATCCCATGCAAATCTGATGCTAAAGCTAAAGCAGCGCAGGCTGCTCAGTGAAGGCTGAGTCCCAAATGGCTTCCCACTTTTTCTGCCATAGTGCACTACATAGGCTGCAGAAATCATTATTTTATTCCCAGTGAAGTGAATAAATATACGAAGTTCTGGATTATTTGGTAGTCGGTTCCAATGTTGTTCGTTCGAGTTATTTAGGGCTTTAGAGTTTATCTTCGCATGCTGTATTAGCTAGCTAGCGGAGTAGCGGGGGAGAGCGTCGGCCTGGACAACCGGGACTTTTCCTGAAATCTGAACCCGACTATCGGGAAGGAATGATGGGGCGCGGCGCAGTGGATTTCTCGGTGGCTGTGGTTCTGCCAGCGGCTGGTTGCGGCGAGAGGACCGGGCTGCCGACCCCCAAACAGTTCTGCACTTTCCTCAACAGACCCCTCATCAGCTTCACCATCGAAACTTTTGAAAGGTATTATCTAAAGTATTATTCAAACTCTATTATTCATATACAGACTCAGTAAACACCGGTGTGTGTGTGTGTGTGAGAGAGAGAGCCCAGTGACTCATACAGATAAATGAGAGATGACTAATGCCAGCATCTCTTGTCATGTTTAAAGCTATCCCTATAGAACACAAAGCTCTAGTGTGTTTTCAGTTGAAGTCGATATGAGCGCAATGCATTATGGGTTATGTAGTTCATTACATGTATAACTTGAAATCCATAAGAATGCATCACAATTTTGTTTTAAGCCACTTTTTTTTTTTTGTGGTTTAGTGGTTAATACTGTCGCCTCGCACCTCCAGGATCTGGGTTTGATTCCCACCTGTGTGCATGTCTGCATTCTTCACAGTCTGTGTGCATGGAGTTTGCATGTTCTCCGCATGCTTGATGGGCTTCCTCCGGGTACTCCGGTTTCCTCTCACAGTCCAAAGACATGCAGATTAGGGTAATTGGTTTCCCAAATTGGCCATGGTGTGTGAATGAGCGTGTGTGTGTGTGTGTGTGTGTGTGTGTCCCTTGCGATGGGATGGCAGCCCATAGAGTGTGTACTCCACCTTGTGCCCTAATTCTTCTGGAATTCCGCGGCTTCCTGCAACCCTGTACGCAGGATAAATTGATATAGACGATTAGTAAGTGAGTGAGTGGGAGTTTTCTGGACTAAAAAGGTAACAAGAAAATAAAAGAGCTTGAGTCTTATTTCTTTTCAGCCCAAGTTGTAGATGCATTGGGGGTCAACTTGCTCAGATTTTGCACTGGATGCTTTTCCTGACGCAACCCTTCTATTTATTGAACCCGGGTAGGCAAGAAACCTACCACTGAGTCAATGACTTATTGATGGTTATGTTACGTGATTTATTGCCTAACCTCATCATCAGCCCTGATTGACAGATTTCCACTTTAGCGCTGGACAAAAGCACCTGATTTTCTCCCTTTCTTCTCACAGAATCCCGTGGATCGAGAGCATTGTTGTTGTAGTTGCTAAAGAGAGCCACGACCTGATGCTGCACATCATTCAGCAGTTTCATCATACAAAAGTCAAAGTGGTTGAAGGCGGTACCACGAGGCATAGATCCATCTTCTGTGGCCTTCAGGCATTTGGCAAGAGTGCAGAAGGTCCTGTGCTCCCCAGGCCGAAGGTGGTCATCATCCACGATGCTGTGCGTCCGTTCGTAGAGGAGGACTTTCTGCTCAAAATCTCAATGGCAGCCAAAGAGCAAGGGGTAAGAACATTCTACATGCAACTGTTAACCTTTGTGGTTACTTATTCCATCATGTGATATCAGAACAATGCAGAAGATCAGGCTGATACAGGTTTACAGGGTTAATGTTTATGTCAGACATCAGCCATCTTATTGGTGTTGGTTCCGTATAGGCTGGTACGTGTATGATTTTCTGGAATTTTTCTGCACAACAGTCTCTAGAAGTAAGACAGAATACAAATAAGTCAGTGGTAATTCTGCAAACTAATTGTAAATGTAAAAGGTCACAAGAACTGGCAGACTAGTTCAAGTTTAAATAACCACTCTTCAAAAAAAAGCATTGTCTTGCAAAAACGACATGATATAATTCGGTGAATGAGAAAATGTAAAAGGTAGAAACTTGAATGTACAGTACCAGACACAAGTTTGGATATCAAATTAAAATTTTATGCTTATACTTTGATAAATATGGAAACTGTTGTGGAAATTGACATAGAATGTGAAGATGTAATGACCATAAATGTGCAATGTGAAAAAAGTGTGCAAAATGAAATAGAAATGTCTAGAGTGAGTGCAAATGTGCATGAATGTTCAAATGTATAATGTTCATAAATAGCTCATAAATGTCTCTTGGGTGTAAGCAAATGTCCATAAAGTGCAGTGTGCAAAAAGAATGTTTTAGGCTGGTATGGTGTTCTGGTTGAGAGACCATATCGCCTGCGGGAAGAAGCTCCTCCTCAGTCTCTCTGTGTTGGCCTTCAGGGATCGGAAGCGCTTTACTGACCGCAACAGAGAAAACAGTCCGTTGTTGGGGTGGCTGAGATCCTTCACAATCTTCCTGGCCTTGGTCCAGCACCGCTTGCTGTAGATTGAGTGCAGGTCAGGGAGCTCGGTGCGGATGGTTCGTTTGGCTGATCTCACCACCCTGTGTAGAGCTTGTCTGTCCTGCATGGTGCTGTTTCCGAACCATGTTGTGATGTTTCCCGATCTCTAGGTAGGCCGTCTCATCATTGTCAGAGACATCAGCCACCACGACAGTGTCTTCAGCAAACTTGATGATCATGGTGGAGTTGGTAGTGGTCACGCAGTCGTAAGTGTACAATGAGTACAGCAGGGGGCTCAGAACACAACCCTGGGGGGCTCTAGTGCTAAAGGTGAGGGAGGCTGAGACATGATCTGCATTTCAACATTCTAGAACAGTACTGCATTTATCTAGAAAAATACTGGGAAACTATGAATTAACACATATGAAATTGGGTAATTAGGGAACAACAACAGTCAGTTGTTTGCAAAAATCCATCAAGGACCATGATGAAACTGTCTCTCATGAACACCATCCCAGGAAAGCAAGACCAAAACTTACCTCTGCTGCAGAGGAGTACATTTAGAGTTACCAGCCTCAAAAATCACCAATTAACATCACCTGGGATTAGAGCTGTTATGAAGACTTTACTGACCATAAGTACCAGATACATCTCAATATCAACCGTTTAAAAGAGATTATTGCATATTTTGGATGCCTTCAGCATTTTTTTACAATGTAGAAAGAAAGAAGAAAAAAAAAAAACTGGAAAGACCATGGAATTAGAAGTTCTGTCCAAACTTTTGAGACTGGTATTGAAGAAGGAAAAGCTAATTTAGTACGGCCTCCGCTTCTACCAGTCGCTGGTCGTTCCATGAATGAGGACGTGAGTGTTTTTAATTTAAGCCAAACCGCAATACCAAATTTGATTGTTTTAAAGAACACTTCAGCACTTTGAACCCTGATCTCCATCTGTAGCATCTGTAGTGTATGTGGGGAATTCCTCCGCTCCTTTAGTCATTGCGCCTCCGCTTTTTTCTGTTTCTGTGCCTAAAAACAGGAAGCCTGTTGATTCTAAACTAACTTATAATGAAAGGTTAGGGAGCAGTTGTTAATTGCTTTTAATTAATGTCATACAATACAGACAAACTAATGGAACAATAATCATAAGGTGTTGGGCCATAATACTACTCAGTCAGTATTATTCTTTTTTTTTTTTGCTTGGTGAGTTGCTCCAGGTACTCCGGTTTCCTCCCACAGTCCAAAGACATGAGGATTAGGCTAATTGGTGTTCCCACATAGTGTGTGTATGTATTTGTGTGTGTGTGCCATGTAATGAATTGGCACCCTGTTTTATGCCCAAAGTCCCCAGGGATAGGCTCCAGGTCCCTGCAACCCTGCACCGGATAAGCTGAATGAATGAATGACAATGACTGACTGAACTTTGTTGTTGTTCAGTATATTAATTGACCCTCAGCTATATCTCCCTGTTATTAATTTACAGGTCAATCCGATGCCAGTTAATCCTGTATACATGTTCGTGGGGGCCTGGAGCCTATCCCAGGAAACTGAGGGCACAAGTCATGGTACATCCTGGACAGGGTGCCAATCCATCGCAGGACACTCACACACAGGGCCGGCTTATCAGGCACATATTGGGGGGGGGGGGGGCAGTCAGAAATGTGAAGAGGGGCATCATTTACATATACACATCATGTTCCACTGTTTTTTTCCCTGTGCTTATAGTAACAGTCTCGTCCTTGCTGAATTGTGTTGTTGGCTGCGTCCAAAGCCTGGAGAAGTGGAATGCACTTTGTCAGGCCTCTACCTTCAGACCTGTCCAAGTTAGGTGTCCCACTTGAAGACTAAGCTCCTGCTGGTGTATAGCTCGTAAGGTCACTGAGGCACGCAAACCTCCTGACCACAATAAGGTGGCAATCCCTCAGGGGGGAAACTGAAAAATAAAAATTAAATAAATAAAACAAAATGAACCATCACCTTATCGTGGTGGAGGGGTTTGCGTGTCCCAATGATCCTGGGAGCTATGTTGTCGGGGGCTTCATGCCCCTGGTAGGGTCACCCATGGCAATCTGGTCCTAGGTGAGGGAACAGACAAAGAGTGGTTCAAAAGACCTCTATGAAGAATTCAAACCTTGGTAAACGTTTTCCCTCGCCCGGACGTGGGTCACCGGGGCCTCCCTCTGGAGCCAGGCCTGGAGGTGGGGCCCGATGGCGAGCGCCTGGTGGTCGGGCCTGCACCCATGGGGCCCGGCCGGGCACAGCCCGAAGAGGCAACGTGGGTCCCCCTTCCCATGGGCTCACCACCTGTAGGAGGGGCCAAAGAGGTCGGGGGCAGTGTGAGTTGGGCGGTGGCCGAAGACAGGGGCCTTGGCGGTCTGATCCTCGGCTGCAGAAGCTGGCTCTAGGGACGTGGAATGTCACCTCTCTGGCGGGGAAGGAGCCTGAGCTAGTGCGTGAGGTTGAGAAGTTCCGGCTAGATATAGTTGGACTCACCTCTACGCACAGCTTGAACTCTGGAACCAGTCTCCTTGAGAGGGGATGGACTCTCTTCTACTCTGGAGTTGCCCCCGGTGAGAGGCGCCGAGCAGGTGTGGGCATACTTATTGCCCCCCGGCTCGGGGCCTGTACATTGGGGTTCACCGCAGTGGACGAGAGGGTGGCCTCCCTCCGCGTTCGGGTGGGGGGACGAATCCTTACTGTTGTTTGCGCTTATGCGCCAAACAGCAGTTTGGAGTACCCGCCCTTTTTGGGGTCTCTAGAGGGGGCGCTAGAGGGCGTCCCTCCTGGGGACTCCATCGTTCTGTTGGGGGACTTCAATGCTCACGTGGGCAATGACAGTGAGATCTGGAAGGGCGTGATTGGGATGAACGGCCCCCCCGATCTGAACCAGAGCGGTGTTTTGTTATTGGACTTCTGTGCTCGTCACGGATTGTCCATAACGAACACCATGTTCAGGCATAAGGGTGTCCATATGTGCACCTGGCACCAGGACACCCTAGGCCGCAGTTCGATGATCGACTTTGTGGTCGTGTCGTCGGACTTGCGGCCACATGTCTTGGACACTCGGGTGAAGAGAGGGGCGGAGTTGTCAACTGATCACCACCTGGTGGTGAGTTGGCTCCGTTGGCAGGGTAGGATGCCGGTCAGGCCTGGTAGACCCAAACGTATTGTGAGGGTCTGCTGGGAACGTCTGGCAGAGTCCCCTGTCAGGACGAGCTTCAACTCCCACCTCCGGCAAAGCTTCAACCACGTCCTGGGGGAGGTGGGGGACATTGAGTCCGAATGGACTATGTTCCGCGCCTCCATTGTTGAGGCAGCCGACCGGAGCTGTGGCCGTAAGGTGGTCGGTGCCTGTCGCGGTGGCAACCCAAGAACCCGTTGGTGGACACCGGCGGTAAGGGATGCCATCAAGCTGAAGAAGGAGTCTTACCGGGCCTTTTTGGCTGGTGGCACTCCGGAGGCAGCTGATAGGTACCGGCAGGCCAAGCGGAACGCGGCGTCGGTGGTTGCTGAGGCAAAAACCCGGGCGTGGGAGGAGTTTGGGGAGGCCATGGAGAATGACTTCCAGACGGCTTCGAAGAGATTCTGGTCCACCATCCGGCGTCTCAGGAGGGGAAAGCAGTGCATGGTCAACACAGTGTATAGTGGGGATGGTGCGCTGCTGACCTCGACTCGGGACGTTGTGGGTCGGTGGGGAGAGTACTTCGAAGACCTCCTTAATTCCACCAACATGCCTTCCGATGAGGAAGCAGAGTCTGGGGACGTAGAGGTGGACTCTTTCATCTCTGGGGCCGAGGTCGCCGAGGTGGTCAAAAAGCTCCGTGGTGGCGGCGCCCCGGGGGTGGATGAGATCCGCCCTGAGTTCCTCAAGGCTCTGGATGTTGTAGGGCTGTCATGGTTGACACGTCTCTGCAACATTGCATGGACATCGGGGACAGTGCCTCTGGACTGGCAAACCGGGGTGGTGGTCCCCCTCTTCAAGAAGGGGGACCGGAGAGTGTGTTCCAACTACAGAGGGATCACACTTCTCAGCCTCCCCGGGAAAGTCTATTCAGGGGTCCTGGAAAGGAGGGTCCGTCGGATAGTCGAACCTCGGATTCAGGAGGAGCAGTGTGGTTTTCGTCCGGGTCGCGGAACAGTGGACCAGCTCTTCACCCTTAGCAGGGTCCTGGAGGGGGCATGGGAGTTCGCCCAACCAGTCTACATGTGCTTTGTGGACTTGGAGAAGGCATTCGACCGTGTCCCTCGGGGAGTCCTGTGGGGGGTACTCCGGGAGTATGGGATATCGGATTCCCTGTTAAGGGCTGTCCGGTCCCTGTACAACCGGTGTCGGAGCTTGGTCCGCATTGCCGGTAGTAAGTCTGACCTGTTTCCGGTGAGAGTAGGACTCCGACAGGGCTGCCCTTTGTCACCGATCCTGTTCATAATTTTTATGGACAGGATTTCTAGGCGCAGCCAGGGCGTTGAGGGGGTACAGTTTGGTGGGCTCAGGATTGGGTCACTGCTTTTTGCAGATGACGTTGTTCTGTTGGCCTCATCACCCTGTGACCTACAGCTCTCACTGGATAGGTTCGCAGCCGAGTGTGAAGCGGCTGGGATGAGAATCAGCACCTCCAAATCTGAGGCCATGGTCCTCAGCCGGAAAAGGGTGGAGTGCCCTCTCAGGGTTGGGAGTGAGATCCTGCCCCAAGTGGAGGAGTTTAAGTATCTCGGGATCTTGTTCACGAGTGAGGGTAAAATGGAGCGGGAGATTGACAGGCGGATTGGGTCAGCGTCTGCAGTGATGCGGGCTCTGTATCGGTCCGTCGTGGTGAAGAAGGAGCTGAGTCAAAAGGCAAAGCTCTCAATTTACCGGTCGATCTACGTTCCTACCCTCACCTATGGTCATGAGCTGTGGGTAGTGACCGAAAGAACAAGATCGCGAATACAAGCGGCCGAAATGGGTTTCCTCCGCAGGGTGTCTGGGCTCTCCCTTAGAGATAGGGTGAGAAGCTCAGTCATCCGGGAGGGGCTCAGAGTAGAGCCGCTGCTCCTCCGCATCGAGAGGAGCCAGATGAGGTGGCTTGGGCATCTATTTAGGATGCCCCCTGGACGCCTCCCTTGTGAGGTGTTCCGGACACGCCCCACCGGAAAGAGACCCCGGGGAAGACCCAGGACACGCTGGAGGGACTATGTCTCTCGGCTGGCCTGGGAACGCCTTGGGATCCCCCCGGAAGAGCTGGAAGAAGTGGCCAGGGAGAGGGAAGTCTGGGCATCCCTGCTGAAGCTGCTGCCCCCGCGACCCGACCTCGGATAAGCGGAAGAAGATGGATGGATGGAACAAAATGAAATAAAATATCCTTAATCCAGATTTTATCAATCAATGATATAACATTTATCTAAGCTGGATGGTCTAATTCTCAAAAACGTTTAACCTAAGGTAAGACTTAACACACTAATGCCTCTTTTCCACTGCATAGTACGGCACAACACGGTTCAGTACAGCTCACTTCGGTTCGGCTCAGTTCGGCTCGGTTTGCGGTTCCACTGCAGTGTAGTACCGCTTTAGAGTGGGCGGGATTACTCACGTGTCGTTTAGCCGCGGCGCGCCGCTACTGCCGTGACGTCATCGTAAACGCGCCACAAACAAATCACACAACAATGGAGCATATCGCCGGCATGGTGTTCTTCATTCTCGGCATGTGGATGTTTTTAACAGTGAGACGAAGGAGTTTGTTTCAAAAGAGGCTGATGGCAGCCAAAGAAAATTTTTGGTTAATATAAAAAGGTGCGTCCGATCCTTCTCTGGCTGTTTCTAAATATAGCGGTTCTGTTGTGTCTCGTGTCGCAAGTTCAGTGACGCAGTAATGACGATTTTCTCCGGCCAATCAGTGACCAGCGGAGTTTACACGTCACGTTTTGTAACGGTTCGGCGCGCTTGGAACCTCGGCTGAGGTGGTACTAAAAAAAGGACCAGGTACCAGGTACTGTTCCCAGTGGAAAACCCCCCAAAAGTGAGCTGAACTGAACCGTGTCGTGTCGTACTATGCAGTGGAAAAGCGCCATATAACTAGAATATTTACAAAACTGAAAGGTTGTCTTATGAATAATAAAAAAAAAAAAAAAAAACTTAGAGCAGATGGGATATAGAACAATTCATGATTGTTTTTTTTTTTTTTTTTTTTAATAATTACAATTTTTTAAATTTCTTTTATAGTAAATGAACAGCTCTCTTCTCTCCAATCCACTCTTGCTGCGTCTTGACTCATTTGCATACGGACGGTGATTGGATGTTTACTGCGTGCGTGTGTGTGTGTGTGCGCTGCAGCCTGTGAATAAATACACGCAGCGGAGGGACAGAGACATGAGGGAAATCTAATACCGTATTGTGTAGTGTCCCTTTTTCGGCTGATTTTTCCGCTACCGCAGATCATTTTATCAACTTGTCAATATATTCATTTTGTGAGGATATTAACATGTGCTTTCTCAACATATAAAAATTTTGATTTGAGGCCGGCTCTACGGGGGGGGTAAGAGGGGGCAGCGCCCCCTCAAATAAATGTCTTGCCCCCCCGTAGAGCCGGCCTCGCTCACGCATTCATTCACACGCAACAAGGAAATTGGGAACGGTAGTTACCCTAACCTGCATGTCTTTGCAATGTGGGAGGAAACCGGAGTACCAGGAGGAAACCCACCAAGCACACGGTTTGCACCATGAACTTGCAAACGCCATGCACACAGAGGTGGGACCGAACCTGGCCGAACCGAACCTGGCCAAACCCGGACCCTGGAGGTGCAAGGCGACAGTGCTAACTACTAAGCCACCGTGCCACTGTAATTCAAATATTTGTCCAAATGTGATTAGTCCTACCCCTGAAATAATGGGTAAAAAAAAAGGAAACTGTCCCTATATTACCCAGGATTGTACATAATCAATAGGAAAGAAAAAAATGTTAATGTTTACTCTTTGCTGCCAGCAGATATGTTGAATTTCTAAGCTTGTTTTTGAAATGTAGAATTATAGAATGACTCACATGGATAAACAAAGATGTGACTTTATTCACTGTTTCTACTGAAATACAGCCGTGCAATCTTTATGACTGAAACCCATCCACCCTTCCTCTTTCTCACTTTCTTCATTAATGTCAATTGAGACTGCTTAGGTTTTTTTTATTTATTTGTACCTGTTCCAGTTGACCACAGCGCAGTGGTATCATCCGTCCCTGCCTGGTAGTATCTCGTCATTTGTATGGAATGATATGATTGTATAACACAAATTCAAAACTAACATTCAAACATTATAGTCAGTGTTTAGGTCCTTAGGTTTAAGGTTTTATTATCACTTTAATCACTGGAGCTGCTTTGCTGTAATTTCAGGCTGAAGCTATGTTTATCTTGCACTGATTTTACAAATATCATTAACCAAAAGCAACATCAAAACATCCTGTACATGTTCACATAACAGTTTATTGGCTGCTCCAACAGCTGCCCTTAGGCTTCCGTTATACAGTACACAGGTTTTCTTTTTTCGGTCTAGAGGAGCATGTCGGAATAATCGTCCATGGTACAGTGCATTACAGATGTGCTCGATGGACATCGGGTCGAAAACATTCGTCCTAACTTTTTCATTTTCCAGCTTTAGATGTTTGATAATTCAGGCACTACATAAGAAGTCAAAGAAAGATGTTTGTATCTGAAACGGTGAGGAATGCTAATCTGGACTACAAATGACATCTTCAAGTGAACTGTACAGAATGGAAAGTATCACAATACAGTATTTTTGCCATATTCCCGACCCTGTTTACAGCATAATGTAGCAAAAATGCCAGAAGTATGCTGGTGTTTGTGCCCTGGTTTATTTCAAATCCGAAACAGTAAATCAGCGACACGAACACATTGAGATTAATGTTTTCATCCCATTCGCTGAAGCAAACCGCAGTCCCACTGGTATTGTGTCATCTTTATGAAGTGAGAACTAAGCAGAGGGAGCTCAGAAAGAAGAGTAATTGCTGCAGGTCACAACGCTATCCGAGTGTGTACTTTATAGCATGAAGTGCCGGTATGGCTGTCACTTGTCTCATTTGGATTGTCTGTTTCTTCATCCTTAGGCTGTCTCCAGATGGCCTTCATTATCTCTCCATTAGTCCTGATTATAAAGGAATGTCAGATTGAGTGCAGATTCATCTATAAAGCCCGAGCAGCTTTAAGAGAATTACTTTACACAAAGCGTACTACTTACCCACTCCTCACGGTGATCAGTTAAAAATGGAGTAAGATATAAGGAGCTTCCTGGTTGGCTTACAAGTGCCATTATTTACAGGGAGCCTATGTGCTTAGGCTTAAACCTTCAATTGTGAATTTGTAAATTCTTCCTCAAAAGCTGCTTCCTAAGGAAATCACCTGGAAAAGAAAAGATAATTGTAGCAAATGGTAGTTAAAACACAGTATTTCTTTTAGAGACCAAGCCAGACTTTAAACGTTTAAAAATGTCTGTAATGAATAATTGAGGTTGGAGTCATAATTCTCTTCCAACAGGCTTCTGGAGCCATCCGTCCGCTGGTGTCCACAGTGATTGCCACCACCTGTGAAGGCTTCCTGGACCACTCGCTGGAACGGACCAAGTACAGGGCCAGTGAAATGCCCCAAGGATTTCTCTATGACATCATCTATCAAGCCTATCAACGGGTGAGAATTTATGTTTGAGTACTGTATATTTGTTTAACTCCAAAAAATATTGAGTAGGTCGTCCCTTTTGCCACTATGACACTGATGCATTGTGTGTTCTGACACCTTTCCATCCCAACCAGCATTAATCTTTTCATCAATTCTATTGGATCAGACCCATGAACCTGTCTCCAGGTCATTGTTTTCTTTCCTTGGATCACTTTTCCTGACCACTGCAGACCTGGAGCATCTCATAAGACCAACAGTTTTGGAGTTGTTCTGACCCAGTTGTCCCATCTGTCACTAAAATCCTTAGGCTTGTCCATTTTTTTCTGCTTCCAAACCATCGACTTGGTTCACTTGGTGACTAATATATATCCCACCCACTTTCAGGCACCGTTCTGATTCTGATATTGAAAATGTAGTTGCTTTGACAAGGGCCAACTGCATTGGTGGCATTGCAGTGTGTCCTGGTGGGGCAGTTTTTATCAAGGCAAGTTCCCTTAACCAACGTTCCTCGTACAGGGAGCACAATTTATAGTACACTGTGGAACTCCAAGTGTTCCAAAGAATCTCTGCAGCAGGTTTTTCCGTGAGATTCAGGGGCAGTAGTTTTACAGGCAATTCAAAGTCTCCCAGTCTTTTCGATTTTCTCCCTAATTTAGTCATGTCCAATTCCTCCCCATCACTAGGGGGCTCCCACATTAAGGCTACTACTACCACTCAGTCGGGAAGGCCGAAGACTATCACGTGTTTCCTCCGAACCACGTGACGCCAGCCGACTTCATCTTTTCGAACTTCTCGCTCACGCACCGTTGAGGGCGGGGTAACACAACGCTCCTTCCGCTTGCGTGAGCTCACAGCCGCTCCTGAATACCTGATTGCCTGTAGAGCCGTGATTAATGTAGGAGCACTAAGTACCTCTGATCCCTCCCCTCTGAGAGAGCTCGGCCAATCAGCTCTCTCTAGACCTCTGGCTGTAAGAGGTTACAGCATCACCCGGGAATCGAATCAGCGATCTCCGGATGATAGGGCGAGCACTTCACCACTGCTCCACTCGGAGGCCCCCGATTTTTTATTTCATTAATTAATTTATTTTTTAATAAACAGGCCTTCAACACGTCTACATACAAAAATTACTGTGTGGCTATAGTTCCAGTGATGAAAATATTACAATGCAGATAAGGACATATTATGATCAACAGAATGAGCAGCTCACCTCTCATATCTTCTGGTCTGAATCGTTCGTTCTCATAGACGCTATGCAGTGCAATGTACAGGAAACAGAATTGAGTGGTTGTTCTCATGATTTTTCTAGTCCGAGTCATTCACCACAATTTGTTTGCGCAAGTAAAAAATTTTTTTAAAACCATGGCAGGTAAGCCACTATCTTGCATTATTACCCCACCCCCCTCCCCCCTCCAATGGCTCATTATGAGTTATGAATTCATAGCGATCCTAAGTAAAAATCATGTAAACGGGATTTATTCTTTATTGGGGTGCAGTATGTGATTTAAGACACAGCTCATGATTTCAAGTGGGCGGTGTATGAGGTATTGCCAGCAGCTTGATGTCATCTTACTTGTTTAACACATGCTTCAGGAAAGTTTAGCAGATTAGATAAATTTACACTCAGTGATGTTATTTTTCACTGTGAAATATGAAAATGTGTGTGTGTGTATATATATATATATATATATATATATATATATATATATATATATATATGGCCTAAAGACAAACAAAATATATAATTTTGTTTTTAGAAATGACCAGGGTAATACTTGCATTGTAAGAAAAGTAGTTCCTCATCCCACTTACATTAGTGTCTGGTTACGTCACTGGCAGTACAACACAGGGCGAGCAAGCTTCTCAATAATTTTTAAACTCAAATGTGACTTAAATCAAATGTGGCACATACAGAAATTGATTTTAGGCGGAATACAGACAATCCAGCCAAGCCGGTAGAAATCTGAGTGTTTGTGTATGGGGCGGTATGTTACGGAGCTGCTGTGAAATTTGGATACAGCTAACTTCTCATGGGATTTTGAAAAACAAACAGTCTAATTTTAAACATATTTAACATTTTCCCATTCAAATTGAGTAGAGGATATGGACAGAATAGGTTATGAGTTGTTTTAGCTATTTGTAATCTCTAAGGATTCAACTTTCATTGCCATCTTTAGCAATGATGTAGTACATAAGAGTTCATGAGTACTGATTGTCAGATTGCTTTATATATTAGAATAAAACTCCCAAGATGCCTGACATGGTGAAGAGGTATAGTCAGACTATCAAGGTATGTACATGGCTGATATAATGCTGATATATGATATGTCACTCCTGGGCCTTTTTGCATTCAGCTCCTTCAGTGGTAAATGTATAGCTCTTTGCTTCTAAAGCCAAATGTTATATATCTTCCTGTGGGTGAGATGAAGTAGTCCAGACTTGGTTTTTAAATACATTTTCTCTTACTTCTGATACTTAAGGTACCAGCAGTTTGTCTTGAAAATAAAAAAAGGAGTCCGTGACAGATTTTTAAAATGTGGCCAAGGGCCATGTGTCGAAGCTCTTACAGTGGTCCTTTCTGCTTGAAGGATGTATTCAGTGTGACATCCTTTGAGAATGATGGAGCCATTGTAGAGCCAAAAGAGACACCCAAGCCGCAGTACCCGCAGTATGTTATACTTATAGGCCAAGAGTTAAATGACTGCAGGACCTGGTGTCCGTCTGGTGTCCCAGTGTTCCCCCTAGCAAAAGAGCAAAGCTGTGGGTAATTTGACTCTAATAAAAATCTCATTAGATGTGGTCAAGAGGCAGCAAAACAAACTTGGTGACAGACACAGAATAGTTTGAAACTAGCATGCTACAGTACATGCTTGTGGTAACTCAAACTCAAGTCTTAAGACGAATGGGGGAGTTTATTCTTCCGTGTTTTCCGTTTTGTTTTCAATAATCGGTATACATGTTTACCTTTTCTTCCTGTCCTGGTTCTTTCTCGGTCATCCGTAATAAATAAGTAAATAATTTCCCTATTTTCCGAAACACAAACACATGGATCTGGTGTTGCTTTGCCTTACGTCCTGAATCGTCTCCTCCACAGTGCAGCGAGTTTGACTTTGACTTTGGCACCGAGTGCCTGCATTTGGCCCTGCAGTACAGCGGCACCAGTGCCAAGCTTATAGAGGGACCACCGACACTGTGGAAAGTAAGAGCCGAAACCTTTATTTTACTGGAATTTAATGCATCACACATTAATTCAACCAGTTTATGTTGAGCTGATTTTTGCACTTTTTTCTTCTTCTTCTTTTCAGGTGACATACAAACGAGATTTGGCTGCAGCAGAGTCAATTATCAAAGGTATTTATTTCAATTGTTTGATCGAGTCTATAGTCGAAATGTTTAAACTACCGTAGTTTATTCCCTAGTAAGCCAGGATTGTGCGTGTCTCTGGACATTGTCAGCAGCACGTTCTACCCCGGGGTTTTAGAAGGTGCTGTTTTTTATCACTGTTCAGTGATGGTTTGATTTGTGTGCATATTTACGTGATGGTGTTGGATCGATGCTTTAAGGGAAGTTTCCATGCTGTCAGCCGGTCCCCCAGGCTCTTCTGCCCAGGCATTACTCCGCGCTTGGAGGGCAGCCCTGTAACATAATGCCAAAATGGGTTTAGAGTGGAAAAACAACAAAAACTGCTTTAAGACCCCTTCCCCAGAGAGCTTCACTTTCAGCTCCCAGTTAACTGCTTTCTCAGGTCCGCCTTTACGATGCTGGATCCGCGTCTGCATTTCATCTTTTCAGAGTGAAACAATTTATGTTATGATGGAATTTGCATGCGATTACATTTACGTTAAAATCGAAAAGTCCATCGTGCTTAACCCGGGTTGAATCCTGTGTCTGATTATCTACAGACTAAACTCTGACCCTTTGATATGTGGGAGGTATTTCGACCACAGGGAATGCTTGCTGGCTTTTATTACTTGACCCTCCGAAAGTTTATTTTCTACTCAATCCTTGATTACATGCTTTATACTGTTGTTTAATTTTCTCGGAGAATGTTGGAAATTACTTAAATTTACATTTTTAAATGACATGATATGGTATTTAAAATGAGTGGTGGTATAGTTCGTATTAATCACCTAGAAACAGGCATATGTCTGTAGGATTTTATTTATTTGTATATTTTTTTTTTTTTACAGGTAGATCAAGTCTTAATCTTCTGTTTTGTATTATTTAAGTTCAACGTTTGAGACGTTTCTCCTTTCCAGAGACTCTCTCGCTGTCAGCATGTGTCATCTCGGGAGCCATGGCAGAAACCGTTGATCTTTCCAGCAGGCTCCAGAAAAACCTGGAATCCCACCATATGGTAATGAGAATGATTTTGTAATACGTCAGGGTACAATGATTATGATCATAATGTCTAAATGACCTCATCTCTCTCCGCTCAGCAAAAGTAGCATCTTCTTGGGTGGCCTCGGTGTGTCAGATGTTCCTTGCCTAATGTATAATGCATGGGATCCCCCTCCCCAAAACACACACCCAAAAACACACGCTCCGAAAGCCGGTTATGTTCCCACAGTCCTGCCGCAAATCCGCGCTGGTGTACACAAAGCTGTAATTGCATCACCTGCAGACATCATGCCGAAATGGATACGCTGACTCGTGAAAGTCAATCAACCTCCCTCCTATTTGTTGCGCTTCGTTCCTGGAGCCGTCTCAGTTCCTCTGCTTTGTACGAACAAGCTGTGGTTTTCTTGGATTTCCTGCAAAATATGTTCATAATAGATGACCTGAAATTAAAACTGAACCAAAACTTCGCTTGAAGTTCATGTACCTCGGTAGTTTTATATTGTTCATCAGCCATACAAGGTGGTTGTATTTCCATAGAGTTCCATTAAATTGCAATTGAATCATGTTGTTTTTGTCCATCGCCACGGTGAAAAAGTACATGACGTCCTGAGGCTGAATTTTATTTTAAGAGAAGCATCAATTTATTCCCCCCAAAGCAATGCAGAAATGCTGTTATTAATTTGACCAGGCTTTCAACAAGGATCATTAACGTACTGTAGATAAGCACGCGGTTTAATAAAAGAGTCGTGGGGAGCTGGGATCCTATCCCAGTGAACCCAGGGCACAAAACCTATTGCACGGCACAGTCACACACCACATTGCATATTTTTTTTTTTTGGAATTGGAAATCATAATCAGCCTACAATACATGTCTTTGGACTATAAGAGGAAACCGGGGTACGTGGAGGAACCCAGAGAGAACAACAGTGAGGCAACAGTTGTAACCACTATGCCACCTTACCTTTAATATTTTTTTAAAGATATATTATTTAGTAGACGATTATGACGATCATATGCCAACGTAATGCATGCGCAGTAGTTTCTTTTACATGACCAGTGCGTTGATTGTTTATATATTCATAAGCAATCATGTGGCTTTGATTAAGATATGTGCACCTGGAAGTTTTCAAATCTCTATACCGTGCAGTAGAAAATGTCACCGAAAGGTGATTTTTTATTTAATTTTTTTCTTTCCAGGCTGCCACACAACTAATATTAACCAGTAATCTCAGGTTATTTTCACAGCCACTTCCCCCGAGTGTGAATGATTGTCCTGTTTCACGTTTCAGTCAAAGATTGCGTTATTACTGTATGTTTAACTTCGTCTTTAGAAGCAGATGTCGACAAGGAAATATCTGGGCATCATCAGCATGGCCCTGCACCTTCGAGTTGCGCGAAAGGCGATCCTCTTTTGCAATAGTTCCAAGTTCTAAATCATTAGATCCAACTGCGCATCGCTCCTTTTGATGATATTGCTCACTGGACAGGTCTTGGGGTCTACAGTAATAACGGCTTGGCAGCAGAACTGGGACGCTCCTCAGGTGGTGGTTTGGAGTTTCAAGTCTTCTGTGGGCCCAGGATCCTCGATGTGATGGTCCTCCAGACAGATAGGAAGTGAATTTCACTTAAAGCCATCTGTGATTTTAATAAAGTTTACACAATGATGTTTTCCTGGTGCGGGACGTCCATGATATGATCCAGTTCTCCAAGGCCGAGTGATCTATTTAACTTTGCCAATATGAGTTTTGCAGTAAGGGAGTGAGAGAAGCGATGAGGTCAGGATATAGTGTAATTTTAGCACATAAGGTAAGGAATATTAATAAAATATTAATCACAGTCACAGGACAGGCTTTTATAGCAGAATAATTAATTAATTAAAGGGTCATGTGGTTCTGTTCCAAAGTGGCGTTACTCTTAGCATGATGAAGCTGAATATTATCCAAGAAGCTAATATGCAGAAGTGTTTAATTCCTCTCATATCACTGCAATTTTATGCTGATAATTAGTAATGTGTATATTTTCTATTATTAAAAAATAACACTTCTTGCTATTTAACTGTTTATTTTACATTCAATGTTTTCCTTGCTTGAAACATGAGCTTTATTAGCTATGAAAAGTGATATCTTCGCATAAGAAAACATTTTGAGTATAGTTAAATCTGCATAAAAAAAAAGATTACAACAAACCAAATATAATGTTATTAAATTTATATTTAGTTTAATTGTTACTAAACTTTCAAGCAAAAAACTATTGTTCTATTTGGTCGATAATTTTGCTAATTTTTTTTAGGAATTTATTTCTTGAAAATGCAAAACTGTCTGTTAGTAAATCAAGACATTTTTGATGGCAATTATAGAAATATTTGACCAGTAATAATCTTATTGATATTATATTTGGTTTGTTTTAAATTCGTTTTAAGGAATTTTAGTTCGTTTGGCTAGATACAAGTAGTGTAGTGTAAAAAGTTTTTTGCTTTGAAGTCACATTATTTAAATGTTACCTACTGCGTTTAGACTTTTATTATAAGTGAGTTTCTCTGTCGATCTGTCTTGTTTTGTTTTCATTTCCAAATACAGTGTAATACGTCAAAATAGTCGTCACTGGTCGTCTGTCATATGGTTCGGCTGTAATAGATGGTAGAGATTAAGTCTTCAAACTGTGGTTTATATATTTTTTTTAAACAATTTGTAGTCTATAATTTAAATTTTCTTTCTTTTTAAAATTTTTTTATTTTTATTTTCCAGATCAGAATGAATAACATTAAATCTAATCATGTATATAACTGATCACATCACTCTGTCCCCAATCCTTATAAATATGTCTTTATAAATATGATCAATCCAGGAAATTGCGCCGCTATCAATTTTGCATCATCTAGTGAAGAGAAACGACTTTCTGCGCAGACATTCTTGTCATTTTTGTGGTGTAAGCGCTACGGTGTAACAGCCCGTGACCAATCCATAATTAAGGAGGATTTCATGTCTAACATGGTTTAAATCAAGTCAGCACATTTAATCTCGGAGATCTACGGGGCAGATTGAAATGCTTTTCTGCTCCAAACTGTAATTAGTTATATTTCAAGGGGGTTTAAGTGCCCACATGTGTTTCTCATAACCGTTTCATATCTACGGTTTATTCATTTCGCTCAGCGTCGAGTTTGTACCAATCACAGCCTAGTGGTATTTATTTTATCTCAGTGTGGGTTTCTGTTGATATAAGAAATATATTCTAAATTTAGTGTGTGTGTGTGTGTGTGTGTGTGTGTGTGAGACGTCCAGGTTCGGGTTAATAATAATCCTCAGTAAGAAATTATGAATCTACAATCATTGTAACTGAATGCTCATCCTTTTGTGTGTTTTGCAGGCAGTGGATGTTCTCCCATGCCCAAAGGAGAACCAAGAACTGCTGCTAAAGACCAGGAACGTCATCCAGATATCTGTACTGGAATATTAGATATACAGAAACTAATCCTACTGTTAAGTTTATGAATCATAATGTGGCTTGATACAATATAATACGTCCATTTTTCTGCAGACCAGTGGGACAAGTTTATCTGAAACCCAGGAGATTGTGAAGGTTTTCGAGGAGACAAGGCATGCCCTTTTGTATCCGGTTGTTATCGTATGGGTACGTACAGTAGAATAACCTGTTCACCTGATCAGCGACTGCTTAACACGCGCCAATGGTTTGTAGGAATTAATGTTTTAACATGCGCTGCTTTGCGAATCCTGAATATTACATCCGAGCATTCTGGGTAGAACCATGGTACGTCCAAAAAGTACGATGTTATATTAAATGACGTCTACAACTAGGGTTTGCATGAGGTGAGTTCTCACAGCTTAAAATAATGTTCCACGTCGTTTGCTGGAAATTGTGCAGGACTGCTAATCCATAATGTACATAAACACGAGTTTTTCGTCACCTTTGTAGCCAGATGGCAGCAAACGGAGCTGGAAAGAAAAAAAAAACAAACCCTGGCCAGTTTGGAGGCTGCTAGTTTTCCAGCAAGTCTACCTCAAAACAAATCCGTCTTAATCTTTGGAAATGCCATCTCATTGAAAGTTAATTAAATCCCTGCTGTGATTTGTGAACGGCCTCTTAAACGTGTCTTGAAAACACCCCAACCATTTAAATGTGACCGTGATGCACAGTGCCAGCAGATCTAAGGCTTCGAGAATGCAAGTGTGTGTGTGTGTGTGTGTGTGTGTGTGTGTGTGTGTGTGTGTGTGTGTGTGTTCTCATTACCCTTTTGTTTGCACAGACATGGCACGTGCTTGTCATCACTTCAACTTTTCAGCGGGTCATGCGATTGTTGGCAATCTGACCTTTGACCCCGGAGGAAATATCAGACCTACTCGATACACCGACTCGATGCATGTGTTCGTACAATCCGATTCCTCGATTATTCAAATCGAGTTGAAATCATTCTTCGTCTGGGAACCAACTCCGATTTTGAATAGTCGCAGCGGTGGTCCAGGATTGTTTGCAGAGTTATTGCATAGCGATCGTCGTTCGGACCTGATCACCATCGGTTTTCTTTGCAAAACCAAAGGACACGAATGTAAAATGCTTAATCAGTTTCATGGTAGTGGTAAAATCTCCCTTCATTTTTTGATCGTGGTGTCATTTGGGGTTCCTCTGTTAGTCATTGCCCATAAGATTGAGTACAGATGAGCACTAGTCGTTCATAAAATCTGACATTTTAAGAAGAGCATCCAGATTTTTTTACAAGACGCAGCAAACAAAGAGTAGAGCTCATGGAAAATGCAGCAGACGTTTTAGTCACAGAATCCCAAAGCCCGTGTCAACGGCATACTTTGAGTCCGCAATTGGGTGCAGTGGAAACTTTACTGAGCATTTTAATTGCTGTCTTTGAAGTGGTTCTGCTGTTTACACGAGCACCCGGCTTTCTGAATAAGAGGAGGATACTGTTGGACATGCTGAAATGCCTTCTGCTGGAAGATGGATTATGGTCCAGACACAGCAATCACTTATTTGTATTCTTTGTTGGTGGGAATTCTCATTAACACATGGTTGTTTGTCATCCTGCCTCGTTCAATCACCAGATACTGAGTGTGTTTAACTAAAGCAGTTTTTTTCCCCCCATGTTTGTTATTATAGGAAAATAAGTACGTGTAGCATAGTAACCTTGCCTTTTTTTTTTTTTTTTTTTTTTAAAAAGTTCTCTTCTGCGTCTGTAGGTTCATTTATGCGTATCGGATGAGGCATTGGGTAGCCAAAAGAATGACGAGCTGACTGCCATCATGGATCTCTCTACGGAGTTCAAACGGGGCAATGTTTTACTCTACAGTGTGCAAGTTTTTTACTCCAAGGTAGGCTGGATTTTATCAATTACATATTAAAATCACTGTAGGAATGGCTCCTTTTGACACAGGCACTTGAATGATATATGATTGTTGAGAAGTTTTCCTGCGAAGAGATCTTCGTGTGGCGGCCCGGGAGCTTAGTGGCTAGCACTGTCGCCTTGCACCTCCAGGGTCCAGGTTTGATTCCCGCCTCTGCGTGCATGGGGTTCACATGTTCTCGCATGCACATGAGTTGTACATGGGTTTCCTTCGTGTACTCCGGTTCCGGTTTCCTCCCATGGAGGGAGTAGAATTATTCATACAGATTAGCCTAATTGACGTCATCCGAATTGAATATGAATATGAATGTGCATGTATGTGTTTGTGCGTGCATGTGTGTGGCCTATGATGCATTGGCACCCTGTCCAGGAATAGGTTCCAGGCTTCCCACGACCCTTGTACGCAGGATAAAGCGTTATAGATGACGAGTGAGTATGTGAGAGCTTTGTGTTTTGGAAGGAGTCTCCAGTGTCAGAGCTTTGTAATGAAAACACAGGAAAGTCTTTGTGCTTTATGGCTTCTCAAAACATGTGACTAGTTGCATTTTTTGAATTAGTAACTTCAAGAAAGAAAGGAAAAAAATGGATAATCCTTGGAATATAAGATGTTCTTTTATAAATAAAAAAAAACAACCCTGTAATTGTTGCCAAGTTGCTATTGATTAAGAGGACTACGACGTGTTTTAAAAATGACCTGAAGATAATCAGCTTTTTGGATGGGAACCCGATATCTGCTTCATGTCAGAGTTGATTATTTTGTTTTATCATCACATTTTCTGGTGTTATGTTCCATTACAAAAAACATGAGTTATCATATATCCAGGATGTTTCTTGGACATGAAGTGACCATGCTGTGCATGGGAAAGTCCATATCACATCACCCGGGCCCTCGAGAGTGTTCGAAGCTGCTTGTGATTAGTTAGGTGTCTTTAGACGGAGACCGAGCTGGCCAGGCTGTAGTGTACGCCTGTGGAAGGCTGTAGTGCCTCCGCTCGGTGTGACGTCAAGGTGTAGCGTATTTTAAAACAGCTCCACCCTGCATTTTTCACCGGGAGGCTTGCGCCGTCCTTCCGCCTGTGAGCATTCCTCAGTCCCGAGTCCATGTGCGCTATCGCGGTTTTCCTCATTCCAGCTGCGGTCTTATTTTGTAGGACGGTCAGAAAAGGGAGCGGACAGAGATGATGTGCGCTCAGCACGATGGAACACATTGCGAGCCCTTCATCGCATGCAACAGTGTAAGGGTGTAAATCCTTCATGTAGGCCCAATAATAATGACCGTGATTCTTCCCAGATGCTTCTCGATCATAGTTTCGTGCCTCTTTATTTTGTTTGTATTTTTTATTTTTTTTGTGCCATTTTATTTGCGAACTGGTGTCTGCGTCTTATAAACTATGCTCTGAAGTGATCATGAGAAGGATGGAGAATAGAACAGCAGACAGAAAAACAGTCGAATACTCTTTCATGAGGACTGTTAAAAGACAATCCACAGCGCTTTTTCCATCGAGCCAAATGCTTACAGAGGAAGTTCTCCAGTCCATGAGATGCCTCGCTGTTTTCCATCACATATTTGATAAGGATTACGTAATCCCTTTTTAAAAAAAAAAATAAATATATTTATACAACATTTCAACATTGCGTTCTCAGCAAGATTCGTAAAGATTCAAGATTCATATTCATGTATCAGCAGCAAGATCTTCTCTCTATTGGCTGAATAATTAGACCCGGTGACATTTGATATACAGCAAAATCATTTAATACTTTAATAATCTTGCGTCATCAAGTTTTCTGTGTGTGTTCCGTATTCTTGCCGTGCCAAATATCTTATTGATGATTTTAAATAGATTAAAATGTTTCACACTTAAGCGTTAACCAACTTCAGCCTTCAACTTAAACTGGCCCCTCAAAAAAGAAAATGACCGTGGTTAGAGCAAAAAGCTTTCCAGAAGCACACTGGAAGACATCTTGACATTTTGTACTTTGTGCCAAATAACTCACCAAATGTGTTAAATCACTTCTGAGTGTTGAAATAAGAAAATGTAGTTGGTTCTTTTTTTTTTCTTTCTTTAATATGGCCCTATTATGCAAAATTCACTTTTTGGTCATTTTTAGACATCCTGATGGACATAAAAAAAAAAAAAAACATTCCTTGCTGAATATCGTTTTCCCTTTTTATGTATGGGCCAGTGTTTAAAAAGCAAATCAGATCTCCCTCCTATTGTGACTTCATATACTGTACATAGAGATCCTCCCCTTAATCAATGCTCATCTCATCTCTGCTCACCTCTAATTAAAGCTCAATTAAAAGCCTTAAAACCAAAGAAAAAATAAATAAATAAAAAAATAAATAAATTATATATTTATACACAGTGGTGTCAAAAGTATTCACATTCATTACCTGAGTAGAAGTATAGATACTAGGGTTCAAAAATACTTCTTTAGAAGTTGAAGTATCAACCCAAGCTTTTTACTTAAGTAAAAGTTTAAAAGTACTGGTTTCAAAACTACTTAAAGTATAAAAGTAAAAGTACCGTGAGGGGCGACAAAAGCATTAAGGTCTCGCTTTCTGATCATGCGGGGAGGGGGGTGTGGGGGGGGGGGCGTTGTGCGCGTTCTTATCATGCGACCGGGGGGGGTTGCGCGTTCTGATCATAAAAATATGCCATGCGGAAGGCCCGGGTTCGATTCCCAGCCAGTGCCCAAACCCCAGCTAAACTGGATGCAGTGCCGGTCCCAAGCCCAGATAAAAATGCGAGGGCTGCGTCAGGAAGGGCATCAGGCGTAAAACCCGTGCCAAGTTACCTGTGCGGACTGGATAGTCCGCTGTGGCGACCCCTCGTCGGGAGCAGCCGAAGTTATATTGCAATTGAATTTCATGAGGATGTCTGTTTAATTCCTGCCTCTGGTTCAGCTTGGTGCCGTAGGTTCAATTCCTGCATATTGTTAGAAAATCATACCTTTACTAGTGTGTGTGTAGTGTTTGGCTTAGTTGGTTTTTTGTTAAGGTTCTGAGCTAGAAGGTTGTGAGAGATCGTAGGACCGTCATAGAGCTAAAGGTCTTTGTCTAAGACTGTTAACCCCAAAGAGAACTGAATTCATTTTTTGACTTTCTCTTCAATCATTTACTCATGCCGTGATAGTGCCCTCTGTGAACGTCTTAAAACTAAATAAAATCTACAAACCACCAGCCACAGCTCTTCACGAAGGCCAGGCGTAAAGGAACTGGCATCAAATGCACATCTAATGCTGTGGCTTCACACCACCTGATCGGTGAGTTTGATGATTTTCGACCTGATCAATGATTCCAGCGGTGACAGGAAACGTCACCAGATCCTTATAGCTCAGGGTCCTGGCGACCCGTCACTCGCTGAAAAGGGTTGTCACGATGATATATGGGCCGCACTAATCCCCTCAGTGAGGGGCCTGGTGTTTACCCTCCCTCTGCTTCCTTCTCCTCAAAGAGCACAGCGGAGGAATCCTAAACCCGAGAGGAGATTAACCGCCACTCCTTAAAAAAGAGAAAGAGTGAATAAGGAGGGGGGGGGGGGGGGCAGCGGCTCCAAAGAGTCATTCTCTTAATGTTTCTGATCCACCAGTAAATGGCAGGTTGTGAAACTGGACACTTGGAAAGTGGGGTCTTTTCTCGGGAATGTGATGTACTTTGTGTGTGCCAGTATATTTTCATGTTGTTAACCAGTTCCTATATTACCCACAATTCCATTCGAATACCTGTTCAAACAGAGGTACCTTTCTACTGCTCTCAAGGAGTCAAGCACAGTCTCAGCCGTAACTCGGTTCATGCAGGTCCGCAAAGGTGCATTGCATTCTGGAACCTCGAGTCTGGTATTTGTCATCTTCATTATTTTGGTGTTGGATTTCTCATTAATACTACGTTCAATATCGCTGATATATGATTTGTGTGATCTGCTGTTACATGGTATTGCAACTGTATGAGCGTCACTGAATAGCTTGATGAGGATAAAAGTAAATCACATGCTATAGGATCTGCAGTCATCAGATGTCAACAGAATTAAACATCCACATCATCAAAACACCAGCTGATGGAATGACTTTTAGAAAGTGTGACGTTCATCACTTCAGTTCCAGGATCCGTTCTGGTCGCTTCTTGTTGCCCCATAATTTAAGACACTTTATGTATTTTTTTAAAGTGTCACTCAGCTGTATATAAAGATGAAAATACGTATATTTGCATGTATAAATTCACACTGATTTTGTCTAACATGGTTCTTTATAAAATGACATGCAAGTAGGAGAGAATGCACTTCAGCTTTAGTTTACTTTTTCAATACTCAAAAACTTTAATGATTAATGTGTTATAAGTGCATCATGATTAACATTTTCTAAGGGAATGTCTTTCATCGGCATGTTGGTATATTTTTATGTTGTTAAACTGTTTTCCAAATTTTTTGAAAGTTTCAATGTTTGTATTCAGTTTTTAATATTATCAAGTACATATTATTTAGTAGTGTATGTTTGTGGTGCCCTGCGATGGCTTGGCACTAGGGCTGCACGATATATCGAAACAATATCGTTATCGCGATAATGGTATATGCGATATCCATATCGCAAAGAGTTGCGATAAATAATTTATGTGCCAAGCATTTGTGTGTCCAAATTTGACCAATCAGATGGGCCCTTACTATGTTTATACCCGCTTATACCCGCTTATATCTTTATATATATATATATATATATATATATATATATATATATATATATATACACACACACATGTCCACCGTCCATGCTACAAAGGGCTAACGGCTAATCGCTAAGTCTTCTGATCAGATGATCAGAAGACTTAGCGATTAGCCGTTAGCCCTTAGCGACAGAATTAAGTACAATATATATTGTACTTAATTCTATCACGAACTAACCCGGGATGATCAGAAAACAGATTAGAACAGTTCAGATTAGCCGTTAGCCCTTTGTAGCGTGGACGGTAAACCCAAACGCAGAAGAAATCGAGTAGGCAGGATAACCACGCGAATTAGTTTAAGGACTCTCACAGAAGGGGAGCACACACATTTAACCCGTGTCCTATAAACACACACTCGAATCAGAAAGTAAACAATCTGAACCGACATGCGTGAACACAGTGACTAAGCTGTATGCGGCGATTTGTTTACTTCACTTATACTTCCTGGTTCCTAGTACCGCATTACTTCCGGGTCCTAGTGCCGGTCGCGGAGCGAGTGTGTGTGTGTGAGAAAATATTATATTTTTTTATTTCATTTTTGTTTAATAATATTTATTTTTATTTAAAAAAAACAACAAAAAAAAAAGCCAAAGAGAATATTTTGTTTAAAATATGCTCTTGTTTTAAGACACTATTGATGAGTGTTACACGGTTACGTGTAAATAAAAAGTAATGTTTGAAAGTAATTCATATTGTGTTGGCAGGTTTATAGTAACAGCAAACCAGAAGTCAGAATATCTGCTGAGGGGTTTAAGTCATTCATAGTGTTTTGAAGTCTAAATATTTGCAACTTCCTTGACATATAGTTTCTTTTTAGCCTGAATTAGATTTAATTACATCAGACGAATATCTATTACCTGTTTATTTTAGTATCATCATTACATATAAATAAATAATTTAAAAGCAAATAGGCAATAATAATAATAATAATAATAAATAATGCATTTCTCTAGGGAAATGCTATATCGCAAGAAATATCGTTATCGCAATATTCAACAACAATATCGCATATCGCATATTTTCCTGTCCAGGATGTACCCCGCCTCGTGTCCTAAGCCACCTGCAATAGGCTCCAGGCCCCCCACGACCCTGAATTCAGGATAAAGCGGTATAGGATGAGTGACTGATATTATTTAGTAACTTTGTTGAAATAAATATTAGTGATAGTGTGTGGGATTACAGACCCTGAGCTTTGAGTTTAAATAAGGATCTGTGTTTTCCTCATAAAAAAAAAAAAAAATAAATAAAAAATCCAGCAAACTAATTATGGTGCACTAAGTAATCTGTCTAAAGGAATAAAGAACATCTTGTTTAAAAGCAAGCAAAATAATACATCATGCTAATTAGTGGTATTTTGTTTACAGCTTTCGGAGAAAGCATTGCCGGCTATCCTCTTTTCCTAAAATATTCCAACATTTGTATTCGTGCCTACTTGTTGCACATTTGTTTTACATCAGTTGGAAAAGCTCGATAAACCTCCTTTTTTTTCCCCCCTGTTTGAGGCTGATCTATCCATGCTGACAGTCTCCGAATCGGCTTCCCGTTCCCTGATGTGTTAACCTAGTGTTAAAAGAAAGAAAGAAAGAAAGAAAAAAAAAGCCACGGGAGGTCACAGAAATCCATGGCAACTCGTGCTGCATATCGCGCGTGATCTTTTTCATGCCTGTAGAGCGCCAGATGTGCACTGGCATGTGCAAATCCGAGTCCGCAGGGAAAAATGTTACTCACTGGGCTGCTGTTTACCCAGCCTTGATTTGACGGATTACACAAAAGCCACTGATGCTCATCAAGCAACTTTCACGAATACTTGTGCTGAGACTCAACATGAGACAACCTCCTGACAAACAAACAGTATGTTATTATGGAAGACAGTTCCTTTACCAGTTCTTACCAAATTGGTTCGTAAACAGTAAATTGGTAAAAGAGCTGACTGAGATGTGTTCGGTCCATAAGCCTACGCTCAGGGAACACTTGGTTTAAATTTATGGGGCCACCCAGTCTGATGCTTTGCGTGTCCACTCCATGGTCAGCAACGAATTAAGAGTTTCAGCGTCTTAATGCGAGACGTGCTTTTGGACCTTCGGAAAGGGTTTTGCTTTCACTCAACACTTACACACAACTGACAGACTGACAGTATAGAGCAGGGAGATTTCTTAAATTCATCCGATTTCGACATTACAGTTGAAGCAGAGATACCACCCCAATGTCGAATGCATTTTAAGTTCCAAAAAAAAAAAATCCTTTATTATCCTTAATATCCTTATTATCGATTTCCTAAGGATTACATAATGTCGATTTTTTTTTTTTTTTTTAAAGCATTCATTTCCCCCCCAATTTATAGTTTATTGTTAGACATAATCGCCTATTATCACTTAATATAAAACGGTTGCTAAATGCTGTCATCAGCCACTTAGTTCACACTCCCTCTAATAAAGTTAATAAGATACACACACACACACACACACCCTCACGCACACATACAAAGCATGCCATGTTACAGAGACGTCTCCTTGTACCATTCAAGAATGCGTAAACAATAAATGAATCAAAGCCAGTTTATTATGAATCTGTTTATTATGAATCAGTCATTCCTCCTGAAAAGGGATCTTACTGTATTTGGAACCATAAATATACACTGTTAAATGAATGAATATAACATGTATTGTAGTATAATGATCGAAAAAGTAACAGATGGTAAAATGTCTATAGAAGAGGACAGTCAAGCGAGAATGAGTAAATGTACAGTAAATGTACAGTAAATGTACAGTAAGTAAAGATGAGTGTGTGAACTTGTGCATAATTTAAGTTTTAAATAATTTAAAGCTCGAGTAGCAACGCATCAACAGCATGACAAGCTGCATATTTTTTTTTGTTCGTCTCATTAACTTTAAAAAAGAGGAAAGACTGAGTGTGTGTGTGTGTTACATAAAGTGTAACTTTAAATGAATACAAAGTATAATTAATTTCTTTAACTAACAAAAGCACTTGCAGTTATCGGAAAATAATCAACTTCAGTGAATATACAGTTACTCCACTTTGCGGAGTAACCCGCTGTTGATTATTTTTCTATTACAGCATGCCTTGTTGTGTTTTAATTGGTAGTTTATTATACAGTATGTACTCCATACATGTACTGTATAGTTCATATTTAATTGAATTCATATAATAATTGAATTGATGATAATTTCATTCGTCATAAATTTTTTTCGTGGCCTCGTTACTCAACAGGCTCTTAACATAATTAGCCCCAGGTATTATATTGGCCGTGTGCTTCATGTCTACTCTCACACTTTACAGAGAGTTATTCACATCGGACGTCCTCTTTCCTACACTCCGACCCCTGGTTGTCTGTTAAGCGCGGTTGTTTAGTCTGCACTGTAGGTTTGTTTTGACATCTGTGTAAAAACATGAACTGTATACTTTTTCCGAGGTGTGGGTGCTCCTGTTTCGTCGCTACACGCAGCGCCGTACGAGACGGTCTTTCGGCACGTCTCGAAAAAAAGTTTTGCCATTTACGGAAACGATCTACGCGACCCTGTTGACCCGCGATGTGATATTTATAGCCAGCGGTCCATTGAGATTCCGAGCTGCGGAAGTTTTGTGTTTCTATGTGGGCTTGGGGATGTCATAACACATATTTCCTCCGTTCCTTCAGACCTGCGAATGTAAGAGATCATTGTGTTCATTATTGTTTGCAGGTGTGTCTGTCGCCAAGCCACGTACAAACACAGTAATCACTCACTTGTTCAAATAGAAATGCATTCACTCATAATGCAACCAAAGCTTCCTGTATTTTCTTTGCTCCGGTGCTGTGTGTGTGTGTGTGTGTGTGTGTGTGTGTGTGTCCGATTATGATTAAGGTGCTCTTTGGAAGAAAGAAGAGGATATAGACCCAGACAGCACATACAGAGCTTTGTGGAATCGTGTTTAGTTAGACGGGGAAAACTCTATAGATAACCTCGTCCTTTTCAAACTCAAAGCGGAAACTTGCTTTATCGTTTTTTTTTTCTTTCTTTCTTTTTTTTTTTTTCTTGAACCTTAGTTTCAGGAGAAGCACTGAAAAGGAGAAATGTGCAGTCAAACAAAACAGGATCCCTCTCTATGAGGTGAGTGGGATTAGCCATGACAGCGTCCTCATAAGATATTTGGCGTAGGTCCACACATTTACTTCTCCATAGGGTGGAAAAAGAAGAAAAAAAAGAAGTTTTGCAGGGGGGGAAAATAAATATGTGCAAATTGAAGTGAATAAAGTGCAGAGTGAGACAAGTTATTTAATCTTTCTGTTCCCTAAGCAGTGACCCAAGGCTAGATTCCTGAACTTGGAAGGTGGTGTATAAAACTTAGCGATAATTTATGAAGTTAAATTAATCAAAACCAGTATGACAACACTGCTTTTTTTTTTTTTTTTTTGTTCCATAGTAAAAAAGGCTCTAGTTTCAGTTTTCTGACAAAAAAAAATATAGCGAGTCCCTGGCGGCTGGTATCAATCAAAACGACGTTTGACAAAACATCTTGATTTAGGATTCGTTGTCATTTTCTATTCACCGGTGCATCAAATACGAGTTCCAACCCTGTGTGACCTTGCAGCCGCCCGGTTTGAGCTCATCCATAATGAAAACAGCCTTCTTCACATGAGAGGACACTTCACCGAGGACGACACTGGGATTTAGGCCCGTATCAGATCTCTGGAGCTGATGGTATATGAGCTGGAGATTTCTGTGATGGTCTTCCCCTGCAGCTACTGTCCACTGAATGGAGGCTAGAGATGGAAAGGGGGGTCGGTCTCTCCCCAAAGCTATCATAATACGCTAAAAGAAATGCACTGTCAGAGCAAGAAATGCAATACTGCTGAGGAATAGACAGGACTGCTTTTAAGTCCATTGTGTCAGGCTTTCGTTCTCATGACATCGCTTCGAAATACGAAGCGGTATGGTAATGCTTTGCGAAGTTTATTTTTTCAGATGGTTCGTCTCGAATGCGTCTCGTTCAGTTCTTGACTTTCTGACTCTTTTAAACGATCACATTTGCATCACAATTGTGATCATCTCTATAGCTTAATTCGCGTTTCTTAAAGCTAGTTGCATCATTTGTGCTGTACTATGTGTCGCTTGATCTCAATCACTAGCAGTGTGAGCAGGAACTCGATGAGGAACTTTATTCCTTATGGAATTAGAACAACATCCAAACTGGTGCCCTCTACAGTACGTTTGCTCGTGTTGTTGTTCACTGACATTTGTCTGACTCCTCAGACGTTCAGATTTTGTTTTTGGTAATGTTGGATTTCTCAAGACTGGAAAGTCTGGAGATCATGAATCATCATCTGGGTCATTCTCAACCCAAATTCTTGATTATTTCCAAAACATCCTTAAAAAAAAAAAAAAAAAAAAACGACTATAAAAATATTTCAACAAGGATAAACGCTGTAGTGATAAACTACACAATTTGCTTGCAGTTCATTGCGTCTCATGCTTCTTTAGAGGTGGTGCCCTCTTGTGGTAGCATGGAAACATCACCCAAACATACTCATGAGTGATTTAACAGAGAGAGCGCGGGCACTCAATTTATTAAGGACTGTCTTCTTCTTCTTCTTTTTTTTTTATCCGTATAACTTGCCTCTGCACTTGCTATTATTTTTCTTTCAAATTTTCCCACGGTGTTGCGAAAGGTGGTGTTAGGAGGTTTAAGAAGCGGCAGAGGCGATGAATCTGGCCGGGGAGCGGTGCAAATTGTCAGCGTTAAGTTCCTAATTGCTGAGGCTCCATCTTCAAAGCGTGCGCTGGTGCGAGGCAGCGGTGGGTCGCTTGCTGCTGATGGAAAGGTTGATTTGCGGCTCTGGAATTTCCAAGGACAGTTAGGCAATGGCTTCTCGCTGTGTGGTCTGGCTGGCATAAGGGCCATCCGTTTTTCTTCAGCAAATTTTCCTTTCTCAAACAAAACCCAGTCTAATGTGCGCCACTGTGTTTTGGTTATTGATTGAAACGATGCCAGTGTGATTTTTCAACCGAGCTTGAAGGCAATATATCAGAAATCACTTCTCTTTTTTTTTCACATTTAACTCAGATGTTTTGCATTTTAAAAGATTAACATTGGGAAAAAATTAACTGCGTGCAGTCCACTAAACAAAAGAGAAATCTGAAATCGATGCACTGACTGACCTTCTCATAGTATATAAAATGCTGCAAAAGAGATAAAAGCCAACTAAGATTGTATATGCATCAAATATATAAATGTAGCATTCACTTTTAGTTTATTCATTTGTTCATTTATTTTTCTTGACGTGGTGCCGACAGCCAGAGAAGCTACAGATTCCTGCTTCTCATGAAGGATCCTCAGACATTGTGGAACTCCTCCATGGGTTCTGGGTCTACAGGTGTTTTGGAGTGCTTTCACATCTTAGTTTGTTTGCTCTGATCCAATTACTTGATGAGTTTGCAACCTTGTAGCATTTTCTCCAGCGTTTTCAAACCAAGTGAGAACATCGTCTCCTTATTGATCAAGATTCGTCTGCCATGGGAACAAAAAAAGTAAATACAGGAAGGAGATCCTGTGTTGTGGACTACTTTCATGATGGAGGCTAATCTACGTGGGTTGTTCTCGCCCTGGTGATCGTTTATTACATCGCTAGCATTTACCGCTTTAGGCACATCGTACAGTTTAAAAACGAAAGGCATCTACAGCTGGAAAAGAGCATGGTGACGTACTGGAGTCGCTAAAAGCTATGCTTTCGGTATGCTTTCTCGCAGGAGGACTACACCAGAGTTTACCAGATGATTCGAATCGTGACCACTTCTTTTGGGGTATCTCGCTGCGGTTGTTTTGGCCGGCACTAACATGCACTAACCGTGTTCAGACCAGAAGAAACGAACCGCACCAAGAGTGAAAGATAACTAATGTTTGATTTAAACAGACTAAAGCCCGCGGGTCGTAAAGCACACTGAATCCGTATAGAGTGACAGAACCACCTCAGTTGGCTCCCCCTCATCTGGAGGCATGGTGGATCTACCCTGAGGCTCTCCTTGATTGTCATGGAAAGTAAACCCATCAGCCCTTGAGTGGAAACTCCTGTTTTTTTGGCCACTACTGTATAGTTCATACTGTACTACAGTAGGTAGGCATACTGTAGGGATTTAGTTTGACTGGCAAACAAAGAGCTTTAGCTGCAAACTTAGGCTTGATCTTTACCACCGTAGATTCTAACACATGAATCTCATTTCATGACAATTTCTTGTAGCAAAAAATACAAAAACAAAATACTTAAAGTCTTATGCCTGGGCCGACTTCACCTTACAGGAACCTTCCACCTTCCACTTTTCAGGCGAAAGAGAACCATAGTTTCGTATACATATGACAATATTCCCCTGCCCTCTCACAAAGTTGTGCAACTCGCCTGTAAAAGTTTGATTTCCCATGATTGAAACAAATTTTACATTTTACCACCATACTGTTTTTTTGTATGTTCATTGGATTAAGCAGTTCCACCAGGTTGCACCGTCAATCTCTCAACAATGCCCCTAGTAGAGGACGAAAAACAATCGCACACAAGAGATGCCTGTTTATTTGAACAAATCCCTGTCCCTTAGAATCTATTTTTATCAATTTTCTCATCTTCACTAACAGCAGGTTTCCACATCTTGGTAAAGCAGCTCCCAGGCGTTTTCATTTTATTCCACCAGTAGTAAAATAACCGTAATGTGCCAAGCAAGACCACAACACCGCCATTTCTCAAATACGGTTTGATTTTATTTTTTTTTTCTCAAGTGTTCAGTGTGTTTGCTTTGATCACGTTGTTTCAACAATGAGATTTTACCATTTTAACCAGCCAAGTTTAAGAGCGATAAAAACTGACGAGTGTACCATCGAGCTTAACGAATATGTTGATATTAAACGTTATTCAGCTTTGATCTCGAGTCATGCAGGACTGTGTAGTGTTCACTCATTAAAGTTATGAGCCTGAACTCCCAGCTGAATCAACCTGCGCTGAGAGAGAGGACATGTGCCCCAGCTTGGATCCGCATTGAGCACCAGTGAATGTTTTATCCATTTTACTGTATAAAAAAGCTGGAAAAGACACCAGGCATCAGTGGAAAGTTCTCCCATTACACGTGACAAGTTATTACATCTGCTAGATGAAGACTTTAAAAGGAATTGGGATTGCACGTATTGTGTTCCCTCTTTTTCCTTAAGCGCGAGCCATAACAATAGACAGAATAGAGCTCGTTAGCCGGGTTTCTGCCGCTTCCCCCTGGACTGCCGTCAGCTCACAGTGGAAACGTAGTGAAGCGTGAGAGTATTGGATACTTCACACATCACTTCTTTTCCAACTCTGACTGATTTATGGAGCAGTGAATTCTCAATGCCGGGTCATTTCAGATTGGAGTGTTTTTCACCACAAGCACATTTCTGCGACTCCTGTGGGGTTCGAGTTTTCTTTTAAAATGTAGTAAGGCTTTATGAGAGAACCAGTGTAGAAATCCCATTTCTGTTATTTACCACAAACGGACATGAGATCATTTGATCATTGTGAAAAGTACACCTTTGGCTTGGCAAGAGATAAACATAAAATATTGGCAGGACAGAAACACTTCTCAATCGCAGGTTTATATTTTACTTTTTTTACTCGGGTTAGTTCAGAGCAGTGTTGCAGTAATTTTATTTTATTTTTTTAAATATATACAGTATACGTGTAATTTAGGGCTGGGCGATATGGCTGAAAACTGTATCACGATGTCAGTGTTTCATATCGGTCGATATCGATAATTATTGATATTTTTTTATGACCCATTTAAAATAAGGCCCAGGAGAAGAACATATTATATTTAAACATTTTTATTTTAAACTTAACCTTCCTCTGATCATAGTCCCATCAGTTATTAAGACAGAAATGTCAACAACCATGGAAAAATCAAATAATTAAAATGTAAACATAAGTCTAAAGTCACAATGAACAATTATCTCTTAACATTTAAGGTGTAAAATTAAAAGAAAATGTAAGAAATGCTTAATAAAGTGTAATAAAATAGTGAAATGCGTTTATTATATCAGATGCCTTTAGAGAAAACTACAACAAAAATATATTGTTGTAATATCTTTGAGTTTGATGTTAATTCACTGGCGGGCCACCAGGGGGCAATACCGCGCTGTATACGATGTGTTCACTGAATGCAGTAAAAGAAGAATACCGTTTTCTCCGTTTCTTTTTCCTCTGGTTGTCTCACACAAAAAGCAAGTATTATTATAGATGTTAGTTGTGCATATTGGCATAATTGTCATACCAAAGAATAAACTACCCGCCAATGTGGCTAGTGAGACTAAAGTTACCCGCCACAGCCGAATTTTACCCGCATTTGGCGGGTGCCAACGTCAACGCCATCTTGTCTCCGTTTATGCTTCCTGAATCGCGACCGTACTACTTCCGGGTCCTAGAGCTGGTCGCGGAGCGAGCGCGCATGACGGCAACCAAACTAGCTTCGCGACCTCTGTTTTCTTCCGACAAAGAATAAAAAATATCGAACACATTTTTTTTATTGATATCGATCACGTGTCTATCGCGAAACATATCGTTATCGTTTTATCGCCCAGGCCTAGTGTACTCAATAAATTGTCTTGGGCCTACCATTGAACTTATCCCTAACAAATTCACTTGGAAAATAAAGCAATAAGGTAAAGTCATTCAGAAAGGCAACTTTGAATCCAAACCAGGAAATTCTTACTTACTTTGACCTTTTCTCATGATATATGATTCATATTCCACCGTCGGTATTCCTCAGTGGAAACCGTACAATATAGGATCTTCTGCAAGCGTCGTATCTTTGATCCTCCTCGGTGATCTTTTGCTGGCCTCCATGACTTGACTTATTTTTATTTGTATTATTCTCATTTTTATTTTTATTTTTTTTTCCATTTTGCCAATGTTGATGTCAGCGCATCTTGTTTTTAACTGTGGTTATTTTTGCATCATTACATATACAGGACTTAAAAACAGTTGTGGGTGTGTAGAACATATTGCCCTATTCGGAGATGACAGAAATCCGCAGTGCCGGACTAAAACGTTCTGTGAACCAGATATTTCTCCATAAATATTTAATGTATGGAAAAAAATATCTTGAGTAAAATTCAAACAGTTCTATCTGTCTGTGTCAAGAGGTTTGAGGTAAGATGGCTTACAGTGTATTGGGTTTTTCTGTTGACTGCACACAGATGTGGTGGCTTCTTAGCCAGTGCTTTTTAAAAGAAATAATCAAGTAAAAATATAGTGACTGTTACACAGGAAAATAGCAACACTTTTGGACGTTTTTTACCATCGGTGCCAAAAGTAAAATTTAAACAGTGTTGCATCGCGTGAGAAATCCTGGGATTAGATTTATGGTTTCAGCTCATACTTTCATGTGCTTAGAAGATGCAGTGCTTGAATATATAAGTGAGTAGTGAATTATATGCAAGCACACAAACAGATTCTCTTGTGGAAAGTCTGTGTCATGAGGCATCGGTTTTTATGTCACGGAAAAGAAAACTGCTGTAGGTGCATTTGCTACTCATTTGGTTCCCATTGTTGGTTTTTATAGACAATGCATCAAATCCTGTTACTTTAGGTGATTATCTGAATGACTGCACAACTTCAGAACCACAGTGTTTGGGTGGTAGACCTATGACATGGTGTGCTGTGTTATTCACAAACTCATGGTGTGGCTGCAGGTTTTCTTTTCTTTAATCAGTCAGTCTTGGTCTGTTAGTTAATCAGTGTGGCTTCTATCTACAGTATCAGGGAGGACAAATCAGCAGCCCAGACCAGGACTGCTTTTATATATGCTGACAGACAAGTAGGCTTAGTAGTCCACGTATACTGTACTTATTTACTTTTTATATAATTTTTGAAAATAAACCTTGTTGTTCGTATGCACTGCTGTATTAGTTACCCTATTAGTTTTCACCCACTCACTCATTGTCTATACTGCTTTATCTTGTATACAGAGTTGTTGGCGGGATATCCCAGGATACTTTGGGGATGGAGCAGAGTACACCCTGGTGCCAATCCATCGCAGGACACACGTTATTCACATACTGCGGGCAATTTGGGAATGCCATTTAGCCTAATCTACAATTGAACCTGGACCATGGAAGTGCAAGTCGCGGTGCAAACCACTGAGCCACCATACCGCCCAAATTAGTTTTACTACTTGGAATAAACCGCAGGGATGACCTACAGTATGACATTTGCAATAATACAAACGGTATTATTTCAGAAGCACTAAAAAAACAAAACAAAGACATTGGAGTTAAAAAAAATATTCCTGCAGTCTTAATTAGCAATAATAATAAGAAGAATTGAATAGTAGTTACACAGCAATCAAGGCTGTAATAAAACCTTTGAATAGCTAGCTAGCTTACCATGTTTTATTACATTAAATGCAGCAACTGCTGGTCAATGTGCTCATTATATATAACACGCTATCAGTACTACAGTAATGCACAGGGAGTTCACAAAATCTAAGACTAATAATAAACTCTGCCAATCAAGTTTAGCTAAAATAGACTTTTGTTGCTCCCTAATGTTGGTTTGTCCTTTTCTTTTCTGTGTTTCTGCAAAAATATTTGCTTCAAAAGCTTTCCACGACCGGGTCAGCCATAACAGTGCGCGCCATTTTGTTGGCGCCAGCCCTCGTGCTAGCAAAAAAAAATAATAATAAAGTGACATCTAACTAGTGGGAATCAAAATGATGCATTTAAAGCTTGTTGTGCTGTGTGTTAATTTTTGTCCTATTTACGTACAAAGCGAGTGTAACTATAACAGTCACTAATTTTAGTGAGTTACTAAATCAGAGTTACTGATCGGAAGGTTGGCGGTTCGATCTCCAGCTCCACCAGGTTGCCACTGTTGGGCCCTTGAGTAAGACCCTTAACCCTATCTGCTCGAGGGGCGCTGACCCTGCGCTCTGACACCAGTTATGCTGGAATATGCGAAGAAAGAATTTCACTGTACTGTAATGTATATGTGACAAATGAAAACTTAACTGACTTAACTTAACTAACCTTAACCCTATTCTGTGGTGTCTCGCACCAGGACATTAGCAAGTTAACGTATTAACGTATGGCTTCCAAGGACCGGACTTGTTTGTCCCGCACATTTCATGGTGCTTAATCGGATTGCAATCTGAGGAATCTGGAGGCTGGATCAACAACTTTGAACTTTTTGCCTGCTAATCTGTGTACGCAGTTGTGCACTAGGTGTTCTTACAGTATATCAGGCTAGCCTTTGCTCTCCGCTGGCATACGGTACCAGTCAAAAGTTTGGAGACGGCTTCTAATTCTATGGAATTTCCTGAATCTATGCAATAATATACTTGGAACAGTTGATATTGAGACGTGTCTGCTACGTACTGTATGCTTTGTAAAGCCCTCATATTCAATTAGATCTAATCTAATTTGTGATTTCTGAGGCTGGTGACTCTAAATGACCTTCTCCTATGCAGCAGAGGTAAGTTTTGGTCTTGTTTTCCTGTGATGGTCATCATGAGAGCCAGTTTCACCATAGTGCTTATAGGGTTTCGCAAATGCACTTGACAATAGTGTTCCAGAGAACTTCTGATTGTTGTTGCTGATGATACTTAATTAACTATTGCCATATGTGTTACTTCACAGTTTTGAAATCTCTGGTATTGTTCTAGAATGTAGGAAAATAACAATTAGAAAAATAGACTGTTACTGTAAATAACCCTTGGGTGCCCACGATCTAGTCACCAGTTTGCTGGCATATGATAGATAATCAGTGTAAATGTCAGGGCTGTTGGGTGTATTTGATCATTTGACATGGTAAATTATACAACAGTTAGTTCTGACTGAGTAATCTTATCGAGGTATGCGTAAGTGGTTTTAATAAACCATAACAGCTTATTCTGGGGCATTTCACTATATATCGCTATGTCCCAGGTTTTTTAACAATGAATAATTACAATGAATGATGGTCACCAACATGGGTGAAAGTCTGTGCTGGTGACCATCATTAGAGCCTTCATTTTAGAAATGTTCCAATACCATTTTTCCCCTCCCGATACCGATTCCGATACTTGGGCTCAGGGTATCGGCCGATACCAAGTACCGATCCGATACCTGGGTGTGTATCTGTACAGTGTATATATACACTTCGGCGGCAGGGATGCGAAGGCGGGCTCTACGCGGAAGTGAAGGTGCCGCGGGAGCTCGCGCAGCTCGTTCACGCGCTCCTCTCGCGGAGATCAAAGGCGCCCCCCTTTTTAAAGTCTCTTGGGCGCATCACATCGCCCCGCTCTTGTGCCACTGTCTCTCATAAAATCCACCGCGTCACAAAGTCCAGCTTCCCAACAGTCAGACCCCGAGCTACACTCCCCGCTGTGTTTTATAGCGCCGGGATCATTAGCGGCGATAGCTCATGGGCCGTTGCCTGATTCTGCGGCCCTGCTCCTTCACATACCTAAAGAGGGGGGAGGCTGCCTAACTAGTGAGCGAGGAGCGATATCAATTTGGGCGCACGCCCATCACAGGTGCACGCCGTGACACTCTGTAAGTAAGCTAAGCTAGCAAAGCTTAAAGTACTCGCCGATTCCGATGCCAGATTTTTTTGTGGTATCGGCAGCATTTCCGATACCAGGATCGGAATCGGAACAACCCTACTTCATTTGTCCAGTGGGATAGTCATATCTATCTTCGCCTTATCTTCGGATAGGCAAATACTTATTTGTATTGGCACACTTATTTGTAATTGTGTAAATCATGTCAGAAACGTAGCTTTTTGTTACATTTAAACATTAGAATTACTAGGTGCCCTTTGGAATCAATTCTTCGGCGTTGTTTGAAATCGAGGCATTAGTGTCAGGAGTGGGATTTCCAGCATGAGACATACGAGACGTCATGCAATTGGAATTCATTAAAAATAAACTATGGCAGGGTGATATAGTTTATTCCTGAGTGAAAGCGACTTGAAAGGACGCTTTCCCCTTTGAGTATAACCGAATAGAGAAAGTATATTATGTGGAAAATCCAATATTCTATCCAAATGGAATTTCCATTAGATTTCTGCGTTTTTTTTTTAATTTTTTTTTTACTTCCACACAGTAAAGCAATTCAGGTGACAAATTAGGAGCGGGATCGACGTTATTTGATGCATGCCAATTAACAGCTGGTGCAGCAGACGAAAAGGGGAAAGGAGCATGCATTCAAAACACATTTGCCACATGAAATAAGACTAAGACAAAAGACTAACACGAACACCAAGAGACCATAAGAGGAAGACGAGCATTTTCAAAAGCTTGGCAGACGTAAAGAATAAAAGCTCTTTCGGGGTCTTTGAAGTAGGGTTTCTTCTCTGCTGCCTAATATCATGGCCTGTAAATTGTTAAGAATTCTGAGGAGCTATCACACCGGGCATCTTTTCGATTAAGGCGCTGGTTAAACTAAATATTAAACATGTGTGTAACAGTAATGAACCTGCCCGGATTATGTAATAAAGAACATTTGCCTGATTTTAACCGCTTTCTCATAGTGATGGGGCGGGTCCAAGTGACTTGTTCAGGCTTTGTGTAAGACTCTAGAGTTATCTGTGCACGTTTTTGTTTTGTTTTGTTGCTGGAGGTTTTTGTGTCTTTTATGTCCATGACTTTCTTGTCTTTAACGGAACTACAAAAATGATTTGTGTTCTCTGTTTACACCCCATTTGTCCTTTGCTGAAGGGCTGTTAGTTATGACACCTGTGTAACCTTTGGTAATAGGTATGTGTGTGTGTGTGTGTGTGTGTGTGTGTGTGTGTGTGTGTGTGTGTCTTTGTTTCTTCAGGTCCCTGAGCTCTGGGAGAAGTCTGTATCAAGACTATCAGAGATCACAGAATCTCTTATCAGAGACAGAAACCCGGTTCTTACTGGACAGGTGCTGCGAGCCTGAGACACCAGGATTGGACACACACACACACACACACACACACACACACACACACACACACACACACACACACACACACACACACACACACACACACACATACATACATATCAGTGGCATATGTGTTCATGTAGCTAAACAATGAGAGAATGCTACGCCTACATCTATACACAAAACCTTAACCTCAGAATCCCAAAAGAACTCTTGGCATTTCTTTTAATAAAAGCTGACATTTCTGTAAAAAAAAAAAAAATCCTTATAGGGAGCAGCCAAATGTCCTAGGGCAAACCTGTCACATATACATTATACATTTGGTCCCCAGAAAAGGATTAAAAAAAGCAACAAGGCCTACACACAACACCACCACAGACATGCAACAAAATCCACTACACTGTCAAGACATGACGTCATAAAACCCTGATGTGGAAGGTGTTTAATAAAAAAAAAAAAAAAAGTCTGGCCTTTTACTCCACACATTTAGATTGATATACAAGCTGGGAAAAATGATGTATACATTTTATTTAGCCTCGTGCCTCCAGAGGGTCGAGTTTAAATCTCTTCTCTGGTCTGTGTGAGACTGTGAGCGTGTGTGTATGCGAGAACGTGTGCACGTGAGAGTGTGTGCAAGAGAGCGCAAGGTAGTGTGGGAGTGTGTGTGCGAGTGTCCAAGGGAGTGTGCGAGAGAGTGTTAGGTACCCCACTTTGTCTGAGTTCCCTAGTTTAGGCCCCAGGTCCCCTGACAGGATAAGCAGTATAGATAATGGATAGATGGCAATTAATGCTAAATATCAATGTAATAAAAAAGACAAAATCCTTAGTTGGTTTAAAAATACTTTTATACTTTTCAAATATGTTTTAATGTGGATGAGCCTATAATTTGTAATCATATACACCATCCAGCCATAAAAATCACCACCACCATTGATCAACTATACAACAATCAACTATTCCATGCCTGTGTGGTCCGATCCCACACAAACGCAACCCAAATCAAAAAGTCACTGCTGACCACGATAGAAAGGCACTAGAACACTCAGTGCACCACAGGCGACTGCACACGGGGCTCACCAGGAAAAGACCTCAACACTGCCCTCCCAGCCAGCAAACTTCACAGATCCCAATCCGACCGAGCACCCATGGGATGTGCTAGACAAACAAATCCGATCCACGAAGGGCCCGTCCAGCAAACCGCAGCATGGAAGCGTCCGCTGCCGATGTTCTGGTGCCAGACACCACAGTACACCACCAGAGACCATGTGGAGCTGCACCTCAAGGGGCCAGAGCCACAAGGGGAACTCAAAACCTAGCTTTAATATTAATGGGTTTAATTTTATGGCAGCTTCAATGTTTTGGATGCCATTTTATTGAACTGATGTATCGGAAACCTCCCTTCTAACATACTAGTCATGTTATGCTAATATGCTATTCAAAATATTCCTCTTAAAGAGTTCTTTGGATTGTTAATCATTATGGTCAGTATGTAATTCTTTCCGTGTTGTAGATCTACACAGAGACTTGATATATTTCCCTCAGTAGGGCCTTTTAGTGTTCCTTAAAAACACTGAAGTGTGACCTTTTTTAGATAGTATGCTATAACAAAAGGGCGCCATTTGGGATTTAACGATAGAGAACTGTGTTTTTAAGCATTTTGAGTAAATGAGAAGAGTATTGCTAATAAACCTACTTATACAGGATAAGAATAAATGGACCGTGTTACTAAACGCCTGAAGTGCTCGTGAGCTGATAAGAAGTTACTCTGCATAAAAGGTTGAGCAAGACCTGTCATAAGCATAATATAGGATTCTACACCTTAATAACACGGAAAAGAATCAGCTAGATCTCTCAAGTAGAAGACAAACATACAGTACCCTTCTATCAATCATTCACTAATTGAATGGAACCCACTGCAGAACTGTATTTATAGAAACATGTCTGGAATTATACCCTAAGTGTCTCTTTTCCACTGCATAGTACGGCACAGCACGGTTCAGTACAGCTCACTTCGGTTTGGCTCGGTTTGCGCTTCCACTGCAGTTTAGTACCGCTTTAGAGTGGGCGGGATTACTCACGTGTCGTTTTAGTTGCGGCGCCTCTACTGCCATGACATCATCGTAAAAGCGCCACAAACAAACACAACAATGGAGCATATCGACGGCATGGTGTTCTTCATTCTCGGCATGTGGATGTTTTTAACAACGAGACGAAGGAGTTTGTTTCAAAAGAGGCTGATGGCAGCCAAAGAAAATGTTTGGTTAATACAAAAAGGTGCGTCCGATCCTTCTCTGGCTGTTCTAAATATAGAACCGTGTGGTGCCGTACTATGCAGTGGAAAAGCGTCATAAGTGTCTCTTAAGTTCCAAAGCAGTTATATGTATGTAGGGCTGTAGAACAAAAAGAAAGTAATGCAATGCTGACCTCTTGTGGAACAGCATGAATTGTTCTTTTTTTTCTTTTTTCTTTTTTTTTATACATTAATGCACAAAAATCATCACCACTAGGAGCAGTATGGTCATTACTTTACAGCAAGCTCATAAAATCAACTTTTAAACATAATCTATATCAAACTGCAATGGCCTTCACTTTGCTCACACTCAATCATGAAAACAAAACAGTAGCACTATTAACTTTAACATATTTCGAGTGCACTTTGTGGGAGTAACGCTGGCAAGAAGGCTTAGCTTCTTTAACTGTTTTTTTTTTTCTTCTATTCAGCTTGACCGTCAGGCTTTTTCTCCCTCTGGAGACAATTATAGACACCTGTGATTTTGCAGACTTGCTGCTTCATGCATTGAATTGTATTTTTTTTTTGACGGCTGATACAGTACATACATGTACATGTATGGTATTTGTGTTTCAAAACAGTTTTCATTTAAACAGCTTCAGTTAAGAAGTCAGTGTCATCCACCAGTCCTGATTAATTGGGCAATAAAAATGGCCGCTACAAGCAGAAAACCTGTTAGCTATATTCACATCCCCCAATATATCACACCATTGTTTAGCCCTATAGAAGAAGATTAATGAACAGTAGTCGTACGAGTTGCTCATTAAACAATATGAGTGCTACGAGTTGCTGCTTAAACACTAAACATAGTTTTTGTAATACAAGCAAACAAATATATACCGTCATATGCTCACACACACACATGGAGAGAGAGAGAGTCAGGATTCAGGAAAAAAGAATGTACAGTATAGACACTTCAGGAAAAGAAAAACCTGTATAAATATTTTCCACTAAATGTATTCTTGTACACTATATATTCATATAAACTATAATATTTTAATAATATTATAAATATTATATTAATTTAATATATTATACTATTTTTCTTTTCCTGAAATTCTGAAGTGTGAACGCTGAGTGTGTGTGTGTGTGTGTGTGTGTAGCCTGTCCCGGGTGTACCCCACCTTGTGCCCAAAGACCTCTGGCCCCGCTGTTCTTAAAGTCTTAAAGCCAGTCAAGAGTAATTAAATAAATAAATAAATAATAAGTCAGTATTTGGTGTGACGACACTTTGAGAACCCTTTAGTCTCTGGTACCATGTGTGCAGTTTTATAAGTTCTGTATATTAGCTATTAAGTTTTGCCGAGCATCCTGCAGAACCAACAACAGTTCTTTTGAGGGTTGTTCTTTTTTTGCATGCAAAACCCAGCAGCTTCCATTTATTTATTTATTTACTAATTTATTTGTTGACACTTTAATAATATGCTGTTCTTTTTTTTTTTTTGTCTCTCATACAAAATGGTTTTAATTTTGTGGTGGAATACTAATGTTTGAAAATCAGAAATGGTTTTGTACTGAATCAATAATAAATGAAAAAGATGGGTTAAAAAAAATTGGATAAAATAATAATAATAATAATAATAATAATAATAATAATAATAAAAAAAAGTCTATAACAAAGATTGTATTTAAAATCGCAGGATGTCTAAGACTATTTTTATGTTATGTTACAGGATAACTGCTTTGCTTTTATACCCAATTAAAATATTAACGTCAGAAGTTGTATTGTGTCACATAAGTCTGTGAAACTTTATACAGTTGGATGTTTTCTTTTTATTTCATCTATTTATTAATTCATTAATTTATTTATTCATTCATTTATTTTTAACTTTACACTGCTCTGAAGGCAGCAGGGTTCTGGACTATCCCCGATCCTTGTGCCTGAACATTGGGGCCATGCAGGGACTCTCACTCTTGAGCCAACCGCTGATTGCTAATTGATTAAGGCTTTGGGTTTCCCGTCGACTGAGCCAGAGTGTGAGGTAATTATGGATGGCATGAGGCCAGAAGCTCTTATCCTTCCCCACCTCTTATCCGCAATACACCCTTATCCTTTAGGCTACCCAGGGGAAGCGGCTGTGAGAACAGAAAGGAACCAAAGGTAGACAGGCTTTAGGACCCAGACCATCTGTCCTTTGGTGTACTGAGAGCACTTTAATGGCTAGAACGTGGTCTCAGAAGTCACTTAAATGCCTTCTGTTTTATATCAAAGGCCCTAACTAGCGTTAGCTTGGGGAAAACAGAATCTTCTTTGCTCAGTGTTAATGCCGAAGCGTTTTTATGTTCTTGGTCAGCTTGTGCTCCGTTACTGACTCAGATGTCAGATTGGTCAGTTGTTCTGTTTGCACTGGTTTAATTCGTTCCACATTTCCTCGTGACACATGTGTGAAGTGCGGTTTTTCTTGCTGTGGTCCTGGGAATCAGCAGGACTCGGTGAAAGAAGAGAATGAGTCTCGGTGTGAAGCCACAGCTCTCGATGGAGATTGATTAACCAGTTGTAAGAAGCTCAGCTTCATGAGCTGCTGAAGGTTCATTGTTTCTGCCAGTATCCAAAGCAAAACTCAGAGAGGAAATTTTTTATTATAATTATAATTTAACATCAAGGCTTTGTGTTACTAATAGCTTATTGACTGTGCCAACATTTAAACAATGGATTGCAAAAGTGTACGAAATGAATGAAGGAAATATAAAATATAAAATGCAAAACTAGAGAAATCGATTCTGCAGTTTTGAGGGAGAAATAACGAGATTTTTCAACATACAAACTACAGTATATATATTTTGTAGAATGGTTAAATCCGCCTTCAAATGTAAATATGCAATTTGCTTTCGATAATGTATTGTTGTGTTTAAATAAAAAATATGCTTAGCAAACTCTTGCTTTGATTGTGTTTTATTGTGAGTCCACGAGACCACGAGGAACGCTTCAGTATACAATCAGCCTCCTGCTCTGCCAGTTTCAATTTCACTTTGGTACCACTTTGGCTGTTTGATGACGATGCCTTATCATAGAAATCGCTGAGTGCTGTGGAAACTGCAGTGCCAGTAAGTGACTGTAAGGATGTTTCTCTTGGATTCCGCTTTGTCCACCGACCATCAAATGCATTTAGTTCATTCACAAAAGTTATCATTTTGCCCATCTGGTCATTTCACTGTACTGATCATGTGACAAAAAAACTGAGATACGATTTTTTTTTGTTTGTTTGTTTATGCTTGTTTATTGTTTTGTTTAACCAAAAGATTGTAAGTTCTGTACTTCTAAATGAAAGCTTGCACACTGATAAATATTCAATTCAATTAAATTCTATTTTATTTATATAGCGCTTTTAACAATGGTCATTGTCTCAAAGCAGCTTCACAAAAATTAAAGAAATTTAACAACAACAACAAAAAAAATAAATAATAACAAATAAATAAATAAATTGTAAAAAAAAAAAAATAATAATTATAGAAAATAAAATAATTGGAAGTGTGTATGTGTGAGAAAAATGTGCAGATAATAATAATGAGACGAATGAATGAAATTTCTCTGATGAGCAAGCCAAGGGTGACGGCGACGGTGGCAAGGAAAAACTCCCTGAGATGGCATTAGGAAGAAACCTTGAGAGGAACCAGACTCAACAGGGAACCCATCCTCATCTGGGTGATAACAGATAGAAATGATATAACATCTTGTGTGTTGTGCAGGTGAAAATTCAATATGACAGAAATTATTTAAATTGACATGAAGACCAGTTCAGCATAGGGACGAGTCAGTAGGTGCAGAGGGCAGATGAGGTCTGGATCACTAAACAGATAAATACTAATAAATAAAATGTAAAATAATCGTGGCCACTATTGTGTAGGTTCCTCTATTCCCACAAGACATGTGCAGGGCGTGCTGTGGTGTCTGGCACCGGGATATTAGCGGCCAAACGCCGTATCCATTGGGTGCTGTGGGTTGCGGCGTGGATCCTCCATGTATCGCACTTTTTTGTTTTGATTCGAAATCTGGGTTTCGTCTGTGATGTACTGGGGGTTCTCATACCTTTCTATTGTAGCCAGCATTGATTCTTTTCTATTTGTGCTGGCCTTTGGTACATACAGGCATACATGAGCCGTGGTCACCCATGATCATGTCAGCAGTTTATTGTTATATAATTGATAATCGATGTTATTTAGTTCTGGTGGTGGTGGTGGTGGTGGTGTTGGGGCTGATTGGTGTGTAGTGATTTTTTTAGAGAGGAAAAGTGTTTTGTTATAGACAACGTTGTGTGCCTGAGTAATAAAATTAGATTAAAAATTTTATTGGTTTTTACTCGATAGGTAAATATATCGCACTCAGCTGTTGAGTAAAACCATCTAACATCAAATGAATATAAAAATCGTGCTAGACACTCTGATTCCACTATTCTCACATTCCCCAGCTGTGTGTTTTTTTTTTTTTTTTTCTCATGAAATTCAGCCTGATAGCTGCTAATTGAGAACAGGTCTGAAGCAGGCGCTGAACTGCTCGTGATATTTATTCATGAGAGGCACTTCGGTCGTTTTCTGACGTTCGAGCTGTGCCATGTAAAATGCATGCTGTGTTACAGATGAAGTTCAGCTGAGGTTTTTACTCCCTGTGGACTGGCGTGCTTTACCTTCAGCTGTTTAAATTCATTTGTGTTTCTCAAGACTTCCTACAAAGAAAAAAAAAAAGGAAAGTATTGAACTGTATTTGATAGCAATATCATCTGTTTATATGGCTCTTATCATTAAGGCTTACCTTTTAAATCAGGCCTCACAGCTCCAGGGTCCTGGATTCAGGTATCCTGTGCTCAGGTTACTGTGTCTGTCTGAAGTTTTATAATGTTCATGTTTCGCGCGAGTTTACTCCAGGTTCTGTGGTTTCTTTCTGCCTCACTAAAACATGCCTAAGTGGATTTGCTATGTTAAATTACCCAAGGTGTGAATGCGTACAGTATGTGACCCATCAAGTATTGAGTGGTGAGTAATGACATAATGTTTACAAGCATTATTAGACACGTGCTACCTCTATCTACACGTCTTTTCATGTACTTAGGAATAGTGTTTTCTGTTGCATTTATACAGTACCTATGCTTACCCCGAAGTGCATATCATATTTTCACCTATCAATAATTGGTAGAGGTAAAGTAATGATTCCTTTGGTGCATCTTGTCCTTTAAAATCCAATATCCAAAGCATGGACAAGAAATTATTCGTCAAAATCACCTACGTACTGTACGTGTTAAATAACAGTTACATCCCATATAGTATAAACAGGAGAGTGAATCCACTCTTCACTTTCCTAAGTGTGTGTTTGGTGGCACTCTCTTTATCTGAAATATAAAACTGTGTGGAACGAGAGAGGCTGTGTGCATGAGAGAGAGTTTCTGTGCAGAACATGACCATTTCTTCGTGCCTGGCAGCTTCCCACTATCCTGCTGGAATGATTTATGACTGAGAATCACTCACACTCACCACTTCCTCCGTTCAGAATCTGCAGAGACATCATTCACAGTAAGCCGTATTCTCTCTACACACGTGCACACCCATGCATACACGCAGAAAAATGCACACTTTTGTTGTTTTGGCTGGTATTTCAGCATAGCGGATTCGAAAATGACTAGGTTAAAGTGCAGATTGTCAACTTTAATTTCAGGGTATGTACATCTATATTAGGCGGACCATGCAGGAATTATGGCTCCTTTCCATGTACATTGCTTCACTTCAGGGTGTCCATGAGCAATCGATTACTGGCTGTTTTTTGGCTCACTGTATGTCTTCAGCTCATGAACAGATAGCAACGTGTTGTGCTTGATTTTAGATGTGGTATGTAATATATATTTTTCATAAAAAAAAAAAAAAAAAAAGGCTTAAATAATTAAAAATCTATTTGCCTAACTCTTTATTTTGTGCAATATTTTTCTATTACTGCACATGTTGAAGTGTTTTATTCCTTTTATCTTACAAGAATTTTCCACTCATTACAATTTTCAGTGAAAAACATCATATATATATATATATATATATATATATATATATATATATATATATAAACAATTTTAAGTTATATTAAATGTTGTAGAATATCAACAAGACAAATTAGATCCTGTTTGCGCTTCACAGCTGCTATAAAGTCACTCTTCTCTTTTTGAAGTAAATGGGACAAATAAATGTTACTGAGAAACCACAAAGCACAAACTCCTCCATCCTGTGCTAAAAAAAAAAGACTGACCTTTACAAAACACTGAGCCTCTTTTTCCATAAAAGAATTTTGTATAGCTTTCTCATATTGTACCCTTTTATTTTGTTAAATAACATATTGTTTTTGCTCTCTTTTTTTTTATTAGTCTTATATAATGTGTACCACATTGTATTCCACCTCAGAAGTGATTGATGTCCGGTCCAAACAATAAAACTCTTGCACTCACCTGAACATTAACACACATGTTTCTAGTTTGTTTTTGTCTATTTACACTTCTCTCGATGGTGTGTTTATTACGTGGTTTTGGTTCCGTGTTTGTATCGTGTTTATTTTTCACAGTTTTCGACTCTTTCTTTGTTTTTTGTCTCCGATCTGTTTTCGTCTTCCCTGTTTGCTGCGTGTTTGAAATCGATGTGGACCAACGACGTGGATTTGAATAAAAGTACGCTTACACATACAGTACATCCACCTGTCTCCACTATATGACAATTTACAGCATCCACCCTAGATGCCTCTGTGAATTACTGGACTAATGATAACTTCAGAGCTCACAGTACTGGGGGGAAAAAGTGAACAGTTTCTGATCAATGATATTTAAGAATTTATAATCTAGAGACCTCATACTGTACCTAGAGTGAACACATTTATGTAATAAATGATTCATGGAATGATTGACATGTAATTCATTAATATTACATAAATTTTGATTATGCAGTAAATAGCAAAAATTAAGTTTACAGCATCTTAATAAACATTTTTAAACTTGGTTATAATGTCATAATCATAAAAACACAAGAGTTACGCATTTGCATGCAGTAAAGCATCTTGTATCTCATTTCCTTTTTCCTTTTCCTTCAGCACAATCATTGTAAGCAACATGTGGCTGTTTCTTCTGTCCCTGAATCAAATTTTTTTTTTTACACATTTGAATCTCATTAGAAAACCATTATATGTTTAATATCAGTTACACAACACCTCCTAAACCAGTTAATTAGATAATTAGATTAGTTCACAAACATCTACTTAAACACGGATACAATCCTCTGTATTTATGAACTAATATAAATGAACTGAACATAATATAGTTTCATTTAATGCCTGCTACAAATTATATACCTTGAATTCTTACGTAAAGATTTGTCTTGTCCTACAAGTGGACAAACATTTTCATTTCTATGTCGTGATCAGTATTTGTGAAATTTTTTGTAGAAAATGCTCAAACACATACTTAACAGCAATTTTTAACCTCAAATTATTTATACAGTTTATCAGTTTATAGTTTATATTAGCCAATCAAATAAAGCAGTACAATGTATTAAAAAACATGCAGGTCAAGAACTTTAATAGTATTAATAATAATAATAATAATAATAACAATAATAATAATAGTGTAGTGGTTAGCACTGTCGCCTTGCACCTCCAGGGTCTGGGTTCGATTCCCCGGCCAGGTTCGCTTCCCGTCTCTGTGTGCATGGAGTTTGCACCCACCCCGTGCTTGGTGGGTTTCCTCCGGGTACTCCGGTTTCCTCCCACAGTCCAAAGATATGCAGGTTAGGCTAATTGGCGTTCCTAAATTGCCCGTACTGTGTGATTGGGTGTGTGAGTGTGTGTATGTGTGTGTGCCCTGCGATGGATTGGCACCCTGTCCAGGGTGTACCCAGCCTAGTGCCCGAAGTATCCTGGGATAGGCTCCAGGTCCCCCGCGACCCTGAACACAGGATTAAGCGGTATAGAAAATGAATGAATGAATTAATAATAATAATAATAATAATTATTATTATTATATTCTTTTTTATCCCTTTTTTTTTTAAACAGTGACGGAAACCTTGTTCTATACAGAATGACCAGACTGGTTCCAGCTGACAGGAAGGCTTCAGTAACACAAATACCCACTTTCTACAACTGTAGTGAGCAGAACAGCATGTACAGCATGTTGAACTTTCAGGCTGATGGCCTACATCAGCAGAAGACTCCATCAGGTCCCCCTCCTGTCAATCCAGAACAGGAATCTTATGCGGCAATGGGCACAGGCTCACAGGATCTGGAAAAGGTTATGTATCTCCTGAGAATGATCCTGTTGCCTGACACTACTGTTTTTTTTTTTTCTTCTTCTAATAACTGGAGAATTTTCCTGTGGTTCATAAACTAGTGCTGTTTCTTAGACTGCATTAATGAAGCAGTACATTTGGAGACGCAGTACATTCTGCTGTATCTTCCTCACCCAGCTGGCAGCTCTGGCCTTGACCTAGCCATAAAGGTTCCTCCTTACTGTACTGTTACCAACCACCATGCTCCATAAATCCTGGTGAGGATTGGCAACGTTGTAGAAGTGGTTGTGTCAGCACACCATTGGGTGTAGCAGCCTCCTATCTGACCGCCATTTAGGTCATTTCCTCTTTTTAAGGCTCCACATTACAGTTCTGAGAAGGTCGAGCTTGCCCAGAGCGGAGCCCGACGCGAAACGGAGAATCTGGGTAATCTAATTAGAGGCTGAGAATGGAAGGCCGCGAGGCCTGAGGCCCGGGTGAAGTGGGGAAACATAGGCTTTGAAAATATGCACCGCAGCCTGGGATGTGGTAACGTCTGAGCGGCTAATTCTTCCGCACGACAGAAAACAGGACCCTTTTTGGCTGGAGAGGACGGCCACTTCAAATCGTGTGATAATGCACAGAGAGCGAAAGAAAAAAGAGAGAGGGAATACTGATAATAGTGTGAGATGGAGCAAAAATGACAGACGGAGAAAGAGAAAGGCCAAGGGCAAAACAGCAAGAGACAGGCGTGATTTATGCCCTGTGATTGAGACACAAAAATAAATGCAGGCCCCTTGGAGAGGAAAGCACAGGCCATAAAACAAAGTACACACTCCGGCATTTTCTCTCGCTCAACCTCAAATGACTGCAATCCCTCTCCATGATGTCAAAGTCAATCATTTTGGCTTTTGTCACAAGGGCTTTTATGATAGCGAGGAGGGCATTGTTTTGCCTTTAACTCGAGTATGGTACAGAGTGAGTAATTACAGATTCGGCAAGCTCTGCAGAGCTTTATCAGAACTACAGTGAAAGTAAAGGAAAGCTCATTGAAACGGTGCCTACTTGCCATCGTTCTTCATTAAAGCGTCTGGCTGCTTTTCTTTCCTCACTTTAAGGCTCTGCAGTCCAGAAATTGTGCATCCGAATGATGCTGAGCTGTTGGAATATTAGTGCTGCATTTGGACCTTGAGCTCTTTTCAGCTGTAGTAATCAGAGAGAAGGTCCATCAGTCTTTAGGTAAACATGGTGGATGGGCAGGATACAGCCCATTTAGCAGGAAACTAACACATCAAGACTGTTTGATCAATGTTATTTATACGACTCACCACAAGTGTGGCACCGGGAGTTTTCCAGGCTTTCATGTGCTGGCAGACCTTAAACACACACGCATACACACGTAGTCAAACACACGCTCGACATTCCGCTTTCTCACTTTTTTTTTTTTTTTTTAAGTGTTTATTTATCACGGAAGGAAATGTAGCAATGTGCTGATTACACAGTAACAGACCTGACATCATTTTTCTTTCTTTAGTGTCATGATCGTGGGAGTACGAAAGGAATTTGCGTAAATTAATTCACGCCTGGAAACGTGTGACAGTCCGCACACCTTGAACCCGGAACATAAAATTCCACATGAAAAACCTGTCAAGTAATTCTGCATCTTTTTGTATACAATTGAGTGCAAAAGTTTGCAGAATCTTGGCACGGGAAAAAGAAGAAAATGCACTTACGACCTAGTGTGTTTCACAGATGTTCACAAGTTGCGAAAATGGTCAAATGATGAATTGGGGTATATTTAAATGATTACATTTCTTTCTGAATGTGATTAATTTGTATGCTCACCATTTGCCTTTACAGTTGAGTACCGCTTGTCTATCCCCCGAACAGGTTTTGGATGCTCTTAGTAGTAATGACAACCACAATTTTCATTTTATTTCATCTCTGTTTTCGATTGTGAAGGAGTGAATTAGAATCATTAAGGAGCCACATTACATACTTAAAGGTGCAGTAGATATTATTTTACTTATTCATTATGTATATATAGTACTGTGCAAAAATCTTGAGTCACCACTCATTTCTTCATATTAAATTAAATGGCATAGATTAAATTTAACAAATGTTTTACTGTGGTTTATGTAACAACCTCAACAGTAACCTCATTTCCCCTCTCGTCTGTTCCAACCACTCAGCATTCAGCATCACCAGTATAATAATCAACTGTTTCTCACTGGTTCATGGCTCAAGTTCGATTTCTAGTCATTTAAAATTTGTGAACAGGATGAAGCTGGACACTGGACAGATACGTAAATGCTATTATATACAGTATTAACCTTATGTAACTAATCAAGCAGATATTATGTTGTATGTACACCAATCGGCCATAACATTATGACCACCTGCCTAATATTGGGTATATACTGTACTGTACATTAGGTGCCTCCTTTTCCCAGGCACGGTGATGCACTGTGTGTTCTGGCACTTTTCTATTTGAACCAGCATTAACCCTTTCATCAATTTGATCTACACTAGTGCTCCTATTGGATCGGACTACACGGGCCAGTCTTTACTCCCCATGTTCATCATGACCCTGTTACCAGTTCCCTAGTTTTCCTTCCTTAGATCACTTTTGGTGTGTTCTGACCAGTGCAGATCCGAAACATCTCACAAGAGCTGCAGTGTTGGAGCGGTTCTGGCCTAGTCCTCTCGCCATCACAATTTGGCCCTCGTTAAAGTCATCAAAATCCTTATGCTTGCTCACAGATCGACTTCAGGAAAAAGGTTTACTTACTGCCTAAAATATCCCACACACTTCCAGCCACCATTGCAACAAGATTGTAATGGCTAGACAACTGGGTCAGAGCAACTCCAGAACTGCAGCTTTTCTCGGATGTTCCTACATACTGTAGGCTGCAGCAGGCAGGACATACAATACCAAAAATTATCCGAGGAAGGTAAACCGGTGAAAGGCTCACTGATGCACATGAGGAGTGTGTAGTCTGATTTAATAGAAGAGGTGCTGTACAGTAGCTTTGAGGAAAATAAAATGGGGGACCTACTTAATATTAGGCAGGTAGTCATAATGTTATGCCTGATTAGAGTATATTTCTATATCTGTGACAGAGAAACATATCATAGACATATTATTATCGAAAAGTAAAACAGGACAGCACTGGTACTCTCTCAGTCATGTGTCATGTGTTTATGGTGTTATAACTGTTTTGCCAATTGTGTTTGCTGGAAATGCTAATTCTAAATCTTTAGCTCTCAAATAATCGATTCAAGAAAAACAGACGAACAAAGGCACCCAGTAGAAAAACAACAATAAACATCTCTATAAGGTCATAATATCCATCGCTATTGCTAACTCTACCGTAACTGTCTGGTGTGGACTTTTCAATACAAAACTGGGTTGGTGGGGGTTAAAGTGGAATTTGGCAGGTGGTGGAACCCTAAAACCCAGGGTAGTGGTGCAGCTGGGCAAATGATTCACCTGAAATACTTCCCATACTGATTATTATTACTTCACAATAACAGTCAATAACCACTTTCTAATTAGGAAATAACTATTTAAGGACTGTATTAGCTAGGCAAAATGCTAGTTAGACGGCTACTATGACAGTAGGTGTTGAGCAAGACAAATCATTCAAATAAATGATCTAAAATGTTTAGTAACGTTTGCAAATGACATTACACTCCACTTCTGGGAATCCAATGCCGACATTCACTCGCTCTGCCTGTGTAGCTAGCTAGCAACTTAACCCAAAGTACTATGCAACTGTGCTTCTTCATGCACGATTGCACTCAACTGAAGGGAAAATAGTAGAAAAAAAAGACGTGTGTCGCCTGTAAAGTTGGGGCCACTGGCTGATATTATGTTCTGATTTGTTGAGCAAATATCTCAATGATTTGAGGCTGAAAGAACATGCTGCAACAAATGAAAAATGTATTTAGTAGCTTATTTAATATTAGTGAAAACCAAAGATTATAAAGCGTAGCACTGTAGAATAAATAAATAATTAATACATTTTTTTTTTGAAGGTGCTGGAGTGCAGGGGCACTGTGGGGTAGACACCTCCAGGGCTTTGCATGTTCTCCTTGTGCTCAGTAGGTTTCCTTCCGGTAATCCAGTTTCCTCCCACAGTCCAAAACAAGAAGATTTGGCATTTGGCAACAAGCAGACATTTCCAAATTGTCCTTAGTCTGTAGTGAGTGTAACGTAGTGTGCTTGTGTGATGGAATGGCACCCTGTCCAGGATGTATGCTACCTAGTGCCCCAAGCACCCTATAGGCTTCAAGAGTTCCATGACCTGTACACTGTAAAAAATCCAACTTGCAAATTGTTAACTCAATTTAAAATTCCAAGTTAGGTGGACATATTTTTGAGCACAGTGTTGAATTTACTTATAAAATCTATTTAACTGGATTTTACTACTATTTTGTCCAAGAAATATAAACAATCAAGTTGAGGAAACTTAATATTTGGATTTCTTTATTCAATGGTTTCACATCCAGAGGATAAGCGGTATAGAGAATGAGTAATTTTGTATCGTCTTCCAAACCCCATTTTATATTTAATAACATTTTTTAAATTATTCATTATATTTTGGATTGTTGTCTTGTTGCAGGATACTGTACATTCAGATTTTATTTGTAACAATTACATAAATAATATTGGTCACTGGGTTGGTGGCTCAGTGGTAGGCTTTTCGCTTGCCTTGTGGAAGGGTTTATTTCATGGGTTTAATTCATAGCCACAGGATGTGGTGCCGGTCCTAAATAAAATTGGGAGGGTTTCATCAGGAAGGGCATCTGGCATGAAGCCTGTGCCAAGTTGTGTGCGAATCAGATGATGGACGATTGCCACACCTTGGCGGGATCTGCCCATAAGACTAACAACACCAACATAAATAGAAAATCATGGAATTATTCACATGCAATTCATATAATATGGTACAATGATAGGAACTGCGGTGAAGAATGTTAGTTTAGAAGTACATTTTCAGCCATTTGAAGCGTCTACTATCCCATGTTTCTTTCTTTCTTGTCAGCATTATCTGTGCCCAAGCCGTGTCCATTTGTCCTGTTTCGGAAAAAAAAGCATCTTGAATGTCATCTGTTAACCATAAGTCCATGTGCATCTTATATATATAATAGAGTTTTTGTGCCATATGATTGCATTTTATTTTTATTTTTTTATTTTTAACTGGCTTTATTTTTCTCTTTTCACGCTAAAATTATGCAAAAGCAAATGCACTTACTTTACAGTATTTTCCACATTCTGTTTCTTGAAGGAAAGGTTTGGATTTTGGATGAAAAAAAGCAAGCATATTGTTATAACCTACATGAATCATGACATTTAGAGAGGTCTATAAGGAGAAGCTATTTAGCAGAGGAGAGTTTCAGACTGTAATAACAGGCTAATAATTACAGGGTCTTAAACAAGCCTGGTTTCTATCAGGTTAGATACTGTTTGATTGTAAAAGCAAAGTTAAATAGATTCAATTAGTCTCAATTATAGGCATTATACTCGAGTCTGGAAATAATCTAAAAGTGGCACAGAAGGGAATTGAAGGTGATTTGTTTTCACCAATTGAACCGGTCAGGGTCTGTACAGAATAGTGTTAACATTATCTCTGCAATTAGACTGTGAATGTACAGTATGTTGTTCATTGCATCATCACAGATAACTTCTGCGCTCGGATTCTTTTGGGAAATCAAGATCTGGTATGTCATTTTTTACAATGGAATGATTTGAATTTTGAATACTCTGTCTCTATACACACACACACACACACACACACACACACACACTGGCTGTAATGTAAAGTGGCTTACATTACTGTAGGCATTCACACTTTTACTGTGTATCATTTAAACTAAATATAAAAGTTTTAATTATAAATTAGATTATCAGCAAAAACCCAAGTGATTTAAATTGACGTAGGTTTCACAATTGTTTGGTATTTTTATGCATGCACTTTAGTTCCTACAAATAGATGTTAGATCAAATCCGGTGTAGTTTTGCTGAATATGAAGTATGCTTCACTCACATGGTTAAAACTCAAGGAAAATCAAGTTCAGGAGAATGAGAAAATATTACTGTTTATTTCCAGTTTTACATGAAAACAGACAAATAAATCTTCAGATTTTCAAAATGGGCATAAATCTACACAGACTGGCCCATAATAGTGAAAGGGAGATCCTGGTTGCTTCTCTGATTAATGTGCTGTTTATCCACAATTTTTATGGATGTTCTCCAGTGTTGTGTATGTGCCATATTATTTTTTAAATAATAATTCATGGATGCCACATGGGATTGTGCAAAGTTTGTATTATTGTATTATATATATATATATATATATATATATATATATATATATATATATATATATATATATATATATATACACACACACACACACACACACACACACACACTACCGTTCAAAAGTTTTAGATCACTTGCAAATTTCTTTGTTTTTGTTTACTGATTTATTTTCTACATTCTACAACAATACTGGGGATTTCAAAACTATAAAATAAGACATATGGAATTAGGTAATTACGTAACAACAAGAAAAACAACAGTTAGTTGTTATTTTAAGACACAGAGGTCGGCCTTTCTGTAATAGTTCCTGCAAGAACAGTATTGTGTCAAGTGCATTTGCAAAATCCGTCCAGCACCATAATGAAACTGTCTCTCATGAAGGCCGTCCCAGGAGGACGAGACCAAAACCTACCTCTGCTGCAGACGAGAAGTTCATTTAGAGTTATCAGCCTGAAAAATGACCAATTAACAGCAGCTCAGATTAGAGGCGTTATGAAGTCTTTACAGAGCAGAAGTAGCAGAAACATCTCAATATCAACTGTTCAAAGGAGATTCATGCAGTTTTTGGACGCCTTCAGCAAAACTTTACAATGTAGAAAGAAATAAACATCAGGAACCATCATGGAGTTAGAAAGTGTTCTAAAACTTTTTTCAATGGTAGTATATATATATATAATTTTAGCATTTTTTTTTAATTAACCAGAATTAAAATCTACTTAAATGCTTAAAATACAGTATAGACATAAAGTAAAAGGTCTATTTATATTAAGCTCTTGTGACACTTTATTAGCACACGGGTCGTCTCAGGTAGTTTCCTCTAATCATGTGACTTCAGATCACAACTAATTAACAAGATGTTTCACACCAGTAGAATGATTATGCTTATGCAAAAGGTTTATTTAAAAAAAGGGGAAAAAATATGATTTCTCTTTAAAAACACAATAGATTTTATGTAGATTCATGACATATAACTCTTATAAAATAGATTTTATACAAAAATTTATTTTTTAAATCCTTTTCCGTTCCATGTAGTAACAAATAAAAGGCATTGTATGAGAAACTGAAGTCAACACAGTTTTAACCCTTCTAGCATTCTCTATTCAAGTCATGACCAAAGCTGTTAGATGATTTTGGGGACCTTATGGAGACACCAGCGCATTTTGATATCCTTCCATTGTTCCAGCTGCGTCATAGCCTGAGCATGTGGCTGGAGGTGGGCTGAGGATGGAGCTGTTTTACTGGTCCAGACCTGATTAGGAGCTGTTGGGATTGTTGTGAAGCTGCGTAGGGAAATGCTCCCACTGTAAGAGAGGGAAAGGCCGGTGTAAAAGGCTCCCTTGAGCAATGTGCGTGTGTGACTGTGTGCGTGACCCCAGCCAGTGAAAAATGCAGGGGTCACTGAGTTCTGTTGGGTTGCATCTAAATTTGACTGACAGCACACAGGGCGAAACTAACCATTTTAACTTGGCTCTTTCCTCACAAGCTACTACATTCGATGGAGCTTATTTTTATTTCAAATGCCAGATGTATACGTTGTGCCACTGTATTGTGCTACAATCTGTTGACATGTATTTTACATCTCATAGATCCAATCCTTCAAATGTTACCTTGGTAAAGCAGATTTAGACACGATATCATGCATCTTACAGTTAATGCTAGAGTACGAGTGACTGGAACTAATTTAATTGCAACTTTATACAATCGAGTCTTTTTTTGCTTAACGATGGCGCATTCATGATCTTAGAATAGAGGTAATGTGTATGTCACTGACATTTAACATGAAGTGGAATATTCCAAGCTGGTCTCTTCCAACCTTAACCAAACTGACCATTACCGTAGCACTGATAATGACTCTGTAACTTACTTAGCATGCATGCAAAATGTAAATAATACTAGCTGAATACTATAGTAGCTGATTGCTAAATTTCTGTATTCTAGGTATGCAACCAAATTAACAAATGTGTTCTAAGAAAATACAAGAGAATAAAAAGCATGCTATTCTATTTTCACTATTTTTTTTTTAGAAGACTTGCCAGAAAGGCAGTCTGATTGAGTGCATTGGGACTACAATCCTCAGAGACATCAAAAAAGTCATATGCTCAGGAGATTTTATTTTCTCACAGGCAAGAAGTTAATGTATCTACAGTACAATGCACTGTGCACTGGTCAACACTGAATCATTTATATAATTAAGTATGATGAGCAAATCAAATAAAAACAAGTAAATGAAAATTAAAAACATAAACCTGGTTTAGGCCACACCCACTTCAGGTTTATATCTGGTTATAGATATGGAAAGTGGAGTTGTGTCACACCACTAACATATGCAAAGTATGTAGTGGTTATACAGTTATTTTCTAGCACTAAGATTTTTTCTTCATATTGAGCACTGCATGCATTTTGTATCTACTATGCAACCTATTAACTATTGCCTTTATTGACTTAAAAGTGTACTGATAGTCATAATATTACACAGGAATTCATTAGACATTCAACAGTGATGCTATAATATTTAAAACACAAAAAATAAAGATTTTGATCTGGTGTAGCCTTTACATATTAATAAGTCTATTTTATACAATAAATAAAAATTGTAAATATACAAGGGATAGTAGTTATATGAGGTGACTTTGAGGGAACCTGCTCCACCTAGACTTTCCACTGGTATTCCACAAGGCACAGTACTTGGTTCCCTTCTATTCTTTGTCTACCCTCTACCTATCTATTGTTGATGTCATATACTCACTCGAGTTTTCATACTTCTGCTGTGTGGATGACACTTACTGTAGCTCATTTGTCATTCCCCTCAACTACTGCAACTCCCTTCTGACAAATCAGCCTCTGTGCAGCATTCAACTCATCCAGAATGCAGCTGCGTGACTTGTTTTCAATCTTCCTAAAATTTCCCACACCACCCCATTACCCTGCTCCCTCCACTGGCTTCCTGTTGCTGCCCAGATCAGATTCAATACCTACAAAGCCAAAAACAGGCCAGCACCCAACTACCTCCAAGCATGTATCACACATTGTACTGCACCGTGCTCCTTCCAATACTTCAGCACTTCTTGATGGGTTCCACCATGTCTCACGGTAGACAGAAGGCATGCATCAGGACTCTTTTCTTTTCTCGCACCTTGGTGGTGGAACAAACTTCCTTTAAGTGTCTGAACAGCTGAGTCACTGGCAATGTTCAAATAACATCTGATCTGATATATTAGTGTACTGTAATGTTTACATTTTTTGGGGGGTTTAATCCTGTAAATCACCCTCCTGTCTGTGCCTTTGCTAAAATCCACAAAGTGAACCAATATGAAGATCTCTTTATTAATAGAGACTCAAAGCACTTATGTAAGTTGTCACTTACTGTATGTAATCTTCCATTCTGTGATTAATAGGAAAACTTGAATTACTGGACTCTCATATTATGCTGCAGTTAATAATAATAATAATAATAATAATAATAATAATAATAATAATAATAATAATAATTTTTATTATTATTATTATTATTATTTCTTTTTAAACTAGTTATGCAATTTATTTGCTATTTCAAGTTACAGTTTCTTCTAAATGTCTACACACCAGTATTAGTTTGTGCATAGCGCATGCTTATAATAAAGACATGTGAGCTGAGTCCTTCAGCATTATAAAGAATACTTTCATGTGGTCACAGGGTGAACATGCTAATAATTTCTGAAAAATTAACAACTTCCAGATTGTTTAAAATATAAAATTATATATATATTTTTAATGCAGAACCATGTCATATCTCATCAGATTTGTTTCTTTTTTTCCCCCTAAAAAACTGGCAGACTTACTGTATGAATGGAGCATAGTCTTAAAAGGGTGCTTACGAAAAGAGAGATGTCGTGAGATTGTATTTTTTTTGATGACGTCCTGCCTCCACATTGAGAATCCATTAGTCTGCATTGGAAGGAATGTCCCTTGCTTGACATCTCGGGACTTACACTAAGGGACTATAGGCACCAAAAGAGAGAAGGAAGCCATTAAATCATAAAAAAGTTGATTCTACTTTTCAAATTGATTGGTCTTATTAAAGCAGTATGGTGGCTCTGGTGATGCAATTACCTATTGCTGTATCATGAGTAATGGAGCACTGGAGGTAGCTGTATTGTTTGACAGACAGTATAAAGACTCGACTACAAAGCTGCTTAATGCTAGCGTGGGCAAGAACCTGAACCTGAGCCTGGTAGTGTTGGCTTTTATAATGGAGAATTTAAGTGGTATTGAGGATGACTCTGGTCTGCCGGGTAGGTGACATTCATTCATTCATTCATTTTCTATACCGCTTAATCCTGTGTTCAGGGTCGCGGGGGACCTGGAGCCTATCCCAGGAGACTTCGGGCACTAGGCAGGGTACACCCTGGACAGGGTGCCAATCCATCGCAGGGCACACACACATACACACACTCACACACCCAATCACACACTACGGGCAATTTAGGAACGCCAATTAGCCTAACCTGCATATCTTTGGACTGTGGGAGGAAACCGGAGTACCCGGAGGAAACCCACCAAGCACGGGGAGAACATGCAAACTCCATGCACACAGAGACGGGAATCGAGCCTGGCCGGGGAATCGAACCCAGACCCTGGAGGTGCAAGGCGACAGTGCTAACCATTACACCACTGCGCCGCCGGTATGTGACATGTAGAGAAAATATTTCCCCAATTTCACCATCATTACAGGTTAACTTAGAGCATTAAGGCATTAATCATGAAATACTGAATTTACCAGCCACACCAGTACTTTCTACTCATAAGCAATTTAAATAAAAATATTATTAATTTACAATGTAGAATTATTATTATTATTATTATTATTATTATTATTATTATTGTTGTTGTTTAGCCTTTACTGTTAGTGCCACAAAGCACTTTCCAAAAACTAAATAATAAATGTAATCAAAGGAAATAATCATAAAATAAAATAGTAAAAGTAATCAGAAGCACATTTAAAAATAACAATCATACAATAAATATTGAAAACTATTTAAATTTTAAAAAGATGGGTCTTCACCTTTTTTTTTAAAGTGTCCACAGAATGTATTTCCAAAATGGGAAAAAATCTATTTTACAAACTTTATTTTACTGGTTGAAATAAAACAATTATTTTTTAATTTTTTAATTAATTTCATTAAATAATTTTTTTTATTTATTACTTTATGTTCACAGACTAACACAGAAATGGAAAAAAATATTTTATATAATTTCTGTTTCCTTATTCAATTTGCTGGTTCAACGTTTTAAAGAATTAATGTTGCAATGAATCTTTAGGCAGAAATGACAAACGGACATGCACAAACTGTAAAGAATACAGTTAAGTCAAATATATACAGAAAGATTACTTTACAAATCTCTAAAAGTGATTTTATAGGAACTCAGGTGGAAATAGTTTGAGATTTTAAAGAACTTCATGAAAGTTCTTTTTTTTGGTAATTACAAAGATCACAGCTTCTTATTAGAGAGTCAGACGTTACTGTACACAGCAAGTCTAAGATGGATGAACATTGTACTTTACGAATGGCTGTCCTATTACTAAACCCCACATCTGTAACACATTCAGATTTAACCAAGAGTCACATAAATATGGAAATATATCATACTGTACAGTATATGCCTCATATACTGTATGCCATGTAAGTACTAAATACAGTAATAGTTAATATTTCATAATAAAAGAAAAAGGTAAAGTCTATTATTAAAATTAATAAAACAAGGTCACTTTAAATAATGATAGAGCAAAATATAGAGTAAAATGAAAAAAATAATAATAATAATAATTTGACGCATTTATATCGCCCTTTTCCTTAAAAAAATTCTATTTACTTAATAAATAAACAAACAAACAAAAACTACACTGTATACAGACATGCAAGACATAAACAGTCACCCATAGTATTATAATACAGGTTTTGCACCATAATGTTCTGCTACTATTATTACTGTACGTCTATTTTTCCAGACTGGAATAAACCCATCCTTAAACATGACTCGAAATGTAAAATATTGTACCTAAAAAATTTCAGATTTTACTTCTGATGAAGTGACCGGATTGTTAGTCCTGAGGAAGGACTGGCGCAGAGACAAATACCTGGGAGTCTTGTAATGGAAAGCGATTCATACCAGTAACAGAATTATTTAAAGAAATTTAAAGAAAAGGTTAAAACATCAACCTGGGATTCTTGACCTGCTTGATTTGGACCTTCTGAAAGACGTCTTCAAATGTCTATTGAGACCTACTTTCTTTTAAAAGCTTCAGAAGCGGCCGAAAGGTTCCAGATTTGCCTAAGAACAGCAGTAAATGATCTTAATCAGGTTGATTAATATGGACATGCAGCCAGGAGACATTAAATAGTTACTTTTACTATTTTATGTAATAAACTTACAAATATTTTATTTTAGCAATTTGCAAAAAAAAACGTAGGAACATTTTAATTTTTTAAAAATTTCTTTTCTTTTCTTTTCTTTTTCTATAATGTGGCAAAACCTCTTCCCAATCCTGTTATCCTGTTAAGTCTATTTTATATTCCTGCTTTAACTGCTCACTCTTATAGCAGCAAACGTCGCTTGCAGAGTATAAATGTGAAAAGTACAGAGAAAGTAAAAGCTTTATAACAGGACACATTTTGGAATTCTAGTTCTAGATATCTTGATGATTTAGCTCATATTACTCATGTTAACAGTAACAGGCTGTAAATAAAATCATATTCATTATACTTATAGAGTAATAGAGATATAAGGATTGTAATAATAGAGATAAGGATTGTTGGATATCAGTAATTTCCATAAACCTTCATACTTTCTTTCTTTTTTCTTTTTAGATGTGACTTTTTGTAACTAATTTATGGCAGGCTTCAATTTTTATCCCTTTGTACCCTTTTGTGCCCTAAACTCCAGGTCACACATCCCGTTGCATGCTGGGAATTCGAAGACTGTATGCCACACCATGAGGGAGCAATTGCACATATTAAACCAAACCGTGTCTGTACCAAGTGTCCCTCATTCCGGCTAATCACAATATTTAATCGAGGATGAAAGCAAAATTGTGTGTGTACTCACCTCAGCTTGTGTTTTTCGTGGCACATCGTAGAGATGGTGCAAACTGAATGATGATCTTCTGTTCTTTTTCTTTTCTCCCTCCCAGAAGCCTGGGATTGTGTCTTTCTCCTTAACGTCTGCTAAAGCCATTTCCCCAAATACAGCGTTTTATTTCCTCGTTCTCACGAACAGGCAACACGCTCAGTCTCTGTGCTGTAGTGGCCCACGTGTGGGTGTTGCTGTCGAGAGGGAATACGGTCAACACTGTGCGCTATCAAAACAGACTCTGTGATTATTATTTATGTGGAATATCCGTATGGTTAAATTAGAACACTCGGATTATGAGGGTAAAATGTGTCAATAATTCAAAGAGAAAATAAAAAAAAAGAACATTTGCATTAAGGGTGTATTATATTCAAATTTCTGGTTCCCTTACACCACATAAACATATTTTGCGCATGTGATTACGCGAATAATATGTGATGGCATTAAAAAACGATTCGAGAGCACACGAATTCAGCTGAACACATTGTAATACTCTTCGAGTACCTGAAAAATAAAAGCACAGGCTTGATGAATCGTTAAAAATGGACGAATCGTTAAAAGGAAATCACTTGTGGAAAAAATGAAAAAAATAAATAAACATCCCATAAAAATGAAAAATGAAAACGTACGAATACACAAATCATATCAGACCATCACACGGAAAATACAAACACATGCAGAATGTAAAAAATGATAAATCATTTCAAGAAAATACATCAAGTTGAACAAAAAAAAAAAAATCACACTACACATGTAATATATATAATGTATATATTTAGATAATGTAATATATACATATACTTAATTTAATCAAATCCATAACTCAGATTTTTACATATGATTCGAATGAAATAACTTCGGAAATGTATGAAAACAAGTATAAAATGCGTGTATTTCTATATGCGTTTTATGTAAGGTTGAGAAGCAAGACTGAATATCAGACTGTGTAATATTTCCATCTTATAAACCCAGGGTTCCCTTATTCGATCCTGAGCTTGGGCTACTGCCTGTCAATTTCCTTTTAGATTGTACTTACAGTAGATGTGAATGTGTGTATTGTACTGTGACGGCCTGCCGTCCCATCCAGTGTGTATTCCCGCCTCGTGCTCAGTGTTTTATGGGATCGACTCCGGATCTGCTGTGATCCAGACCAGGATAAAGCGCTTGCTTAAAGTGTATGAGTGAGTGAGGTTAAAGGTGCTTGAATTAACAATAGTCAGCCATAAAATATGTTTTTGCAGCTGGCTCACAACTCACACTTTTGCACACCCACAGAATGGCTGAACTGTTAAGGCTCTTTTATTATATGCCTAAAGAATAAGTTCTACAGACAAAAAGTCTTAATCTTAATTATTATTATTATTATTACTATTATTATTATTATTATTATTATTATTATTATTATTATTTAAGTAACCAGCTAGCTTAGTATTGAAATTTGAATCAGTGTTGTATAATACATGGTCAATCACACAAGGGGAAAGATATTAAGATCACTGATTTAAAATTCAAGACTGATATTTGAGTAAATGTTTACTACAGTATATAGATTGTACAATATGGAGCAAATTGTACAGCAATAAAACAGAGCTTATAAAAATCCAGTTGTTTTTTGAATAATAATTATTTTTTGAAAAACACTTTTATGCACGGTTATTACTGGAGATGTAGATTGCTTGAATAACTGTCTCTTTATGATGAATATTTACAGTCAGAGCTTTAGTAATAACCCCCTACTGTGTAAATCATGTCTACAGTAAGGAAAGAGGGACTGGAACATGGCCAAACTGAGTGCTTTCCTTCTGGCTTTTACGTTAAAGAAAACAAGGACAAAGAGAGGGCACTATAGGTCAAAATCACAAGCTTGGAGATGAGCTTCGTGAGCTGTGGACGCACATTTATCCTGCTGTATATTATACCGGGTCTGTCATGTGGATGTGGTCAGTAGTGGCAGCGTGGGTTCTCTGACCCAGCCTCCCTCTCACATTACAGCTCTATTTATAACACCCCCTTTCTTGCATGGGCTCCCCGCCCAGCATGCATCTGGAAGCCCCAGCCCATAGCCCAAAGCCCATAGCCCCAACTCTGAGCAATGGCAGGAAGCTCCTACCACTCCCATCTCCTCTAGCACTCTCCTCCAGGCCGTCATCTGAGCTCCTGCTCCTGCTCGGCTCAGCTGCTGCTGCTGTTTACCCAACGCCGCCTGGCAGCTCGCGCTCGCCGCACGCTCTGGATTATCACATACACACAAACACACACACATGCACACACATGGGCATGCTTAGATGCACACACACACATGCACACATGCGCATATATGTCTTGATTTTTTCTCCAGGACGTCTTTAATGACGGAGAGGGAATTTTTGGTTCATTAATTTTTGACATTTGTTTGCGGAGATAAACTTAGTGAAAGGTTCATTTATCGCTTGCGATGGATCACACGCTGTTCGGCTGCCTGCGCGGCCCGCACGCTCCTCCCCAGGCCCTGCACCCGGCCTTCGCCCTGCACAGCCGCTCCGAGCACCTTTCTGCCTACCCTGACCTCTCGTCCTCTTCCTCGTCCTCCTCTCCCTCTTGCGTGGTCAGCTGTTATCCAGGAGAGGATGGACTCTTCGGAGGGCACGGGCACCAGCGTGGACCCCCGATTACTCAGCAACATCACCCTGTTACACCCCAACCACAGCAAGGCAGCTGGCACATACCCCAAATGTCCAGTGTGTCAAACAACAATGTGCGCTTAGGCCTGGGAATGACGGGGACGGACTCGGGCTCCTCAGATATGGCACCTGGTGGTCCGAGTCTCTGTGCCAGTACACCCAGTCTTGGTGGAACTATGCCCTCAGGGGTGTCCTGTCTGCCTGGTGGGGACTTTGGGCGTCAAACACTGTCCCCAGCAGAGGCAGAGAAGAGGACCGGAAAAAGAAGGAGTGATAGTTCAGGTAAGAGAAATTAGACTGTAAAACTTTTAGAGTAATGTGTACAGTATTTAGATATTTTTTTTATTACTGTAAATGCTCAGCACTACTAATGGTTTTATTATATGCAACAAAAAAAAGATTCTTTTTCTTTGGTTGTGAAAGATTCTTCTTGGAAACTTTGATAGTATAGTATAATATAATATATAATATATAATAACTTTTCACACAAGTACTTAAATGTTTATCATAAAATGAAACTAAATAGAATCAGTAGACTTTTCCTTCATTACCTTTCCCTTCATGACTCAGTGGCTATTAACACATTGTACTGGTTTGTGCGATTATTCAGACTGGGTTTTGTAGTAGCGTTTTTTTTGGAAAATTTGTCTCCCACTGCTTGGAAATGTGGTGCCGTATTTTTGCGAGTGAGACTTTTGTAGGTGTTGGCTGACACGCACAGAAGCAATTATTTTGACTAGAGCCAGGAGCAAAGGCCAGACTATAACTCTGTGTGGGCATTAAACTGTTCGTATGTTCCACTTTACACACCATCTGTTTCGTCTTGCATGTTTTAGAGAGCAGAAAATTAGGCATACTGTGGAAATAAAATAATCATTAGAAGGACCTAAAAAGAAACGACAGAGAGGAGACTCAGAGCTAGCAAAGCATTATCTAATATAAATTAAACTCAAAATTTTAATTTTATTTTTGTTATATCAAAATGTAATAAGTAGACAATATACTGTAGAAGAAGTACAGTTTTTTTTTTGTTTTTGTTTCTCACATTTCTAAAAAAATATATATTTAAGGTGCATAGAGAAAATTTCTGAATTAAAAGTTAATCAGGATCCAATGCTGCAATGTTTCAAGTTTTCATATGCCTCAAATGTTATATATTACTACTCTAAAAAGACGTTTATCCAAATTTTTTTTTTTTTTTGTTTGCCTGGTTATTATTTCATTACCAACAGAAAGTTAGGACTTAAATTTTTTTTCCCTCCTCACAAGCTGCATTGGATGAATTGTAACAGCAGGTGTTTCTATAAACTGTAAATTGTGATTCCTATTTACTCCAGGCTGAAATCTTTACATAGAGTGTTAATAAACATTAATAATATACTGTATAATCCACGCCTTGTGCCCGAAGTCTCCTGGGATAGGCTCCAGGTCCCCCGCGACCCTGAATAGAGGATAAAGCGGTACAGAAGATGAATGAATGAATGAATGTATAATCCACAGTATGTGTATAAGATGGGACATTAAAATGCATAAAAACTTCTTTTTGCTTAATGTCAATTATAATATATAATATTAAATAAATATATTGATTTTGTAAAAATATTAGTGTAAAGATAAAACATATACATTTTCTTTTTAATTGATAATATCTATACTGTATATATTTCCATAATGTGCCAAAAATATTAATTTGACCAAAGACCAATTTTTTTTGATACACAATATACTGTACATGCTTATCTGCATATCTAAATCATAATCATTTCCTGTAGATTTATATATAGTGCCTAACTCTTCTGCATTTATGGAACAAGCGCTCTTCTGGACCTCTGTCAGTTTAATTAGTTGCACTGTATATAAAATGGCTGTAGCTGGAAGGACACTGCTTGAGCACTGATTGAAATTTCCTCTCCGGAATCACCGTCTTTGCCCTCCTGTAGTTCAGCATGTAGTGCAGCAGAATTATATCTGACAAATAAGTGCTCACATTATCAACTGTGATTTTCTGCTAGTTCTAATAGGACTTCAGGGAACCGAATGTGGCTTATGAACAGAACTGCATTTCTAATACGTACTGTTCGACTCAAACATGTGACAGCAGCCTAATTAAGATCACATCCAATTTATCATGGAAGGGAGTTTTACTTTCAGTTCATAGAAATTTCTGAAATATTGTTATTGGTGCTACAATGTTATAAATTGTCCTACAAAATTACATTTTTAAAAATCCTAATGACATAAATGTTATAAAGTCAGATATTGAATTAATAATTTGTGACCGAGTATAAACTTTTGTATGGGGGTTAATCATCATTAAGGCTATCCAGAGACAACAATCGCAAAATCTAATATTTTTCTTGTAAAACTGTAATAGTTGGCTTGTCGCTCCCACTCAGTATCCGAGCCTTAACCTCTGTCTTTCTCTCTCTCTCTCAAATGCACACACTCCCACACATATAGCAAAACGTCGAATTATTAATTATTATAGATTTATAATGAAATCAAACTTTTCTTGCTTGGCATCACTGACGTTTATTTATTCTCATCACTCGATAAATAAGAGAATGAGAGAAAGAATAAACAGGAGTAACTATAATGTGACTTGGATGTAATGTGTATAGTTTCCTACATGTTGAGAAGTAATTATAACCCGCTATGGCTAGGGAATAAAAATAAATAAATAAAAAAGATTTAAGGTTTGTACAAGCGAGTTTGTACTCGATGTCAGCATATTATTAGGCCAGATAAACTATTTCCACATTGGGACATCTGGATGCGCATACGGTGTCAGATTTTCTTTAATAAATCTTTACTTATTCAAAACGGAATTCAACACTGGGCGACTAAAACCATATGCAAAAACCGAAACAAATTATCATTTAACACATTTTTTCTGTTACTGTCTTGTATCTGAAATCAGACTCAGTAATAATGACAGTATGTGATGTAATTAATGACAAAAATGATAAATAGTTTCTAACTAATGTATTGCAGGGAACTTCAAAAATCATCCGCAGACGCGCAGACTGTCGGAGCAAAAACACTGCGCTTTTTTTTCTTCTTTTTTTTTTCTTTTGCTTGTGTTTTTGAAGTTAGATGAAAGTTAAGGCGCAGGCCTAATTGCTGCGGTGTAGCCATCCATCGTAAAAGCTGGGGAAAAGTTGCTTTAAGTTGTGGCACTGTTCGCAAACAACTTCACATGTTAGTCTTTCTTCTTCCACAATGGCTGTGTTTAGCCCACAGTAACTGGCGTTCTCCAGGCCTCAATCAGAGCCAAACGCAGCCAGACGCCCAGCAGCCAGGGAAGGCCCGCTAAAATTACAGGCCACTCTGAGCGCTTACAGAGGTCACAGGGAAATGTGACGGATGAAATGGGCCATGCAGAGTGGAAATGGTGTAAGAAATCAGGAGTTCTACAATAGACAGTACCTAATATACTCTGCAATGTAAAATACAATAAAATAAAAAAAAATAATAATTTTATGATCTTTGCCTGTCTAATGACTGCTATAAGAGGAAAGTTAGGAAAGCAAAGTACAATTTAACTGAATGGCTGAATGCAAGATGGTTGGATTTTCTTCAACTTCATATTGTACTGTAGATATACTGTATTTGAAATACAAAATCCTAATTTACATCTATACCTTGTTGCACCCCCTGAATAGACAAAAGTACACTTTCTCCATCTAGCCGAACACAATACAGTAGGAAGTGCTGTTCATCCTAAAATAGTGTCTATTTCAAATCGGTTCCTTTTGGAAATATGTGTGTGTTGAAATAGCTGAGTTGTTCCCATGGCTTGTGGATGGGGCCTCGTTAAAGTGGGCTCTATTTACAGCTGGGTTTAGGATTGCCAGTTGGATTAGCACAGACCGGAGGTTTTGTTGCCTTGATGTGCAATTTGCCACTGAGGCATAACCTTAAAAACATACCGCGAAATCTAGTCATGAGAAGGGCAAACAGTTTCTCTCTTTCTACCAATAAAACAAACACCAAGAAGTAAATTTCTTCATTGCGGTGTAAAAACAGCCGAGGTCGAAATTTCTTGGGACGACTTTTTGTCTTTCGCTTTGGAGTTTTCCAGTCCAATGCTTGTCATAAATACTAACTCAACAAGCCGAATAATAAAGAAGCTTAAAACTGGTAATTCCACATAAACATATGGGAGAGTGTCATCTCATGCCAAGAAAATAAAAAGTGAAATGTAACAAAGAGAGAAAGACAGAGACATTAACATTATAGCTTGTGAGTCATATAGGGAAGAAGCCTGTAAAAGTTTGAGGTAAATAAAGTAAAGAACCCTATTTTTACATGTTGTTTTATTCCATATTAAAACTTTAAAGGTCCCTGATTCATTAAGAGGAAGACAAATTAACTCCACATTGGAAAAGGCTTTTGTTAACAGGGAGCACATACAGTACAGTATTGTGAAAGATCCCCAAGTCCGAATATGAAACATCACCATTGAGCACGTCAGTGCTATTAAACACAACAATGCTTACCATACTTTTTAATTTTTTTTAATTTTTATTATTAACAATGGCATTTCATTTCAATTCCTTTTAACCCACTTTCTGAGACGGCAATAATACTTTGTGATATGCAAGTGGAAACTCAATAGTCATTTTGCATCATTTGGAAATTCTGTTTTTTATATATCAAGTGGAAATATTTTCCTTCTCTTCTTTTCCGTCCCAGAGTCCCAGGATGGAAATTACAAATCAGACACAAGTAGCAAGCCCCGGAAGGAGCGGACCGCCTTCACTAAAGAACAGATCCGGGAGCTTGAGGCGGAATTCGCCCATCACAACTATTTGACCCGACTGCGGCGTTATGAGATAGCGGTAAACTTGGACCTGACGGAAAGGCAGGTATGACAACATGCAACTTCAAGCCTAAATCTTTAGCATTATTTTTCAAAGTGTTGAATTTAGTGTTCCCTTAGTCTGCTTCTCCACGCAGCAGTCGTTATGGAGAGAGATTATCATGGGGACTATCATATTCCAGATGTTTCAGCAAGGTCTCATCATCAAAATATAGTGAAGGAATAAAGAAAGGCAAAGGATAAGCTCGTGTAGTTAGACACTTCCTGCACAAATTGTTCTGCGTAGGAAGAACATCTGTGTAGGCAAGGGAATATCTTAAGTCAGTTTGATTGGTGTGAGATACAGTAAACTGACATATGCAAAAAGATCTAATCGAACATCCTGGATCTGAATCATTTACCCATGATAGCTCCATTTTGAAAATTTAAATTCAGTCCCAATTATTCGTACGTATCAAATGTTTATGAAACCATGTTTAATACAAATCGTTCCAAGCCTCAGTTCCTCTAGAACACCTCACGGAGAGACAGCAGGTTTGACAGCTGAATACTCAGAATTAGGTATCTTTTTTGGGGTCACATTACCCAGCATAACATTAACCTTGCCACATGACGGAGCGAGCAAACCCCCTCTTGCTATGTGATCCCTGTGTGAACCAGCAGCTACTGAACTTGGCATTGAAATCTCTGGACAATTATCACTTTACTCTTGCAGCCACCAAAGTTGAAGCTACAAATTCCAAAATAATTTAACTTTAACTTTAGTAATAATACCATGTGCTAATCATAATATCTGTACATATACAGTATCCGTAGCGATTAGTATTCTACAGTAGCTTACTCAGATTAAATTATTTTCGAAGACCTGACTGACGAGGTACTAAGAAGATGTAATAGGTACTCAAACATGTCAGGAGTGATGTGGACAACTCTCCACGCTGTGGGCAAAAGTGCAAAGCTTGCAGATGTATTTTAGGAACAGACGTCATACACGGCTGACAGCAAGGGCCCCAAGTGGCAAATCATATGGCACGATTTATCATAGAGAATGCACAAACCATTAACCCCAATGTTACAAAGACAAGATTTAAGCCTAAAATATGTCATTAAAAAAATACTTGGTTTTTTGTTGTTTCTCAGTTTGAAGAAGACAAAACAAGCATAAACAATTATCAATATTGAACTCCTTATTTTGGGTTTATTTGAGGAACCTGTCTGAAGTATCCATTACAAAGAACATGAACGTATTGGCTGCCCAGAAGCGAACCCCAACATTTGCGCAGTAAGATGACATCCACATCACGTGACTCAGTTCGTCCGCATCATGACCCACCAAAAATAAATTTGTAGCACAGTGTGATCCCACCCCCGGGCACCAAAGCTCATGACCAGTGAGGACTCCCTCGCACAGGGTGATGGCCATTTAAGAAACTGCCTAGTCATCATTCCAGGGAATGTAAACGATGGCCCTTGCTTGTCAAGAGAGGAAATAAGGGAAGCATTTGATCCAACTGAACAGATGACAATTTATTATTGCTAATATGGAAACTCTCCATTTTGGGTAATACCAAGTAGCCCCAACTGACCAGGGGCTTCCATACAAATCTATTGCCATGACCTACATTGTTTCATTGAAAGATACTGTACAATTCCACCTGGTCTGTTAAATATTCAGTTTTTGAACCATATTTGCAGAAAAAAAAAAAAAAACTCTGGTCACTGCCAAAAACTAGAAGCCACGCAGAACAACCATGTTCAAGCCTTAGGAATACTGTATATTTACTCTCACTGCCCTATTGTTTTTTTTAAATAGTGCCAACATTATAACAGCCCACAAACATAATAAACCACAAACATAACACAAATTTGTCATTTTTTAATGTAATAATCCCCCTAACGTAATAAATCTCCCCATAAACTGCCATGACGTCTGTGGGATCATTACATTAAATGCTGCAGATTTGTGATTTATTACTTTTGTAGCTGTTATTACATTGGCGGGTGTTACGATTATGCTTAGCAGACTAAATTGGCAAATTTTGCATATCAACCTGCCGAAATAAATAGCACATAATCATGTGATCATGTCCCATAAGCAACTGTCCACTGACCAAGTGTTATTAGCTTACTTGTGGTTGGTGAGTCATGGATGATGTTCAGATACCATGCCAAAATGAAAGCTCATCGGCCAACCATATGACCGAACACACTGTTCAACCTTCACTTCTAGTCCTTATTAAATCTGGTACGTATCTTCAGATTTGTTTTTGTTTTTTTCCAGGTGAAAGTGTGGTTTCAGAACAGACGGATGAAGTGGAAGCGAGTGAAGGGTGGACAGCAAGGGGCCGTGGCCAGGGAGAAAGAACTGGTTCATGTGAAAAAGGGGACGTTGTTGCCATCGGAGTTTTCGGGCATCGTCGGTCTCCACCACAGACCAGACTCACTGATGAACGAGGACAGCCATGACAGCGATCAGAGCTCTGAGCATGCTCATTTATGATACGAAGATCTTGCCCATGAGATGCATATCATACCCTAGTGCTATCACAGTTGCTATTTATGAAGAGGAGCCACATACTCGGTTAGCAACCCAGGGCCTTTAATCCCCAAGGCTGCATTACAAACCACGACTGGAAGACCTAGAAGATGGAGGGAATGCTCCTATCTTATCTTAATCGTATGCTCCTACAGTACAACGATTTTTGGGTAGTTGATGTGGTAGATGAATGACTGTACTCAAAATCCATGCACATATCCCCATGTACACAGGACTGACATCTTTCAACAGACTTATGATTATATTACATGTGGACACGCACGATAAAACAAACGTACACGCACGTGGACGATAAAACAACACGAACGGTGTGCCTTGCTGTAAACGAACACTTAAACACAGTTTACAAGTGGAATATTATAAGAGTTGGGAAGTAGAGTATAAATGCATTACACACCTACAGGTTTTAATTCATTCAGAAGGGAACGTGCAACTTGCCTGTGTTAAAATGTTGTTTCTAATTCGGTCAAAATGTTGAACATTCCATAAAATGTGCCTTGTGTTACAAAGTGAGTCTACGCTTTGGTTTGCACTGTAAACCATCATTCATTTGTTTCTACTGTATATTCAAAAAATTGTAATGTATACCAAAATGAGAACCAACCCATGCAAAAACTCCCTTGACTTTAAGTATTAAATTTGTGTATATATTAGTATGAATATTTTCTTAACTCCCATCTCACGCCTGCTACTTTCATCATAAATAAAAATGTCGCTGGCTTTTCATTCAGTCTGTAGTCTTCTCTGCAAACGGTGCATAAAACATGATCTCTCCGGAATCTTTGACGAGTGAAGAGCAGTTTTAACACTGGCTGCAAATGGGTTTTGAGTGCTTTGTGTGATCCTGTCTGTGCCTCATCATGGCTAATATATGCCAGGACAGAGAGTATGGCTAACATGAATAAATCATTGAGGAAGCAGGAGAGCACTAGCGCCAGAGAAACTCAATGTCTCCTCTAGGCAGGGTCAAGACTTCTGCCAGATGCCTAAAAGGAAGTGTGCAAATGGATCATATTCTATTACAGAAGCGCATTTGAGATATTGTTATGGGATCCAATTTCTCTCGCCACAGCGTGAGCATGCATCTTAATTGGTAAAGAAAATCGCAGTATCTAAACACAGGTTCGCCCACCAGGACGTTTGACCGAGTGCGTCGGCCACAAGAACCACATGGATGTTTTGCAGTTAGTTTCAATTAGCAAGAAGGAGAGAAAAAAAAAACAGTAAAGGCAAAGTTTTAAGGAAGTATTGCATGGAGTGTTGGGGTTGCATCAAGGAGCAAACAGTGAAGATTAGCACTGCATGGGTGTATAACTACAGTAGGTATCAGCATGTTGGATAAATCTAAATGTACACATTGCGGTTTGAGTTATGGTGCATTATGAGATGATTAGAATTGCAAAACCCAGATATTTTTTAACGTTTTGCGGAAGCATTCTTTTAACAGAAAAACAGATCTATGCACCTAATGTTTGTCTGGACTATGCCAAAATTCTGCTTCCCACACGTTCCTGCTGAAGTGCATAAGGTACTTTTACAGGATATGCATTCTATTGCTATATATTGATTCATATATTTTAAAATACATTGCTGTGCAAACAAAACTGTATTATATTACTGCATGTATGTTTATTGAAACAAAGTTTTTTTTAAATGAGATAAGCAAGGTCCAAGCTCCAAATCATATTTTGCATGACATTAATTATATTTTACATTATTTAGCCATATGGATAGACCATATACTGTATGTATTGATTCATATATTATAAAATGAAGTGACAGAGTATTATAAATGAAATCATCATGAACAGCAGCATAAAGTCCACTTTTTATTTACCCACATGACAATTCATCTCAGCATTTCATCCTCAACATGGCATTTCAGTCCTCCACACTGGAACGTGGTGGAATACATGCATAAAGTTTGACATAATGTTGCAGATCAACTAATATAAATCTATATATTTTCCAAAATATTTAAGGCATATGTTCCCATATAAATCTGACTATATTATCTTGTACAATGAGTTATATTATCTCATATAATTTTACATATATATTTCCATATATTTATGATGCCTTTTCCAATATATAATCTCATTTAATGTGGGATATAATTCAATATATACAACAGTATATTAAACCGTATAACAATGTATTTATTCAATATATGAAAACGGCAATAATTGCATTATTTTCATATATCTTATTTCATATATTTATATATATTGCTTACATATATATAATATATTATAGAATATATCATAACATATATTACTATGTACTATTCACAATATATGAATACACATAAAATATATTGTCACATAATATATTGAGAAATATATTTTTGTTGCATACGGGCAGGCGGCGCGGTGGTGTAGTGGTTAGCGCTGTCGCCTTGCACCTCCAGGGTCTGGGTTCGATTCCCCGGCCAGGCTCGATTCCCGTCTCTGTGTGCATGGAGTTTGCATCTCTCCATGCACCATTGCATCTCTGTGGCAGTACATTAGGATTTTTTTTTTCACAAATAGAAGAGGTAATAAGGTTTTAAACAGGATCTGTCTTTTTTCTTTGTTCTTCCTTTCACAGCAAGCCACAAATTATGCACATGCACATTATGCAAGCATTAGGTGTTGCGCAATTCTGGTGTTATATAAATTGAAGCGGAAGTTCAAATACAGGGTTCAGTCTCAGAGATACTCCTGATACGTTTGTCCTTGAATAGTTAGTTAAATATCATGATCTGAACCTATCGTATCGCTTGCACTGCAAACATTCACCCTGGAGGGCAAAAGTCAGCGCTGCGTTTGTGAACCATCTGAAATGCAGCAGAGCTCACAGTCATACTGAAAACACAACATGGCGCAGGTTGAAGACATGGAGACGAACTCTGTCTCCTTCTCCCAGGGAACTCGCATGCTCTTCTACCTCATGTCTCCCAATGAGACGTCGTTTGCGGAAGTAGAGCAGGTTCCACAGTATGTTCAACAGGTACGTTCCAGCTTCATATTACAATACTGGCACTTATGCACAACATCTCCTTCTACAATATAAAGAGATTCTACCAGTTCCTTAAAATTTTTTTTAAGTCAGCAATTTCTATAACTGTGAAATTAATGCGTATTATGAAAATAATCCAACAATCTAAATATATACTTAAAATCCGCTCATTATTTAAACATGTGCAATAATATTTGTTTTATTTATAAGAGAACTTTCCACTCATACTGTAGGTCCAAGCTGACATTATTTATATGCTTCTTGTTTTTGAGTCATTGAGGTTTGGATGAAACTTTTTCACTGTAAAGGACCAGAGGATGTTTATTTTGGCATGGTACATAAGCAATAAAATAGTTCATTGGTGGATTATTGGTATATTAGGTGTCTTGCATACAGAAGGCCCAAGTTTGATTCCCTGCCAACGTACAAGCTCAAGCCATTGGATGCAGTGATGGGGCGTTCTCCTAATCCATCCCATCCATATCATTATTTTTTTTATACTTAATGGTTCTGTACAGTACATGCAAAGACAAACAAACTCAGTATTGATTATGCACTGGGTGCGTTTATTGATGGGAATATTTAACATGCCACATAAATTCTCCTATATATACTGTATGTATTCAAACCTTCTGCACTTAGTGTTCTAGTTTATTTACCTCTTTAGCAATTTAACATTTTTAATAGGGTAGTGCGAATCTGGTGAATCTATCAATTAATGCTATGGTAGCATAATTTGGCAGAGGAACGGATTTTATCCAAACCTGGATAATAAAATCGGAGGCTTGAATCAGGAAGGGCATCTGCCTTTAAACCTGTGCCAAGTTGTGTGTGGATTGGATGGTCAGCTGTGGCCACCCCTTGATGGGAGCAACTGAAAGACCACCAACAAAATGGAACGGTGTAATATGAATGGACATTAAAAGTGATTTATTGTTACTTTCCCAAAGTTGAAAGAGTTTGCAAAGCTTATTTCTATTGCATATTTATTAGGTTCCCCTGCCATATATGTGCATTTCCCAAGCAATTAATGAAAAACATCTATTGCTATGACCAAAGTATGCCTTCAACCATGGGAAGGGGACAAGCACTTCTGGGACATTTGTTGTACAGCAGTGCAGCTGATATGGTACTGAATAGTCCTGAATGGACAAAAGCAGTGCTATGATCAAAAAACATGACATTGATAAATGCATAGAAGACAATGTACATATTAGAAAGACCAATTTCTGGTCTCACTGGACTCTCTATAAGGCCGGGCAGCAAATTAAGCATCTAATGAAGTGCTTGCTTCATTCTAATCTAATACCTGCTTAGTATTTAATCATAATTGCCTCCATTTTATACCAGAACTGATCTACTGTAGGCTTAGTATCTTGTGACCTCATTATTGTTTTTAGAAGTTAATTATTGTGACAAATATACTAGTACTTTTTATCCAGCAACATGTACTACTGTAGACACCTTAACCACAGACATCTTTATCTTTTCATTGATATATCATTGTCTATTTTCCTCTTGCATTTTGGTTACTAGATTTAAAAGAACAGAAAGAAATTCTAAAGCTTTAAAGACAAGTGTTTTTGTTTAACACAGTGGTCTAGATGCTATTGTGCAAGTGACATAAAAAGTGACATCACTCTGTTGATCCCGCTTCCCGCGCTAGTGCTAGTGAAAGATGGCCATCAGTGCTTATAAAATTGACCAACCGGAAACTTGCTGTGTGATGAATTGCAAATTTTCACGGGATGGACTACAATGAAGAAATGGAGCTTCATTCATTCATTCATTTTCTGTACCGCTTTATCCTTATATACAGGGTCGCGGGGGCCTGGAGCCTATCCCAGGAGACTTCGGGCACTAGGTGGGGTACACCCTGGACAGGGTGCCAATCCATCGCAGGGCACACACGCATACTCACACCCAATCACACACTACGGGCAATTTGGGAACGCCAATTAGCCTAACCTGCATATCTTTGGACTGTGGGAGGAAACCGGAGTACCCGGAGGAAACCCACCAAGCACGGGGAGAACATGCAAACTCCATGCACACAGAGACGGGAATCGAGCCTGGCCGGAGAATCGAACCCAGACCCTGGAGGTGCAAGGCGACAGTGCTAACCACTACACCACCGCGCCGCCTAAATGGAACTTATTCAAAGCAAAATATTGACATAAGTTAAATTCAATCTCCAACTTTAAATAAGTGACACACTGCTTTAAAAACAACAACAACAACAACAACAAAACGGGCTGCTGTATCTGATTTACAGCATCATTCACAGACACAAGATACAATATCATTGTTATAGCAGCGGCAATGCTGCACTGAGAATCGTCCATTTCCCAAATAATATCCGGCCTAATAGAAGTTAGTTTGAGAAATTGTATTAAATTTGGTAGAAAAAAAAACATAAACATAAACTATGTGTAACTAACAATCTAGCACTTGACTGATCAGCTTAAAGAAAAGCACTCAGCCCTCAATAAATGCACACACACACACACACACACACACACACACACACACACACACACACACACACACACACACACACACACACACACACACAAAAAAAAAACGCAACCTAGACATACTTTTTTCATCAGTAAGCCTGAAAGACCTAAAAGCTTTAAAGGTGCTACATAACTGAGGTTTTACTTTCTCTCCAATTTGGAGTTGAGCTGCATTTGTTAATAATTTGTAACCTCTATTCTAGTTTATGCTTCCGCATTCATTTGACAAATTACAGTTTGAGCAGTTTTATAGTGAATTGGGTGCAAAAATCCGTAAATCTCCCACACCTGGGCTCTCCATAATTGCAGGTGTTTGAATAAAGTCACTTGGGATGTACTAGTGTTTGCACGACGCATTATGAGAAATGAATCTGCTGAAATTTCCAAGAAAGTGGATCATGGGCCATTGCCAAGGTGTTCACTCACACAGCACTGTGTATGTCTGAGCTTTCACCTATAACGTATTTCTTTCATTTTATTTTAGTCACAGTCACGGCAGATCTGATGGACCCTAACACGGTTAATAGAAGTGTGAGCTCACACTGAACTTTGCTTAGGGCTAGAACACAAGTGCTTTAAATTTTAGAAAATTATGGCAGAGCAAATATGCAAAAGTCTTAAACAGAAGTGTTACTGTTTTTGCTTCGTGGCTATTGTTTATTCTAAGGCATCTAGGTGGTAGAACATTTAAAATACTGCCAGTTCCCTCTAGCCTGGAGTCTAGGCTACAGTAGATTGTAGTCGGGTTATATTTCTATTCTAAACCTATAGAAGGAGACTAGTGTGTGAACAAAAAAAAATCACTTTCAGATCACAGTTGCTAAAACTAACATATATCTAAATTTAATAATCACATACAGCAACCCTACAGTATATTTGGGAGGGGGAGGGGGAGGGGGGGGTCGTTTACAGATGACATGTCCCAAGAAGGCCACATTCAAGTACTTATGGTTGATCTACAAACAAGATCAAGTACAGCGATTGACTTACTGACGTGTGCAACTAACAATACGACTTATTTCTATTTACTTGAAAAATAATTGTATTGTTATAATTGTAACACATTTGTCATATCCCTTCTCTTTGTAATTTAAATGGTGCAATTGAAACTGTGGGCTAATCACCACATCACTGATGACTATGGCTGAGCATGAATTCAGCAAAATAAAACTATATTCACGCTATATAACAAACTATGTGCTCCACAATGAGCCAGAAAACGCTAAGTGAACTCACCATTTACTCCACTGAGAGAAAACTGATCCGAGGACTGGACATTATCAGAGGCTTTTCTGCAGGAACAGTCAGGTGACTTGCACTTGGACCTAAACCCTAGTCTGCAAAACATCACAAGTCATAATATACAACTGCAAAGATTGTTAAAATAAGAAAGCTATCCATGTGGCTGCTGTTTATATTATTATTATTATTATTATTATTATTATTATTATTACTGTATTATTATTATTATTATTATTATTACTGTATTATTATTATTATTATTACTGTATTATTATTATTATTATTATTATTATTATTATTACTGTATTATTATTATTATTATTATTATTATTATTATTATTATTGTTGTTGTTATTATTATTATTATAGTGGACCGTCATATACTCTACAGAGTGTTTCAAGTCTCCAAACAATCAAAACCCTCAAGATTTAATTGATAGTTGATGAGTAAACTTATTAATCAAGTTATTCTCTCATAATTTAATGCTTTCAATAATTTCTGCGAAAAACTCATCTTTTGCTAGTCCATTTTTTTTTTTACTAATTTATTTAAGATCAACAGAGGAACTGAAAGTTTTTTTTTTTTATCTGTTATGAAATAACAGATTTTTATCTTTTTGCCTTCTAGACTCATAATCAAAATGAGTATATAACTTGGTATTTTTTTATGCTCTCTGTGGCAGAGGTGTGTTTTGGTCTTCACGAGAGACAGGTTCATCATGGTGCTTGGTGGGTTTTGCAAATGCACTTGACAAGACTGTTCTTGCAAGAGCTATTCCAGAACAGCTGACCTTCATGTCTTAAAATAACAACTAACTGCTGTTCTTGTTGTTGTATTTTAATTACCTAATGCCATATGTGTTATTTCATAGATTTGAAAAAAAAAAAATCCAGTATGGTCCTGGAATGTAGAAAACAATCCAAATCCAAACTCGTGTCCAAACTTTTGACTGGCACTGGATGTAAAACAGAGCATGGTCTGGATGGGTTTTCATATACAGTATGTATCCCCACAAAGCTAATGGCCAAATGCTTATTTAATACTGTCTGGGTTGTATTAGACCTAAGGGTGGTGCCGGAGTGGGTGTGGATGAGGTGCCCAATTTGGAAAAAGATGTTCTTTATATCTCTATAAATTCTAATTTCTGGCCTGCTCACATACTCTTGTCTATTTCCAATTACTTTCTATTTCCAATTTACTCACTTCTATTACTTTTACTCAACCTGCAATTACGAAACAATTTCCAGGACAACCGGAAATCACAGGAAAATGTAAGATGTTTAAACTAGTTTTCCTTTTAGTTTTGAAGCCGCATACAACAACAACAACAACAACAATAATAATAATAATAATAATCATAATAATAATAGCACTGTCGCCTTGCACTTCCAGGGTCTGTGTTCGATTCCCTGGCCAGGCTCGATTCCCGTCTCTGTGTGCATGGAGTTTGCATGTTCTCCCTGTGCTTGGTGGGTTTCCTCCAGGTTCTCCGGTTTCCTCCCACAGTCCAAAGACATGCAGATTAGGCTAATTGGCGTTCCTAAATTGCCCGTAGTGTGTGATTGGGTGTGTGAGTGTGTGTATGTGTGTGTGCCCTGCGATGGATTGGCACCCTGTCCAGTGTGTACCCCGCCTAGTGCCCGAAGTCTCCTGGGATAGGCTCCAGGTCCCCCGCGACCCTGAACACAGGATTAAGCAGTATAGAAAATGAATGAATGAATGAATAATAATAATAATAATAATAATAATAATAATAATAATAACAACAACAACAACTAACAACTAACAACAGGGTCAGCAATATCTTTGACAGTAGAAAATGCTCGAAATGAATCTGCTTTTTATGCGTAATTGCTGGCTGCATGGAACATCGTAAATCACGACACCGCAGATGGGAAATGTGAGTATGAAGTTTGAAATGAAATTGTTTCTGAGTGTCAGAACACAAGCAGAGGATTCGTTTGCAGTCCAAAACTGATTTCAGGTCTGCCACAGTCGCTTCACATACCGTAACTATTTTAGTCCAAAATGTAATCAAATTAGTTTTTCAGACATTAAGGTTTCACCTGTCTGGAACAGTTTTATGTCACATTAGAATGTTTTGCCTCATGCCACAGTAAACGCAAACTTGTGTACTTTCTCACATTTTAATTGTGGGTGTGTTTTTTGGGTTTGGCGGTAACCAAGTCAACACATGTTTATCATTTGAGGTAGAAAGGTTAATCTTTCACTAGACCTATATAAACATTTGGGAGCAGACAATTAACCACACAGCAAGGATCTGAAGTGTTGTAATGTTTCCACATGCACACAGTTATTAACTTTACTCACAAGTGTTTAGCTACTTTATTGTAATGCCTGTCTGCATGGATCTGTATGGTCACGTGTTTGTGCCTTGGCTGGCTTTTTTAAGACAGAAGGAATAAATGCGCATACATTGGTTATTGTTGTGTATAATTTTGTCAGAATATAAGAAACACTGTACTATGAAACTTCCTGCTTTTGTAAAACACATTTTGATGGAAAATGTGATCATATCTCAGATGAAATCGTTTAATATTTGCACTATATAAGTAGGAAACAATGATCTCAAGGCTTAGTGAAATGTTAAAAACTCTGACATCTGCTTCAGAAGATTGGTGTCACGGACTAAGTTTCCTATAAAACTGTTAGGATTCCCTCAACAATTTTCACAAGTAAACTTTCACAATAAAAAAAAAAAAAAGCTGTATAAAAGAAACCACCACCCCAAGAGAAACTCCAAAAGATCTGAACTATGGGATAAACATTTATTGTTTTGTTTTGAATGATGAAAACCTATAAAATATAGAAATCTCAGAAGTTACTGTTTTCAGTACCTTATATATATATATATATATATATATATATATATATATATATATATATATATATATATGCTGTAATTTTGCAGTATAATATAGCAATAAGTGAAAATCCTGTTTATACTGAACCCCAGATTGATAGAGACAGATTTGCTATTTGCAGATTGTGCAGTGCTGACTTGAGCGTCCACAGCCAGATGTGCGGCTGCATGTAATGTTGGGGCGCCCTATGTGGTATATCCTGCCCTGGAGTGTTCTTATACGCATATTCACCAAGAAGCTTGTCTTTGTGAGGTATTCCCTTTCAAACCAAACCTTGAACACAATAATTAAAAAGTCACTTTCACCTTTTAAAAATAAGATTTGCCAAATATTCCAAAAATATCACATATTCCTTTTTTATAGGAACAATTGGTCCCCATAAAGAGACTCCATGGACACACACACAAACACACACTCAGCATAAGAAAACAGTAAGAACAGTAAAGGCTGTATCTGCTGTACCTCACTGTGTGTGTGTGTGTGTGTGTGTGTGTGTGTGTGTGTGTGTGTGTGTGTGTGTGTGTGTGTGTGTGTGCGCGCGCGTGTGCACACATATGTCTCACATTCCACTACATACATAAAGGGGAACCTGACACATTTTGACTTTATCCAGTTTGCTCTCAGCACCTTTAATATTACAGCATTATGAAGAAGGATTTGGAAGGAGTTAACCATGCTGATGTCTGGTCGCAGAAATGGCAAACAATAATCATTTTAGTTTTACCGTTTTACAATAATGTATAGACTAGAATACTACTGTAAGTACACTAAATGTCACAACAGGTTAAATGAACCCTAGTAGAGATAGAATACCCCAAATGTACTTAAATATTGTAGGGAACTGTAACACAATGCCAGTGTATGTATCTGTATTGTAAACTGAAGTGGGTGTGGCTTAAACTAGAGTGTTTTTTCCTCTTTCTTTACAAAATGTTTTTGAATTCCTTGCCATGCCCTAACACTATGCCACTAGGGACTCCCAAAAACAAAGGGGAACATAAAGAAAGCATAAGTTAAAGGCAGTGCCAACATGGTGTGCAAATTCTATTCCTAAATTTGTTATTAACCAATTTTAACCAACTTTAAGCATTATTATTTTTTAAATAAGCAATTAGCCAAATATAAACAACCACAAATATAACCCATGACAACCTTGACCCAGCCGTTATTAATAAATGTGCTCAAAAACGTACATTTACTATGGGATCCCAGTCTTGAACCACAACTTTCTTAAACAAACACTAAAAGCATAATAATAAAAATAACTCCAGCTCCAGTGTCATTCTAAGCCAGTATTGTCTCCAATTTCAATACTCAATTTCAAATTGGCACTGAACTCCTTATTGTATTTTAACACTTACAGAACAAAAATAGTTCTGACAGACAGTCCTAACCCTAACCCTAACCCTAACCCTATCATCATCACTTTATTACTTACAAACAGGAAAATGAACATATACACAGTAGTAATTTAGCCAAGAATATCTGCTAGTGAATAAAGACTATTCTGTACAGTATACTGTATTTGCAGTCTTTATTCACTAGCACACATTGCACACGGGTGTGTGAGGGAATGGGTCTACACTGAACTTTTGTACGTTGTTTTTTTTCTGGTGGTAATTATTGACTTACTGTAAGCACTTCTTAGACATTTCCTTTATATAGATAAATAGATCAATGTGAACGATAAACTGTCAAGAGATTGTGAGATTGAGTGAGCAGTAGCATTAAAAGATATATGGCTCAGAGGAAACATGTGTTAGCATTTCGCAGATTAATAACTGTTGTGCAATAGAGGAAAACCGGCAAGTGAACAGGAATGGGGAATGACTAATCTTGCCAATAATAAGCTTAAAAAAAGTGCACTGGTTTATGAACTATTGACATTCCTTCTTGTGAATCCTGCTTACAATTATAAAATTCAATAAATCCAGGAAGGTACTGTAGTGTGTCAAATTTAACCTGAATTTTGGGTTAGCCTGTCATTTGCTCTCTCTCTCTCTCTCTCTCTCTCTCTCACTATATATATATATATATATATAGGTTCAATATTCTAGACTCAAAGTGTCCCACTCTAATCAACCAATTAAGCCATAACACCTGCAAAGGGTTCCTACTGTATAACCTTTAAATGGTCTCTCAGTCTGGTTCTGTAGGAAGCACAATCATGGGAAAAACTGCTGACCTGATAGTTGTGCAGAAAACCATTATTGACATCCTCCATAAGGATGGAAAGCCTTGCAAAAGAACTTGGATGTTCCCAAAGTGCTGTATGAAAGCACATTAATAGAAAGTTATGTGGAAGTAAAAGGTGCACAAGCAGCCTGGAAAGTGTCCGGGACTTTTCACAAGGAATGGACTGAGGCTGGAGACTGTGCATCAAGAGCCACAACACACAGAGACGGATCCTGGACATGGGCTTCAAATGTCATATTCCTCTTGTCAGAAGAGGTTATATATATTTTTAAATGTATATATCTTTTAAAACCTATATATATATATATATATATATATATATATATATATATATATATATATATATATATATATATATATATATATATATATATATATATATATATATATATATATAAACAAAGGAGAGCTTGGGACACGAAAAAATACCCAGATACAGATAATATACATATAACATTAAATGACAATTCCTGATGTTTTGTATAATATAGGCCACACTTTTCTTTGTTGGAATGATCGTGTTGGAGATATTGCTGGGTTGGTTGAAGACTGGTGACCTTGTGATCAAAATCAATGATGGGACCACGTCTTTGTCAGCAGGCATGATGTCACGAATGCCAGAGTGAGTTAATCTCATTGCTTTACCTTTTTTTATATACCACATCACTTTAACTTGACTTTGTCCTCTGTATTACTTTAAACCCAGTAAAGCTGTGTGTCTACATGTGTGATTTTACTATTTAATAATTCGGTTGCAAAAAAAATAAGCAGTGACATTATTAGATAATAATAATAATAATAATAATAATAATAATAATAATGCACTTTATTTATATATCATTAACCTTCATGTGGTAGCTAAAAGTACTGTAAAATCAAGTAGTCAAATTTAATAATGAAAGTAATATAATTATATAGACAGGACAAAAAAAGAAGTAAATTTTTAAAAACAACTGGTAAAAGTTAAGGTGAAAATATATGTACAAAAATACAGCATGATGCAATTAGCAAAGAAATATTAAATAGAATTAAACAGAGAACTATGCAAATAACAAAGAATGTTGGCTCTCAGTTTATCTACAAAAACAGCAGCGCATTTGATAGTTAAAGTCTTTAAAAGAACTGTATCAGAGTCACTATAATGCTTCAAAACGTTTTCCAACCAGTTGCAGCCAATTTCCTGTAAACTGATACTTACTGTAAGATTCCTAAATAAATGCCTTGTTATGTTTACTACAGTTAATGTATTAACTGCTCAGAATAATACAATTTCATTACCGGAAGTTTAAAACAATAAAATAACAATAAAATGGAAATTTCATATTAAAATATGTTTCTTTCAATTAATCACTAATATGTTTTCCTTTTTGAAAAGAGTGTAGTGCACTTTATTGGCTTGATGCATGCTGCTGTTGAGTTATACAGCTGTGAAGCACAGCAACATCACTGTTTGTAATTATTGTATTTTTTACTGTGAACGTGATATATGTTGAATCTTCCTCACAAGTTAGTCTTTGGGTTCACTTCATTTTTTGTTCATCTTAGCCTCTTCATGAAAGGTTTGGAGATTTCCGGTTACATATGTATTTGGAACAACTTCCGCATATTGGAGTTACCTTGGGACTCAGCTTGGACTTGGTGGCTGGCGTTCCTAGGTGTGGACTTTGGATATTACTGGGTTCATCGATGCAGCCATGGTATGTCATGAAACTAAAAGCCATAGATACTTTGATGTCTACAAGGTTTAAATAAAGGTCTACACAGATTATTATACTTACATTTCAGTAGTGCAAACTATTTCTAATTTAAATAAATTGGTTTATTTCTTGTATTTTGAGTATACTAAATATCTATTTTTCAAGCTAGCTAATAATACTAGACGTAGTCTAACTATAGATAATTTAAGAGCAAAAAAATCTTATTGGTTACTAGGCTTATATGTCAATTATTGTAATAGGGAGCCCAAATATCATACACGCACTTCTACCATTTTTGTACTTAAACTAATTTAAGTACAAAAAAAAAAAAAAAACTAAGTAAACTAATTGGCAACCTAATCATCTGTCATTGTCTGAACCTGTTTCTCACTTGTTCATGCCTTAAGTTAGATGTTTTTTATGCTTGAATGAATCATATGTGCGGCTTTACCAAAACTTTGCTGATCATTTTGTACATGTACTGTATACTGTACATATTTCCTCACTCATTTGCTTTGTGCTATATACGTAAATAAAAAACTGAATTGAAACTGGTCTGTACATGGACTGGCCTGAAACTTGGCAAAAAAAAAATTAAGAAATACTGTAGGGTGGTTTAAGATTTTTGCACTCTAATGCGTTACAGTATATGCAAATATTACTACAAAATGTATTTAAAGCATTTTTGTCTTGTACGCTTATTGATTTTTCGTCCTTTTCGATATTTTCTTATTTACTGTATATTTGCAGTATAAGATACTTGTCTGATTGCCCCTTCACACAGTTGCATAAAAGAAGTGGATGGCAATATTTCATACTTAAGAAAGCTCATAAATATCCAAATGTTAAAATTACCAACAACAACAACAACAAAATCCAATGGCATACTAGGGAACAATTAGAGGAACTAAGTCCAGGAAATGACTTCAGGAATGTTAAGGATTGCTAAGGATATTAGGTGTTAGCCGTTACAAATTCATTCAAACCATTGTCTATAAACCCGTCACTACAAAATTCATCCATAGATCTATTTTTACCACTAAGATGTTAGGTGGACATTTCCTTTAAGGTTATGTGATCTAGGCTTAAAGTTATGTTTAAGCGGAAAACACTCCTTAAAGTTGCCTTCGAAATAGACAGGCAACTGCATTCCTGAGCCAATACTGTTGCCCATTACAACATTTCTGTTCGGGCAAAATATAACCATTATGTCTAAGCCGAGTTTACCGACCTCATTTCTTCTTAGTCGTCTGGCTAATAGGGGTTACAGGTCTTTCTTGAGAGAGTTAAGTGCATGTTTATGTAACCTCAATTTCAGCTAGCTCAGATTTAATTTTAATAGCACCCCAGTACATTATTAAAATCATGTCTCTCCAGACGTCACTGCGACGGAGTGGAGTGATGAGGTGCTTGTGGTTGTCATGTTATGTTTTCCATTGTCCAGAGAGCGCCTGTTGGTGAAGTAGGAAATGTCATTTATATCAGCGGTCTCCTGTCTCCAATTTGTCCATTTTTTGAGGTTGAAGGAAATTATTTGTCTAGCTTTCCTGTTCCATCATCATTCCCGAATATCACAGGCCTGGACATAACTTCCACTAAAGACATAAAGGCTGTGGCCTCTGCTTTTTATCTATTTAATATCTGTGCACTGGATTATTTATAGACTATAAACTATATTCTAAGTGCATTGAAGCCACATGTTCACAATAATGCACATGCGGATGGGAAGTTACTGTATATGATGAAGTACATGATAAGCTACACTTATTACCCAAACACTTTCTTATTAAGAAATACATTGCACAAATGTAATTTATATTTTTATCAATAGGGATTTTATTTATCTACTTATGTATTTATTTATTTATTTATTTATTTATTTATTTTTCTTTTAGTGAATGGTCTTTATTTGCTTGTTATTTCTAAACTGTCAATTCAATAGACACAAGTGTAAGCCAGATTTGCTAAACTCTAATCCTATGAGTATAGCTTTGCCGTTTTCTGACTTTGACACAAATGGCTTCAAACTGGTTTTCATACTCAATTTAGCCTCCAGTGGAGCATGGGAATATTTATCTAAAATCCTATTCGTTTTGCACATGCTGGCAATAAATCTTTATTTTGAGCAAAACAACAGACAAAAGGCAGAAATATGACTATCATAAAACCCCACAGACCCCAATTAGTGCCACTGTGAAATATGAAGACTTATTGTATTTATTTTAATGGGAATTTCATCCCCCCCCCCTTCTTCATGCAAAACACTTAGAAGTTTACGGCCTTTATTTGTTTGGAAATTGAAAAGGATAAAGGAGGTTCTTTTAAGTGGAACCATCTCTTTTCAGATGCCATCAGTATTGAGAAGACATTACTGTAATATGAGGAGTAGTCTAGGTTTACAGTTGGGCTCGGTTTGTTTTACGACCTTTCCAATAATCAGTTCTTAATGATAAATACAAAAATAGGGGATACGTAGATAAAAACTCATCAGAGATTATGACTCTAGGGTTTAGCTGTTTGAGGTAATATAATGTAAGAAACAGCAAGTTTGTTGGTTATAGAGAAATAATAAATGACGATGTGGTGCAATAAGTCAACTGATATCCAACTGACATACCATACATGGCACTTTTTTTTTTTTAAACTTATACTCCAGCAAGTCGCCAAACTTTAAAAAAGGAAAATGTAAAAGAAATAAAATGTTCAAATGTTTTTTAAAAATTATAGGTATACTTACATTGGTAAACCACATGTGAAACATGTTAGCTCTTGTTTTCACTTTAGTTCTACAAAAAATAAACAGCAAAAATAAGGCATGTAACTGAGAAACTAATCTGTTACCTCTGACTGTTTAAAAGCACTGAAACTGGAGACTCCTTCCAAAATATGTTAAATAAAATAAATTTCCTCGTAAAAGCTTTTTTCAAAGATCACACAATTATTTAGCTTGCTGCGTCTGTAATATGCAACCAAACAAACAAACAAATAATAAACTAACACATTTACTAAATTTTAACTGTAGATTTAACTAAAGATCTACTTTAACCTAGCAAAAATTTAAGATTTTGCTTAAAAATAGTCAAATTTATCTAGATATAAAATTGTAAAAAAATTTTATTCAAGAGCGGCGCGGTGGTGTAGTGGTTAGCACTGTCGCCTTGCACCTCCAGGGTCTGGGTTCGATTCCCGTCTCTGTGTGCATGGAGTTTGCATGTTCTCCCCGTGCTTGGTGGGTTTCCTCTGGGTACTCCGGTTTCCTCCCACAGTTCAAAGATATGCAGGTTAGGCTAATTAGTGTTCCCAAATTGCCTGTAGTGTGTGTGTATGTGTGTGTGCCCTGCGATGGATTGGCACGCTGTCCAGGGTGTACCCCGCCTAGTGCCCGAAGTCTCCTGGGATAGGCTCCAGGTCCCCGCGACCCTGAACACAGGATTAAGCGGTATAGAAAATGAATGAATGAATGAATGAATGAATTTTATTTAAGGTATTTTAACGTACCTATATAAAATATATATATTTGCAGTGTACATATTTCTGTTACTATAGAAAAGAGCCTGAGTGAATTAATGCTGCTGGTGTAGAATATTAATCAACACCATCTGACTAATCAATGGAGAATTCAACAGTGATGCGGTAGAAATGATTTCAATGCAAACATCGATGATCAGTCAAAACGTCAGTATGTTTATTGCATTTTCTATTTGTAGATTTGAAATATCTGACAAGTCAATAAGTCATCTGCATTATTTTCCGTCTGTTACATGATTTTCCAACTGCTCTACAAATGTTCTAGTTATTGGTGCTGGAGCAGATCTGAGTCATACACCATTGCAGCTGCATCTCTGTCTGACCTTTACAAACTCTCTCTTCTGACCACACACTGCCTCTGGTCGCATGCTAGCCTTAAGCAACACACAGGACAAACAAAGTTTATAGCTCTGCCTGGAATCTTGTCAATGCTCTGTTGCATTTCATTTGATTTGGTGCCTTGTCTCTCCCCCCCCCCCTCCCCCCCCCCCCACCGCCTTATTCTACTGTCAGAATTTGGATAGATATAAAAATGTTGTCAGAAAGACTCAGAGCAACAAAATGTATGGCATTTAGTCTGGATTGGGTCAGGAGGAATTCAAATGGAGTTAAGTATGACTTGATGAGAGCCGTGCTGGTTCTGTTTGTTCTCTCTCTTATGCGGACTGACGCGGACCAGCTCTGCTTTCTGCCTGCTTCTATTTTCATAAAGGTCTCTGGGGGAGACCTCGGTACAGCGACCTGTCCACAAGCAGCATTTAAAAGGAAAGCCATTGTAGACTAATTTCAGATTGAAATGCTGGAGAAAATCAGGCATTTTGTTTATCAGCCATAAAAAAGGAAGAAGAAAGTCTTTCAATTTTCCATTATTTATTTTTATTCAAGTCATTTTTTTGAATAGTAAATTTAGTGGAAAAAAACCTCACAGGCAGGATTCCTTTAATTTTGTGGTTTGTGAGGTCCAAAGTTATAAGTTCACCTTTGCTAAATTAAACTGCAAATAAATGTCATGATGTGAAACTTTATTATTTGCTAATTTCAAGTGAACTTTAGACTTAACATGCAGCTGTGATAGTTTTGTGATCTGTTTTTTTTTTTTTTTTTTTTTTACCATTGGCAACATTTTTTATCTTATACTACAGGGTCAAAAGTTTGTAGACATCTGACATACAGTAAAACCCAATACGTGGACCTTCCTAAAACCATTGCCACAAAATTGGATGCATATACTGTAGTTGTCTTGAATGTCTTTGTTCGCTATAAGATCTTTTACTACTTTTACTGGAACTCAGAGACTCCAAACTCAGTGGTTACGGCATTGGACTACGGTCCCAGGTTCAAATCCCATGACCTTTGCGCTGTTGGCCCTTGAGCAAGACCCTTAACCTTCAACTGCTCAGATGAATAAGGGTGTCTTGCAAATGCCCTGTGCATATATTAATAGCCATAAACATATAGTTTACCAAGGTACGCATTAAAGATCTGTGGTTTCATCACAGCACCTGGATCTCAACCCCTCAAACACCTTCAGGATGAACTACATAAAAGACCAACTTTATTCTAGACTGTTTTGGAGGACATCATTGCTCAGTTTCTTGTGCTCTTGGGGCTGAATGGGCAAAATTTCCCACAGCCATGCTCCAAAATGTTGTGCAAACCCTTCCCAGAAGAGTGCAAGCTTTTATAGCAGCAAAGGGAAACAGATCATGACAAAAAACAAATGCCTATGCTTTTAGAATGGAATGTTAAATACTCAGGGGTCCATATACTTTTGACCATATTGAGTATGTGCAGCAAAATATATTATTTAATAGCAGAATTTTTACAGAAATCAACTGTTCATGCAATCCTTACTTTAAGAATGTTTTTTATTTACATGCTGTATTTGCATGTCTCGAAACGGCCACCTTTCTGTTTTTTATCCATAATTTAATTGAACGTCGCCATTTTTTTCTTAGGACTGGTGACGCTAGCGCATACATTTGAGGACAAGAATAAAAAAACACATAAATTGCCAATGGTTTCCTATTACTTGGCTAAATGTTCTTTTGGCAACTAGGTTCTGTGGTTTACCCATAATGATTGAATTACAGTATCCAATGGTCATAACGCAAATATAGTAGCATGACAACAGGATTTTCATTTTAATAATTTAAATTTTAACCATCATCTCGTTGCTGGATGGTCAGGAAGGTGTTCAGGGGCCCAGGCTGCTGGTCTGTTCACATCAAGACATACAGTGTTAGCCACGTCAAACAGTCGCCTGGAGCATGATGGATCCATGGCAGGATCATGAAGGGTTAATGCACGCTTCGTGCACGGAATGTGATCCCCCGCGATGACGCAGTTAACGATGCCCCGCCCCATAAACGCCCCCATGCGTTTTCATTACACATTAGATTTACATTACATTAAGTGCTGAGACAGGAAGAGTACACAGTTCAGGTTTGTATAAAAAGTTGTGCCAGGCTCCTTTATTCAAGGTACATTCATTAAGGAAAGTTTTATACTGTCTAACTTTAAGGATTCTCAGACTTCTTTTCCTTGGGAAAACTTTGAATGAATAATGAACCCTCAACTTACCAAATGTATAAAACGGACGTAAAAACACTCACATGAATTACTAGTGAATGCTTTTCCTAGTAGTTGAAATCCTACCCCCTATACTCTTATTACACATAAGCTTGCCATTCAACAAAGTCATTTAGTGCCATAGATTTTTCTATAACAAATGCAGGAAATGTTTGATTAAAATCTCAGCCTGTAAGGCAACACCTCGTAAGTTTGCGTGTGTGAAGATCTTCCCTAGCTGATACGGTGGTGACAGAGATCCGTTAGCGAAATGCGGACAGCAGCAATCACTAGGACAAACAGATCACGTCAGTGGCACAGTGGGGCGTCCCGGAGGCCAGCAGTTCTGGATGTTATTGTTTTCAGAAGGAATCCTCGTGGTAGAAGGTGGCGGGGGTTAACCCTGGGTGACAAGGGCTTCATAAATCTTCTGCCGCCACTGGAAGTCCCCGCGCACTCAGGTTGGAGGGCGTACAAAAGAATTGAGCCGGTCAGGATGTGGAGTCTGGGTTTTGGACAAGTAAGGTGTACCTCTGGGACACTGAAATAATATCAACAATCAGCCACTCTTCTGAACAAATATGTGTGTGTGTGTGTATGTGTGCGTGTAAAACCCAGCAACAGAGTCTATGGGATGTCTCTTGCTGTGTTGAGCATCTAATGTCTCTGCAGACATGGTAGATAAGTCTGCTGTAATTAGTGTGATTCCACAGTTAGTTTACATACAGCAATCTTGTTGATGCTGTCCAGAGCACAGTGGACACGTACTGTATTGTGATAGAGAATGCTTTATTTTTTTTTATTGACGCATGAAGCCAACTGGAAGTTTTAATGTTACAGTATGCATATCTATACATATGATAAAACTGTAAAGTTGGTCTGTACATTGAAGATTTTTTATGAAAAAAATAATTTGTGGGGACTTAAGATGAGTAATAAAACACATCAAGATGTTACATGATGATGCTGCATGTAACACATAAAAAAAAACTACTAAACAAATTTTACTGAGGATTTCACAGGTGTATTTGCCCGGGCTTGATGTAATATATGGGCTTTATTTCATTGCTCAGGAAGAGAAGATAGGCTACTTTAAAGTTTAAATGGCAAATGCCCTTGTCATTAAAAGAAAAAAAAAAATCGACCTTCAAATCTCAAAAATCAACAGATGGCACTATGCATTTTTAATACATGCTTATGAGTGTGCAGTTGAAATCTACTTACTAAACGCAATCTCTCACCTGCATTCTGTGCACTTCGCAGTAACAGATTTTTTAAAACACACTTACTGTATGAGTCCCTGGCACATTTAGTATGCATATATTTAAAACATATGCTGTATAGGATGTTAAGTAGCTTTCTGCACATACAGTACTGTAACACATCATCATCATCATCATCATCATCAAAAATCCACTTAGATATGAGAACGAAGACCTACAGTTCCAAGAGAAACAATTATTTAACGTTACCCCTGCTCTCTATGGATAAGCATGCTTTGCAGATGTAAACAGCTGTTTGAGTAAATTAGATTCTGCTGTACCAGAACTGATTGGCATGTGGTGACCATATTGCTTATACTGTAAATCTCAACATGCTTTGATAGTTTTTGGGCTTTAGATTCTGATGACTAGTTTTGACACAACTTTTATGAAAATAAACACAAATCCTTGGACCGGTTTGCAAAAGTAGGATTTGCTATGGCATACTTATTAGCTCGAAATATGACAGTAAGATTTACATTTCGTGAGATGTGAGCACTATGTAAAACAATATGTCCACTGTGGAAGAAGATCCTGGTGAAACACAGGGATAAGTGCATTAGTGTATCAAGGGAAGACTATAAAGAAATAAAAGGAGTTTAATTATATTTTTTCCGTTCAACCAAAAAGCAAAATGTTCTTCCTAATAATGTCTATTTGGGGTGATTTTTACAGTTCTCGAAGAAACTGGCCGAGCTGCCTGAGGGGTGGAAAAAGTCAACACATCTCAACACACCTTCCAGTTTATGACTTGAAAAATATTACATTTGAAAGATACTTGATCCTACTTCATAGTTAAAGTATGTGTAGGAAACATGATAACTAACCCCATGTCCTTCTCAGAACTGTATTTTTAGTCATAAGCCAGTTTTCAGTGATTTCACTGACAGCTCCTGCCCGGGACACAGGATATCGCTGTAGTGCATGTGAAACCTGCTGGCTACCAAATGAAACTACTTTAAAAAAATTCCACAACACAAATCTCTGTAGGTAAGCCCTTTACCTTATTGTGTGTATGCTGGCAGTTTGAAATTTATCACACCTTTAAAACCATCCTCGATGTCCAGCGGGTTTAACTTGTAAGTGGAGACAGTGTGAAGTATTGCGGTGACAGAAGAGGGATTGGCTGGACCAGCCGCCTGTTTGTGTTGGCATTTCTTATTAGCACTCAGCCTATCCTCTCCAGCTTGCCTTTCACAGCCCATTGGCAGCGTGAGTGACGTGGCATGCAGTCTCTTGCCACTCTGTAGCAAAGCGCCTCATTTAGTGCACCGCTGCTGTGTAGGGTGGCGCTGTGGCAGACATGCTGGTGGTTACTCACTGAAATCTCACTGTGGGTGTTCTTTATATGAAACAGAGCAAATGGTGGAGGGGAAATAGCAGGTTTTGGGTTTGTTTGTAAACCATAAATGTTGGTCTTCTACAGACACGAAACCTATAAACTCGAAGGAATGTCACTGGTCAATCTGGAACAATGATGATGATGATGATGATGATGTTGTTGCTGCTGCTGATGTTGGTGGTTACAAAACTATTCAATTCTTTAGTTTTCTATTATTACTGTACTTACTATAATCACTTAATGGACTGACCCAGTTGTTGTTTCCAACATGCCAACATCGCTATTTTCATTTATTTCTGAACATGATCTTTTATCCATTTATACTGTAGTTACATTTAATGTTGTGCAATTCTGTGAACTTTTGTTCCTTCATCAGCCTTTTTTTTTCTCTTTTTTTAAGTTGCAGAAAATGAAAATAGGACAAAATTACCATAAGGTTACCAATAAAGTATTTGAATAGTATAATTTCCCATTTTGGAAACTTACTGACATTAGTAACAACAACAACAACAACAACAACAACAGTAAGTTGTTATTTTAAGACATGAAGGTTAGGTGTTCTGGAACAGTATTGTCAAGTGCATTTGCAAAACCCATCAAGCACTATGATGAAACTGGCTCTTATGAAGACCATCCCAGAAAAGCAAGATGAAAACCTACTGTATCTCTGCAGCTGAGAGAAGCTTTACAGTAGAGTTACCAGCTTCAAAAATCATCAATTAATAGCACGTCGGATTCGAGCCATTATGAAGGCTTTAAAAACCATAAGTAGCATCAAAATCTCAATATTAACTGTTCAAATAGAGATTATTGCATATTTTGGATGCATCCAGCATTGTTTTAGAATGTAGAAGGAAATGCGTACACATCCAATAATGACTCTGTACTATACTGCACATGCTTTCTAATTGGATGGTATTGAAGCACTAGTGAAATGCTGTGATAAGTACATTACTGTAGAAGGGGATTTATATAGGAATAAAGGTATTTTACTCTCATATGGGGTTATGTGGTTTCCCAATGATAGAGTCTAAGAGTTCAAGGAAACCTCTGTCAAGACACATATAAAAAAAATAAAATAAAAAAAAGTAATGCTGGCCTTTATACAATGCAATGCTGGCTCTACGAATAAGCTTGCAGAAAATCTTATAACATTGAATTTTATGTGAAATGTTATGTAATTAAGCCTAATTAGTAATTAGTTAGTAATTAATCATTACTTCTTGTTATTCCTCATAATAAAAAGTCCCGGTTTGATCTGAACGCCACTCATATAAACCTGTAGTTTAAATTGCATCCATAACTTTTGTCATACTGTCACAATATTGTAAACAAACTTTTTAAACAATCACACTTGAGAACTCAACAGTTCTGTTGTATAAGTATGTACGTATACTGAAGTTCGATACTTTTATACCTTTGATATTCTAGTTCTAGACTTCGATAAAGTATATATTTTGCAGTAAACCAGAAAAGTGTCATATACTTGTAACTGACTGTACTAAGCGTTATCTAAGCTTTAACTCTGTACTGGTTTGAAACTACACATGGAAGTTCACTTCATTGGAACAAAATCTAAATCTAGATAGTGGTTTCCCAACGATACAGTCTAAGAGTTTAAGGAAACCTCAAGAAACATCTATATATATATAAAAAATAAATAAATAAATAATAATAATAATGCTGGCCCTTATACAATGCAATGCTGGCCCTATGAATAAGTTTGCAGAAAATCTCATAACATAGAATTTCATGTGAAATGTTATGTAATTAAGCCTAATTAGTAATTAGTTAGTTCATGGTAATTAATCATTAGTTTTTACACTCTAAAAATGTCTACTGTAGCTTTACCTCAAAATATATTTATGACAAACAAAAGAAGACAGTCTGTGCAAGCCTACATTAGACTGAACACACCTGTTGAGTTTAACAATACTGTAAATTATAAATTATACTGTATATGAATGTGAGAAAAAGGAGAGAACTATAGCCAAGATTTTAACTTTTTATTATGCAATGCTCAAGGAAGAAATAAAGTGTGACTTTATGATACAAATAATTTTGCTAAACAATAAAAAAGTAAATAATAATTATAGGCTTAGACTTTTGCATCCAGTGTCTGACTCTTAATACAGTATTCACGGCAATGATCTGTAATTCTCAGACAGTTTCAAGCAAAGAGAATCACACGAGAACAGTTTGGATGAGTTTATTATAGGTTTCTACTAACGACTATAGAAAATGACAGAATTTTTCTCCTGTTCTGTAATCTGACTCTCTCAGGGGTCATAATAACAAGATTTAACAGTTACAGTGACTTTCATCATAGTGCATTCACCTTTGAGCCTTTGAATTTTAACCTCAAACTTCAAGGACATGTATTACATAAGTCTTACATTATGTGCAATTAAGGGAAAAGCAATGCTACAGTACAGTAAGTCAGCACTTTGAACTTCAGTACACTGTTAGTGCCTCATAGGAATGGTGCTGTTTGCACACGGGTAAAATAGCAGTGTGTGCAAAAGAGTTCAGCACGAACTTAACAGGACTGACATATTTAGCAACATTAGCTGAGCTAATGTTGGCAGCTAAGCAGTCAGCAAAGCTAATGTTAGCTTTTTCTTTATACCAAACAGTTTACTGTGGTAACCATACTTATAATCATGGTATATTTATACCTTAGTACATCTTAAAGCTTAATGGTGACCCCTAACAGGAGCAGCCGAAAGAAGAAGTACATTTTAAAGCTTACAATAATAGCACGAAACATGCAGTAAATTCAAATGTATTAGATGATGTAATAACTGTCTACTAGAAATAGATGGGATTAAATTGAAGTCAGTAAATGTACAATACTTCAGGTCAGAGTCTGTATACAGTATATATTGTATACAGTATAATATAATGTTAATGAAATACTGGCTGAAAAGTTTACTTGGAGGGAAACTCAAAGCTGGCAAAAATAATTCTGAAATTATCAATGATTTCATATTATATCATATTAGGTTATCAATCTGGAAAGGTGATGGTGCTTCAAAAACATGAACTACATGAATCTTACTGGGAAAGGAAGGTGCTTTATGGAAAGAGCAGCACGATTGAGTTTAAGAGTTTAAGGGCCAAAGCAACCCATTATTTTCAAGTACTGTACAATAAATTCCTTTAAATACGAACATTCAAATTACCGTACAAACTTTTGAAGATATGATCATGCATTCGCACATGTTCAGTCACCGCACATCCCAAGATATCCAGAATAAATGAAAATAATTGACGCTGCTTTTAAAATGAATCGTTCAACCATTAGTACGATTTTAAAGAACAAGTGCATAATCATGGAAAATGCTATCCTAGTACTGTCCTAGTATGTTTTTTGAACTTTGACCAAATAAACTCTCTGATTGAACCTCATTCGTATGTATATATGTAGTTAGGACATACAGTACTGTAATTAGTTTGCTAGTGCTTGATTTTCATTCTACAGTACAGTAGTATACACTGTAACAAATTGATGTAAATTTACAGGACTTTTTGTTTTTACAGTTTTCCAACAGTTTTTTCGAAATACTGCACATTACTGTAAAAGAAACAGCATTACTGTGATTTACAATATTTAACTGTAAATATTGTATTTACAGTTTAATACACTACAGTATACAGTATTTAACTGTAAATTAGATAATCAACACACTTTAATGAAAACTTCAGTAAGTACTTTTGCTGATTTTATGGGCCTCCGAGTGGTGCAGTAGGTTAAAGCGCTCGCACTATCATCCGGAGATCGCAGGTTCGAACGCCGGGTGATGTTCAATTGGACACGACTAGATTGGGGAGAAAATCAGGGGGAAAGAATTGGGCAGGACTAAAAAAAATATATATATTTTTTTAAATGCTGTTAAAAATACAAGTTGTCTGATTAATTATTTACCGCTAAAATACAGTAAACGGTACAAAATCACAGTAATAAACTGTATATCAAAATACAGCAATTTACAGTGGTCTATTTCTACAGTACAGATACTGTAATAAAACAGCATTTTACTGGCAAAACTGCTGCCAGTAATTTACTGTAATTTTACATGAAATGTTTTTACAGTGTATGGTACAGTATAAAACAGAAAGATCACTGCTCCTGCAGGTACCATTAGGTCCTATATTATCACCGTAGTGCAACATATCTAGTAATTATTAACTAACTATTGCATTGTGTATAGCAGTAGCCATATCCGATAGCATGCTATCTAATATCATAGCTAACATTAGCAAATTATACTTTATAACTGATTGAGCGAACAGCCTAGGTAGACCAGAGTGGGATATTATGTTGTGTAAACCAGTAGAGAGTATACTAGTTAACAGAAAGTAGTCCACTTTACTGGTAAACCAGGAGGCAATTTTTAAAGCAAGTTAGCAATTTATTTATCCAGTAAACACATTCATTCATTCATTTTCTATACCGCTTAATCCTGTGTTCAGGGTCGCGGGGGACCTGGAGCCTATCCCAGGAGACTTCGGGCACTAGGCGGGGTACACCCTGGACAGGGTGCCAATCCATCGCAGGGCACACACACATACACACACTCACACACCCAATCACACACTACGGGCAATTTAGGAACGCCAATTAGCCTAACCTGCATGTCTTTGGACTGTGGGAGGAAACCGGAGTACCCGGAGGAAACCCACCAAGCACGGGGAGAACATGCAAACTCCATGCACACAGAGACGGGAATCGAGCCTGGCCGGGGAATCGAACCCAGACCCTGGAGGTGCAAGGCGACAGTGCTAACCACTACACCTCCGCGCCGCCTCACATGCAGTAGTTAAAGCTAAATTGTGAAGCGGTAATTGAGATTCGGTATTCAGTATTTAATATTCCTTTGTTACCTACAGTAGCCTCTGTGACCTTAGTTTGATAATGGTAATAACGTATTTTTTTTTAATTCTCATAACCCCGTTGTTGAGTTACACAAGGACATTTTACAAAAACACAGAGGATAACCACAATAAAAAGCATCACATACCAGGACACTATGTAGCTGCAAAAAGCAAACATTTTGTATGTTGCAACCTATGGCTTTGGACTTTTCATGACTTATTTTTATTGGTCGATTTAGAACTGCTTGCAGTGTTATGAGGCCTACATGCTTGCCCTCACTGTCAGAGAAAAGACGCAGTGTAAATGCGCAGGCCTCGGTGCACAGATTCGGTGGGAAACGCTTTTCTGTGGCATGGTTTCTCATCATTAAAGCGCCTCCCCTCTGAATACAGGCTGCCAAACTATGCAGCGTCCAACCGAGCCCTGCTCACAAGGACATGGATTGCAATGAGGCCTAGCTGTACACACTTCCTACCAAGTGACACCCAGCATCAATCTTCTTCTCTTCCACCCCGTGAGGGGAAACCGAGGACTTGTACACTATCAAACAATGGCTGGATTATTTGCCAGTGTGTACTTTTGTGATAGCACATTCATCTGACACATGACAGAAGCAGAAGGTGGAAAGTATAATGTAATGGCTTTTGATTAGTCTGTCACTTTGTTAATGACTTGGTGTGTTAGATGAGTGCACCACATATTCGTCAAACATGACTAGATCCAGGTGTAATGATCATTCGGTATTTTAGGAGGAAATCAGTGCAATCAATCAAAACGCTTAATGCTGTAGACAGTGCCAAGATTTTCACCAGCTCTTTTTTAAAATTTTTTTATAACATCCACATCCACACAGCCACATGATCTTAACTTGAAGCCACATTCAGCCTTGACTAGAGGCCTGGTGGAACAGCATCAATGGCCTGATGAAATTTTCTGAATGGAAACTATACTGCTCTCCCCAGAGCTCATGCACTCCGGCTGCTCGTCTTGGCTTCGTCCAGGTGATTTTGACATCTTGGCTCGGTGCCGCTGGCTGCTGGAGGGCAGAAGGAGACGAGAGAGTTTATTCTTACGCCCTCACAACTCTTTGTTTGTTCAGCTGGAGTGCAGGGAACTCTAGCGGCTTACCTTCTCGCTGAAGCTTATGTTGAAGCAGAGCTTCTCATGTCTTGTTCTGACAATGTTGATCCTGGAGATTATATTTCAAATGGTTTAGGCATCAATAATTTTATATTCTGAGGCTGTGTGTTATTATTTTGTACAGGTGATAGGAAAGTTGCTGGTAAAAAAAAAAAAGTGTTAATTGTCTAATGTAGCACAGTATGAAATATTGTTTTAAGTAGAAGACACATGGAGAATGTACTGTAGAACACCTGAAATGACAACAACTAAAGTAGCATGAACACTAGGGTTTGTAAACGAAATGCATACGCATATTGTTGAAATTACAAGCATTATATCAGTGGGTGAGTTCACAGCTGAAATAAAATGGTAGCATATTCATAGTAAAAATAGTACGATGCTAGGGTTGAACTAAGTTTAAAGGTAGAATCAGCGATTTTTAATGATAATGTTTGGAGAGCATAATCTAAACAGTGTTCCTCTAAAGCTACACCCTGAAAACACAAGGTGGAACTTTTTTCAAATTAACGGACGAGAAGCGACACCTCCTTTCCTGAATGACTGGATGTTGGTGGTCCAAACGATTTCATTCATTCATTCATTCATGTTTGTTCTGGTCAGGGTTACCCAGGAATGCTACAGTACGTGTGAAGCAGGAATACAGATTAGACGGGAGGCCAGATGGTCACAAGTCACTATGCACTTACATTTACACTTCGGGCTGGATAATTCAATACTGGCATGTTTTCACAAGATGGAAGGAAACCCAAAGAACCCAGAGGAAACCAATGTGGACATGTGGAGATCACACAGAAATCCACTCAGGCAGTAACCTGAGCTCAGGATTGAACCATGGACCCTGGTGGAAAAGCTACTCGCTGTGCCAGCCGTGTCTTGTGTCAGAGAGTTTTTTTTTTATTTTATATATATATATATATATATATATATATATATATATATATATATATATATATATATATATATATTTTTTATTTTTTTTTTTTTATTTATTTTTTTTTTTATTTTATGCAGTAGTTTTCCTGAAAGTAAGTTAAACAGACACTGTGACATAAAGATAAATAAAGTCCAGGTGTATACTGAACCTTGTGCCAGGTTTCATCTAGCACTCATAAGAATTCTTTGCTTTGTCGTTCCCTGGAAATAGAACATTTACATGCCACAACACTACAGGGATCAGTGTAACCGTTTCGGCTTTGTGTGCAATGCCATAAAAATGACTAATTTCTGAGTGCGATGAGATACACTGTTCAATGCGGAACCTCAACGTTACTGTATATCGATTGTTAGAATGCTGTACAACTATTCTTTGGAAGGAGTTACAGATACTGTACAGTATGCACTCTCACAGTTCTTTTACAAGGATAAGTCCTTAATACTTGTTTACTTTTTTTGGTTGTTGTAATAATTAACTTTCAGTTAAAAGTCTTTTCACAGCCCATTGTTCAGTGTTCACAGAGGAGCGTCACAGGGACATCTGGGTGGTCTGGGGACAGCTCATAAGATCCTATGAAACTTAGCAGGCATTATTCTGGGGATCTAAGTATGAGGGCCAAATCAGAGAGATTAATGTTGCGGAAACCACTACAAAATGGCAAATATAAACCGAGCCATTGCTTTTATGCCACTCAACAAAGCGTATTACTGTACATTGCAGTGGCAAGACCAAGAATGGACTTATTTTAACTCCATCACCCAAGCAGAAGCAAAGACAGAGGTCATAGTGTGTATCCAAAAGCAAACACAAAAGCAGAAGTGGATATAGGTTGACTTTAAGTTTTCTCTCCTATGTCATTCACAGTTAGGTGTTCTGACATGTTTTTAGTAGAAATGCATAATTGTGTACGTGTGTGTGTCTTGTAGAGCTCAATATCCTGTGGGCTGCTCATCAAGTTCATCACAGCTCTGAGTACTACAACCTGACCACAGCTCTCCGGCAGTCTGTAACACAGCAGTTGGCTTCATGGGTAACAATTACCATCTGCTAGAAAACTCTTCTTCCGAGCCCATTGCAGTGTCTGAATTTACTATATACCTACTGTACTGTAGCTTCCTATATGGAGTACAATCATTTAGCGGGTTTTGTCTGCAAAATATTGCGCCCCATAATGCACTTTGCAATTAGTCTATGTTCACATTACAAGCTACATTGTGCACTTCGGATTTTCTTTGGTCAGATTGGATTTGCATGTCATGATGGTTCACTTTATTTACAAGTAACTTTTCTCGGACCTATGAAATGCCACACATGCGCACAACGTCTCGCCACAGCTGGGTATAAAACGTTATATTTCTGTGACCACTTATTTATTTCAAGCAGTGGATGGAATTTTAGCAAAAATATGTTTGGGGATTTTGCTCCATAGAGAGACAAGCAGTTAGTTGCTGTATTGGTTGAGGTCCAGAGGAAGGAAGAAGGCCAGACAGCTTGATTTAGCTGTTTTAGCAGCTATTACTAGCACTGCTATGAAATCCCCATGTTCCTGGTGCTGACTGCAGATGTCAGCACCCTACATTATGTATGCACAGAGGCAAACAGTCACACACATTCCGATCTGACCATTCTCGTTGAAGTCACATGTCTGAGGATTTTAGGATATAGGATATATCCTAAACTATGTATTTAGGATACATATGAAAGTGACTTGGATCACCAGACCACCAGACTTCCTGTATGCATTCAGACAGCCCTAAAAACTTCAGATCTGTGTCACATTAGGGTAAGAAATTGGATTTCTGTCATTTTGGCCTGGTAATGTGAATATAGCCGTATTGCATCATAAATCTAGTGTATAACTAATGCACACTACTCACTAGGATCAGTGTATACTGTAGCAATTCCGTCCAGCTCAGAATGTATATGTCACAGTGGACTAACTAAGATTGTACTGTAAAGAAAAATGTTACTGTATGTACTTGCTCATACTGTACACTATACAGATTTAATACAGATTCCTGATCTGGTCTGACATGAAAAAAAAAAAATGCTGTAGCCTTCTTGTCAGCTCAAAACAATCAGATCATAAACCTCTGACCTTACCAGATGTTTTTTGTTTTCCGCACCATTCCGCTTTGTTGTTTTACTGTATGCATGAACACCTGAGGAGATCATCAGTTTCTGAAATACTCTCCCATTCTCTTTTAGTAACCTTGACTTCTACTACCTCTCTGTATATTTAGCATAAACCCAAATGTCCTTTGTTGAAGTTTAAATCTGCATGTCTGACTCTCCTAACTGCACCATGACGTCTAAAAATATACAAGGTGCAACTTTATCTGGAATGTCTTTAGTCCAAGGAATGAGTTCGAGTGCACGATCACGTGGAAACTTACATTAAATTTAATTTAATGCACAAAGTTTTACGAAGAAAAGTACAAATCTGTGTCTAATTTGTGAGAATTTATTGGCAGAGTGTATGCTGGTCCTCACTTAAAGGTTGAAGACATTTATTTGACTTGCTTTGTAATAATGCATGTAATGAGCCGACTGTGTGTTCTTACTGTAGGTGTTCTACCTCCCCATGGCATTAATAGTTCCACCGTCGATCTTTGCTGTCCACATTCAGTTTAACTTGCTCTACCAGTTTTGGATCCACACTGAGGTAAAGTGTAAATTTGTTCACCAGACACATATTCTACTGTATAAGACTTCAACTTGGTGTATATTCGCAACAAGTGTCTACATGACGTAGTGTACCCCCAGGGTGCACACGATGACAAAACGAGGCTGGTTATGTCCATTTGTTTTAACCGTCTGAGTGCTTTATCCGCCGCAAAATATTTCCTTTTATGTTTCACGTTCCAGATTTAAGACTCAGCCATATGTTCAATAAGAAATAATGAGTTGTTATGGAATATTCCAAACAGAAGCATAACCATACCCTTGCCATTTGAGTGAACATTGGCCCATCAGGTTTACAGTACGGTTAGGGGGAGTCATTTGGGGAGTCGTTCAGCAGGAATGGATTTGGAATCATTTCCATCTTTTAGAGCGCCATTAGTGAAAACAGTCTTCACATCCGCAAGTTCCTGAAGGATATAATTTATGCCTGTTTTATGAGCTTTTTTGATGTTATGTAATTTATTGGCATGAAATTCCCAAGCATAATCCAGCGTTACAGCCCCGGCTAAGCGGCAGGCAACCTTTTTCATTCAAGACGAAATTTAGCTGGAGCCAGACCAGTCATTATAGAGGAATAATGACCCAGTGAAAAATGATGTTCACTCACACAATCCCTGGCTAAACCTAGACCTCAGCAGGTTTACATTTATCCATCAAAATCATTATTTCCTTCAAGCACCTGAGGGCAAACTAAACACCTGTGTAATGTATAACTTTAGTAACTTTAGAGATCAGGTTAAAATGAATTGGTATTTGGGGAAATCAAGGTGTGTGTGTGCGTGTGAGTGTGTTTCTGCACGTGTACAGTACATGTGTGTTCGCATGTGCATGTGTGTGACGATATGTATACGTGTATGGGGGAAACTTATCAGCTTTTTGGCGTCTTTTTAAAGCCATTGTAACTTCCTCCAACTTTGTGTTTGCTTTACTTCTAATCTATATTGTTCTTTCCATGTGGAAATCTGGCTACTTCTCTCGTTCCATAGTTAACGGAGTTTCGATCGAGCTCATCAGACAAGAAAACACATAATATTAATGATGTTTCGTGTCAGAATCCATTAGCAAACATGTGAACCATGCAAGCTTTTGGGTCCTGCACAATTCCTCCTCAGTAATATTGGCCAAAACAAAGACAAGGCAATCAATAGGAGAGATTAATCACATGTGTGAGACTCAAGCTTAGACTCGGTTTACATCTCTGTTTAGCTGTAACAGCTGGCACGGCATTATACCCCCAGGCTGGAAGTTTCTTTAGTCACTTGATTACATGACACTAAACAATCACATTCTAGATGCGTTGTTTATTAATATATGACACCAAACCATTTTAAAACGGCCTTTTTCATTAGTTCGTCACGGATCTTGGTCCTCTGGAGTGGATCCTGAACACTCCGAGTCATCACAGAGTTCATCATGGTCGGTACCGCTCATAGTAGAGCACTTTAATGTACATCATTTATAATAAGCTTTTTACATTTTGTAATTGTAAACAAAATGAATGTAAAACAATGACATTTTTTGTGATTTGTTCCTAATTTGTTCTGTTTGCATTATGGTGCAGGAAGAAACCGCTACTGTATTGATAAGAATTATGGAGGAACTCTTATAATTTGGGACCGGATGCTTGGTAAGAGTGTGTGTACAGTATATAATAGAGGGTTTTAGTCTTCTTCTAGCATAGAAAGTATACAGTAAAATAATATAATGCATGGCAGATTATTATTGGAAATTGACAACCAATTACCAGACACTATGTAGTGCAAATCAGAAACATTACAGCGCAATAAATCCACACTGAACATCTAGTAGGATTAAAAAAAAAAAAAAAAGCTGAACAACCATTTAACAAAATGTGCAGACATTAAAAAGCAACACAATGTATGTGTTTTGCCGACTAGCTTTTAAGGACCAAATTTAGAAATTTTGATAAAGTTAATATTATAAGAGGCGGCGCGGTGGTGTAGTGGTTAGCACTGTCGCCTTGCACCTCCAGGGTCTGGGTTCGATTCCCCGGCCAGGCTCGATTCCCGTCTCTGTGTGCATGGAGTTTGCATGTTCTCCCCGTGCTTGGTGGGTTTCCTCCGGGTACTCCGGTTTCCTCCCACAGTCCAAAGACATGCAGGTTAGGCTAATTGGCGTTCCTAAATTGCCCGTAGTGTGTGTATGTGTGTGTGCCCTGCGATAGATTGGCACCCTGTCCAGGGTGTACCCCGCCTAGTGCCCGAAGTCTCCTGGGATAGGCTCCAGGTCCCCCGCGACCCTGAACACAGGATGAAGCGGTATAGAAAATGAATGAATTAATAATATTATAAGGAAATGCAACTTGAAAAAAGAAAAGAAAAGAAAGACATGGAATGATTAAGATACCATAATACACATGTCAATGTACAGTACCTTCATGTATACTTTGCAAAAGGTTCCCACATACAGTACAATGTCCATATGTACATTAAAAACATAAAATTAAATTTGACACCATCTGCCTTTTATATATTTTTAAAGCAATCCATGTAAGTAAAGTACTTATATGTATATTATCATTGTTCTCTTGTAGGAACCTTTGCTCCAGAGGATGATAAAGTCATCTATGGCCTCACACACCCCATTAACACCTTTGACATTCTGTCTGTTGAGGTACGTTAGCCACAAATGGATCTTTATAGACATGATTTTTGAATTTGTGCCACATTAGTTCTCGCCCACTGAGGTCTAGCTCGGAGACGTTAAATGTAAATATGAGCCGTGAGTTCTCTTATGCTCTCGCTCTCCTCACGTTTCCCCACCGGTGGAAAATCCACACCATAACCATAACATTAGTAGTTCACTTTAAACAAGAGAGGTGAGAATGTCGGCAAGAAAGCATGTGCAAGTTGCCTTTGATTATTTTCTCTGCACTTTCCCTTGAAAGCAAACGACAAACGCAATCTTATCTGTGGCATGAAACACTTAGACACAGGATTCTATGTCAAACGAAATAAAACAATAGTGTTTCTCATACATTTTTTTGTTTAAAGAACCTAATAACCCTCGGCTATAACTCACTCATTGACACAACGTTTCACAGAGGGCGCTTTACTACTCCAGCAAAACTAATACAACTGACTAATGCAAGCCTCCACCCAAACTTAACATTGATAAAATATATTCTGTTAACAGATTAAAAGCATATTTGCTTTTATTACGTTAAACTCCATAGTGGTAAGGTAACTGCAATACTTTTTGCATTGCATGTTTCTTTTTTTTATCTGTTGCTGATGATGTGCTTCATGAGGATTATCAGTTATTTGTCATATAATATGAACTTTGATACGGGACTTTGAGGCTGTCAGCTGCAAAACTTTGCATCCATAAGTATTGCAAAATGCAGGTAAGCAAAAATGGGAACCATACACATGTTTACAAGTGCTACCAGAGTATTTTATATTATATTCACAAATGCAGACAGGTAATTGTATTGTTGTTGTTTTTTTTGGCAAAAGGTAAACAATAATTAATAAACTGCATAATATAACAGATATAAAAACCTATACAGTTTCCAGAACAAAAAAATTACAGGAATAAAAAGCACATTTTTAAAAGAAAAACAAAACTCAAGTCCATATTTTCTTTCTAGCCAGGGCTAACATTGAAAACTGGGGCATTGGAACATATTTACTTACAGCAACTCTTTATACCATTAAGGATAATTGAACTATTGTACTACTGCATTACGTAATATAATTTACATGAACAGTTTGACAGCAAAATGAGATAAGTCCATTTCTGCAGTTTTTCAAATGAAGCAAAAGGAAACGCAAACTGATAGAAACTATTTGCTGCAAATTTTCTTAGAGTCTCCAGGGTTTTTTTTTTATTTATTTTTTTTTTATTATGAATGCCAAAATGTTTTATCGAAATGCTTTGGGTTTTATAAGTGTGAATTTAGTGTGATTTGTCAAAAAAATTTCTCTGTGTTCCACAGTTTTGTCACAATGGATAAATCAGCCTGCAGTTGTGTTTATGGTTATTTACATATGCAATTTCGTATGAATAATATATTGGTTGAGTTTTAATAAACAAAAGCAAACTCATGTTTTGATTACTGTATGATGTTTAGATTAGATTTAGCAAATTAGATTAAATCAAGTATTCACATACTGTACATACGCACAAAACCTTTTTAATTCTATGTTTGTTGAAGATCATGAGAATCATTATGAACAATACGAAAACTTCAGGTTACTGCATCATCAGCTCATCCTCTACCTGGTTTAGTCTCACTTTAATACATAATGACAGCTTCGTGTTATACTACAGATGTTCAGGTGTCCATCAGTGTTAGTGTTTACTCTCCTCCCACCACAACTGATCCAACTAATCAGCTAATTAAGAACCCTTTCCGAATAGAAGATGGTATGACAAAGCAGGGGTCCTTCCGGACAGAGACGGGAATCGCTGCACTACAGTTTCCATGATGTTTAAACATCATCCAAATTGCATATTGGCCTATTTTAAGGAATATATATATATATAAACTCTATACATTTTCATTGTATACTTTTTGTAAAACTCCAATTCAAATATTTGGGGTCCCTTTACCTTTTAATTTGAGTTGAGTAAACAATTTAATTAAAATACATAAAGTTTTCCAAGTAAATCCATTTCTGTTCACTAGGAGTGCCAACCATAAGCAGATGATTATTGCTGAAATGTAATTTTTTGCAGATACAGTATGAGGTTAGTTTGTCCTGATTTTTTTAAATCATGTGATTGTGTCTTCCTATAAAGTTTGAATACTACGTATACCTGTGGCGACAGTTCCTTGATGCTGATGGTTTTACACACAAGCTGTCTGTCATTTTCAATGGACCAGGCTGGACACCGGGCAAACCAAGGCTTGGAGATCCTGAAGATCTACCAGAGGTTGGAGACATCTCTGTTTTCTCTCACTTCCTGTAACTCTAATTGCACAATCAGCTCTTGATTCTAACAACCAGTTAATTCCATAACTTAATTAATGATGATCAGTCCACATTGGAGAAAGCATTTAAAGTACGTAAATCACCGCGCAGCCGAGTTCTTGATTCTGATTGGTCAAATGCTGTCGATTCATTTTCTGTAACAGTAGCTCTGCTAATAGTTCTGACTACAAGGTAAAACAGATTTATAGGAATATGCAATTAGAATAATGCATTGTTATTTCTTTATTAATAACTTATACAGGTATTTGTATAGTGGATGCTGAAAATAGACACTTTGGGTGTTCTTGATGTTCTTCTGGATGGTAACAAAAAACACAGCTACTCAGCATGTCAAGCTGTACTGTAGTAAACCAGGCTGTTTTTGATTCTTTAATCTACTTTTTCTTTTATTCCTGGATTAATTATAGCTGTAGAGCAGTTTGGTGATGAATTTAAGCTTGTATGAGAAATATTGCAGGTATATTTATACAGTATCTTGCTTACCATCACCGACTGCAATTTCAGTGAAACAAAAAAGGGCAGGACAATGACTCTTATTTTTTTTTTTTTTAAATGACACACTTTACAAGTATAGCTCAGTGCCAAAAAAAGTTTCACATGCTTTTGAAGCACAATAAGCTCAGTTTTCACATGTCTTTTAAAGCCAGGCCTACAACACAAGATTGAAGTCTCTCCATCAGGAGCTGCGGCGGTTTCCTTTGAAACAGCGATGTGTGTGTGTGTGTGTGGCACATTTTTAGCCACTCTTACTTCACACATGAAACAAAGGCTCTTTTTCCCCCCACACTGCAATTAAAGCAGCTCTAAAGAGAGCCTGGTGATGGAGAGCATGTGGCGAGTTTGACTGAAATACCTTGAAAGGTGATGGACTGGGAGAGCCGTGCCGTGCCTGTTCATGCTCCTGCGCAGGAGGCAGAGTTGAGTTTTGAGGGAAAACAGAGCAGTGGACTGTTGAAACCAGTAGGTCAAACCCACATGTGACTGCACATGAGAGAGATTTTTACGGTTATTATTATTCGCCACACATTCAAAATATGCTCATGGCACGATGGAATGATGATGATCTATCATGGTGGATAAAAGAGACTAGTTAAAACAATGTGTAGCAGCTATGACCAGTCACTCCCTTACCAGACTTTCCTTGTTCTCTTAATTAAGTAAATAACATAAAAAAAATAAAACCAGAGCTTGTGATTTTCCTGTAAGGTCAGAAATCACAATGTCGTCTTTCCTGAAGATTTTCCAGTGATAGAAAACGTATTGAGTGCTTTAAAGAGCTGATGCTGGAGACTCCTTACAAAGAAGAATCACAATAAATGCATAATTATTATAATATCTAAATACTTAAATTATAATTGCACATGGCGGCGCGGTGGTGTAGTGGTTAGCACTGTCGCTTTGCACCTCCAGGGTCTGGGTTCGATTCCCCGGCCAGGCTCGATTCCCGTCTCTGTGTGCATGGAGTTTGCATGTTCTCCCCGTGCTTGGTGGGTTTCCTCCGGGTACTCCGGTTTCCTCCCACAGTCCAAAGATATGCAGGTTAGGCTAATTGGCGTTCCTAAATTGCCCATAGTGTGTGATTGGGTGTGTGAGTGTGTGTATGTGTGTGCCCTGTGATGGATTGGCACCCTGTCCAGGGTGTACCCCGCCTAGTGCCCGAAGTCTCCTGGGATAGGCTCCAGGTCCCCCGCGACCCTGAACACAGGATTAAGCGGTATAGAAAATGAATGAATGAATGAATAATTGCACATTAAATGTAAGTAAAATTATGATTAATGATGTTTTAACTTGATTTAACTTTTGCATAAATTAATATTTGACAGTAATTCTGGAAATTCATGCAAATGTTGAAAATGTTTATTTCATACATTAAAATTTCCAAAAGCATTTGGATGTTTGTCTTATTTACTGTAATATATACAGACAAAAAAAACTTTTTTGGCAAATTTTCAATCCAGTTATTATAAAACTTGTAATGCTTTGGCCTCAGACCCCAGATTGCATGTTCTCCCTGTGTTTTGTGGGTTTCCTCCCACAGTCCAAAGACATGCATAATAGGCTAACCTGAATTTATCATTTCTGTGTGTGTGTGTGTGTGTGTGTGTGTGTGTGTGTGTGTGTGTCTGCCATGCAATAGACTCGCACCCTGTCTAGGCTGTACAGTACCCTATAGTATGTTGTACCCCGAGCTCTGTGGAATAGCCTTCCCATAACCCTGTACAGGATAAGCGGTGTAGAGAATTTGTGGTTGTAGTGTGTGTTTAACTATTTATAAGCCATTGATCAGCATCATAGTACTGTATCATAAACATGAAAAGCATGCTTTTTTGCTATATTGTGAATAACTCTAACAGAAGTCTTTGTGTAGCTGTTGATGGATCACCCACAATAGTCCGAACAACTTTTGGCTCACTTGTCAAAATTATGCTTGCATACTGTATGGTCGAGGCATTTCACTAAACGAGCCTGCTTTCGATCATCTACAGCAGCTTCATGTGACTGAGGTCAGAATTATGACTAAGTCCTTCATAAATATGAGGTTTTTTTTTTTTAAAGCTTCTGTACTGTGTTATTGATTTACTCCTGCATTTTAGACTTTGGCCTTGTTACCTCCAAGCCTTTCAGGTAGTCTATGGAATTCTTTCAGTTTTAAAAACATTTATCATCATTTGGTATCTGCAATTCATCTAAAGGAGCTTCAAACTGTTTTACCACATTCATCATTCCCAAGCTTATATGTTTATATGCATTTTCTCCAAAGTACAACGCTAAGTACATTTACCAAAAACTTCATTTTATTTGTCCATGGGGCATTTTTCGAGTAGTGAGGTGGAACATCCAGGTGGTCTTCAGAGTTTTCTTAGAAAGCATTGGTTTTCCTGTGTGGTTAAGTGCAAGCAAGACTGACTAAGCTTAATAGGGTTCTTGTTACTTGCTTAGGATTTCTACAGCAGGTGGTTACGATGATCTTCAAGGTTACATTTTCATGAGGAGAGAAATCCTCCACAATCCTACAAACCTACTGCTAGACTACTGCTGCTTGTGTCTAAAAATGACCTTGGGACGTTTCCTATTATAATAAGCTAGACCCAATTATTTTTTTTTTTGTCTGACTCTCTTGTCTGATTTGACTTGATCAGTCAAAAAATTGCACTTGTTGTGCAAGCTGGTAACAAAAATTGTGTTTTTGTTTTTTTGGCTGTAGAGATCAAACCAACACCTGAACTGACTGGAACATCTGGACTCAATTAGACTCGTTTCATGGGGGCCTTATAGTAGAGCTTCACATGTACTTACATCAATAGCCCTAATTGTTAATGCAATTTGTTTAGCAGAAAAGCAAGTTAAAAGTTTCTGTATCGTGTGTTGTTTGTGTCTTTTGGGAACACCTTTCACAATGCTGTGTTGAAATACAGAAAATTTCAAAGGCGTCATCAACACTTTTAATACATACACACTTTCATAGGTGGAACTATTTAATGTATGTGTTATTTACTGGGAAATTATGGTGATACAGTGGGTAGTAATGTCCCTTACAGCTCAAAGATCCTGGGTCCAAACCTTAGATGAAAAGCATGTAATCAAAGTATTTCTAAGTTACCCTGAGAATCCTGTAACAGTAATTCACAATCAATGCTTTAATCAGGGATATCAGGGGACTTGAGAAAACTTTTGTAAGAAGGTCATACAGATTTTCCAGATTCATTAAAATGTCTTCTTTTTTTTTGGCATTTCTTTAGGCAAGAGTCAGCAACTAATCAGAAAAGAGAGAATTCAATTCAATTCAATTCAATTCAATTTTATTTATATAGCGCTTTTAACAATGGTCATTGTCTCAAAGCAGCTTCACAAAAATGAAAGAAATTTAACAAAAAAAAAAAAAAAAAAAAAAAAAAATAATAATAATAATAATAAATAAATAAAAAATAATAAAAAAATAAAATAAAATAACAATTATAATAATTATAGAAAAGTAAATAATTGGAAGTGTGTATGTGTGAGAAAAATGTGCAGATAATAATAATGAGATGAATGAATGAAATGTCTCTGATGAGCAAGCCAAGGGTGACGGCGACGGTGGCAAGGAAAAACTCCCTGAGATGGCATTAGGAAGAAACCTTGAGAGGAACCAGACTCAACAGGGAACCCATCCTCATTTGGGCGATAACAGATAGAAATGATATAACATCTTGTGTGTTGTGCAGGTGAAAATTCAATATGACAGAAATAATTTCAATTGACATGAAGACCAGTTCAGCATAGGGACGAGTCAGTAGGTGCAATGAAGTGTCAGATCATGAGAGCGGCAATCTAGTCAATAAGGACAATGAATTTAAGCGTGATGGAGTTTATATTTTCTTATATTACAGTCAAAATATTTACTTGACTCTTGATGCTAGAAATCATGGTGATCTGACTTATTTTGGGAAATTTGCATTGTTATACAATTGCAAATGTGTTTTAGTTAAAAAGATAATAGTTGTGCTATTAGTTGGATAATTAGTTGTTTTGGGTATCGGGTTCTCCTGTATATTTTATGGTTATATGTGTATTTTCTTTCTTTTAAATGTTTACTTTTCTACAATTATCCCCTAGTATTATTTTTGTTAAACTAACAATTTTTTTTCTCTTTTAGCTAATATTGGTTACTCAGTACACATTAAATGCCACAGTTAGGTTAAAGTGCACAGCACTTGTTTTCATAAAAATTCTGTATTAACATACCTGCAGCTGGTTATATCCTTTAATACCCCTAGATTTGTGAGTACTTGGACAAAACTGCATACTCCCAAACTAAACAGTAAAACAGACATGTTGTCAAGTTCATAAGATACTGTTTGGAAGATAGCCTTAAATTTTATTGATTATTGATATTTTATTACCATGTTGCTTCTGTTTAGATCACAGGAGAGGAGGTGCCGCACAATCCGCAATGGTCATCTGCACTTCAAACTTATGTGCATGTACAGTTCCTTCTCGTGATCATCGTTTACAACAACTTATTTGCAACAGAACATGTAAGTAACAAAACTATACAAACTGTACCTCAATGAGTGAAATTTCCTTGGTTTACTTTAAATGTTGATGGTAGAATTACTAACATTTGGTCCTTTCCTTTGCTCAAATCTTTCATTGTCTTTAACAGTTCATTGAAAGCTTTTAATTTGCAACATGCTTAATATTTCAACACATGGCCTGTTATCAAACCACAGTCAAACTTGGGCCTTCCCTCTAATTATGTCAGTTACATGTCATTTAAAAACTGTGCATGGACAGATGTCTTTAAGCAACCTTTGTCTATTATTTTCTATCTTACTCCACCTCCTCGACAAAAAAACCCAGGCTCTATCCTCCCCCGATGATATCGCTGGAAGTGTGCGTTCCCCAGGCGTAGCTTTGGTTAGCCAAACTTTGTTCTCCCACCCTACAGTACTTCCCTGCTGAAATGAAACAGCCAGTCTTTCTGTGATTCCTACCTTATTGGTTTTCTCTCTATGGTGCCTCGCTGAGAAATCTCTAAATCTATTTCCCCCCTCCCCTCCCGTCACCAACCAATAAAACTGCTGCCGGTGGTCCAACAACCAATACAAATGTTCTAGGAGCCAAGTCAACCATTTCCCATCGCCTGAAAAGCCTTCCTGTTGCATCCATCAGCCTTTCCAGAGAAAATAACTAAGTAATGCCCTTGGGCCAAGCAATAAATAATGTCAAAGTGTGTATATATACCTCTATGTACCATGCTCATTTATTTGCACTGACAAGTGATGCTACGGCACAGTTAAGTGGTACTTCAAAGCTAGAATAACATTTATTTTTAATGTTAATGGTGAGTTACCTCTCAACTACATCACCCAATGTAAGACTATCAGTCTTGTTAGTTGTTTGACTTACTTTTAATTATTGAGGTTTCACAAACTGACCACTGTTGAAACACTGACTACGTAACTCAGCAAAACTAACATTGGAGATTAGCGTTCACTTTGTTGTGCAGAAATTAATAGTAGTAAGGACAATAATGTTAGTAACTTAATCTTAGCAGCATTGGGAAGAGTAGAAACACCAACACTAAAGTTGGATTGTTACTGCAGTGACTAAGAAAACACCCGGATGTTTTAATGGTTTCTCCACTTCAGCTTAGTGTTATTGTTGAAATAGGATAGTGGGACAAATTAGAAATTAGCATGTTGAAAGAACTTTAAAAACATAAGCCAGACCTTGGAACTGGCTCACAGTGTTTTTTTTCATAAAGTTCCCTCTGAGACATGGGTAATGTCACACTTTGGTAATTCAAAATATAGCTCAGTCCTATCAATGATTTTTATGGAAGCTAATCATGTGATGTGGTTCATGTATAAGAAGCCACAATGTCTTCGTGGTTAAGCTACCCTGTGGGCGTTTATTCTAACTTTAAGATTAAATATAAAGTTAAAATGTAAGTATAAAACTATTTTTGTTATGTTAATTAACCTAAAAAGTATGCCCTTGGACTGTGGGAGGAAGCAGGAGAACCCAGAGGACATTTTTCAAGCATAGAGAGAAGATGCAAACTCCCTGGGTGATGTTGTATTCAGAACATCCAGAGAGTTATTTTAGGTGTTTTGGCTAATATTAAATTCAACAATGCTAATATTATACGACAATGCAAATTGCAATCCTGGTGAAATCCCCCTTACAGTATGTCTGCATGTGTAATGTAATATTCTACCTTATTAACAGTTAACAATTTGGTTAATTATTGTTAATGTCAAATACAGAGTTTAGAGTACTTGCTGTGCAAATTTCTCATTTTTATTCTTTATGACAAGTCCATTTAAGTGGTATGTTGTTATTAAAAAAGGAATTAATGATACCAAACCAAGATTATATTCAGTGATCATAACAACAACAACAACAACAACAACAACAACAACAACAAAAAATGCACAATAACACCAGAAAAGTATATATGCAGAATGGCCAGCTGAGCTGCACCACATGTGGTCACTTTTAAATGAGACTCTAAGCTTTGAGGACTTGTACTGTACCCTAGAGAGAAATATTTTCAAAGGCTCTGCGTACGAGGTTTAGAGAGCAAACATTCACCAAATGTCAGCCATGTATCCATAACGTTTCTCATATAGCAGAGGGAGGGCTTACGATTAAAGGTCAAACTGTATTAATGGCAGTCGTCTGTGCACTCATTTTCATTGGTCTCCTTAGTACCAACTCTAATGGGATATTCTCTGATTAGTTTACATTATAAGGGTCAAGAACTCAAGGACTCCAGGTTGTGGGTTGGGATTTCAAAGTGAAACTAAACAACTTAGTTGACATTTATGGGTGTTGTATTGAGAACCATTTGTTTTTGCTTTTTTTTTTTCTCTAGATGCTGTCTCAGACAACTGTCCTCCTTATGACTGGATACATATTGCTCACACTTACCAGCCTTGGGTATATAATAGAGCAAAGGTACTGAGTACAGTTTTTTTGATGCTTCTTGTAAATTCTTTTTTTTTAAATGTCACATGTACAGCCTTATGATACTTCATTATATTGATGTTAATATTGATGTAAGTTATACATCTTCGTCAGCTCTGTAGCCAATGAGAGCAACATGGCCACTGTTAGAACTTACACTTTTCCATATGGTCATTAAATAGTGAACATGCACTTTTTTTCTTTGGGTTTTTTTTTAACACTTGGCCTGAAACCTCATTTGTCAACTCAAATGATTGATTCTGGATCTGTTTTGGATTTTTATCCATCTGGATTCCTTCCAAGTCAAGGTTCTGTTGTCCAATTCCTTTTTTAAAAACATGGTAGATAATACAGTGGAACCTTGGATTACGAGCATAATTTGGTCCTGGGTGAGGACTCGTATTCCAAAACACTCGTAAACCAAGTTAAATTTTCCCCATAAGAAATAAGTGATTCCATTAGTATGCGTTCACGCGAATGTGTGTGTGTTTGTGTATGTGCGTGAATCTCAAGTAAGGAACAGGAGGAATCAGCCCCTCCTGTCTCCCCTTTTCTCATCTTACACAGTAAACCTTTCTCTTCTCTTATTTTAATTTCACGCAAACAAACACACACACACACACACACACACACACACACACACACACACACACACACACACACACACACACACATTAATAAAAACTGTTTTGTCAGAAAAAAAAAAAATTAGCAAGAAACATCGCTAATGACACTCGTGTGAGTGCATACTAATGGAATCACTGTTGTAAAGTAAAACAAACAAACAAACATATGAACCTGCACTTTACCTTTAAAAAGAATCGCGACAGAGCAGTGTTTCTGTGTAGAGCAGAGAAAGTGTGTGTGTGTGTGAAGTCGAGAGTGGGTGGGTGGGGGGGGGGGGGGGGGAGGGCGAGAGTATGTGTGTGAAGGGGCATGTTGTCAAATTTACCAAATACACATAACGACAGGCTGAAACAGAGAGGGAGGGAGAAAATGGATCTTTAACCTCTCTAACAAGACTTTCTTTTGGTTTACACAAGCACACACACGGTACACTACCACTGTAGTTACATCCCTTGTTGGTCTTATGGTAATACAAATGTATCTTATATTTAGTAAAACTTTCTTCGCATTTTCTAAGTTTTGGGTAGTTACAGTACTTGTTCTTGATATTGTTAGGTACTCCACTTCATCTCAAACTGGGACTTAGGTTCAATTTTAACTTGAGAAAAGAAACTTTCCATGCAATTGCTCTGGAAAAAAATAGATCTTCATGATGTTGTACGTATATTGTTCTTTTTTTCGCAGTCCTAATGTTGCTCTATGGGAGACATCACGCTGCCTATTAATGTTGGCACTCCACAGATTTGGTTATATCAGCTTTATGGTGCCTCAACTGGATCTTGCAACAGAGGTAAATGATTGAAACTTTTTATACAAAATAGACAGCATATATTTTATTTGTGATTTCAGTACAAGAGTACACAAATTATATACATAAACAATGCTACAACATAAGTCGTTGTCAAACTAGATGGCTGTAATTAATGAGACTGTAAGTGACTCGTGGTTTCTTAATGGTGGGTGTGGGTGTGGGTTTTGCGAGTGTGTGGTTCAGCAATAAAGCAATATAGATGAAGCATATCAACACACAGCATGCAGTCCATTATTCTGAGAGTGTGCATCAGAGAGACTGGTGTGCAAGTGTGTGTGTGTGTTTGTGTGTGTGTGGTTGTGACCTGACACCCGGGCCCACTACGCACCAATGATGTATAACCCCAGATGCATGGCCCAATTGACCATAAAATTGCCATGTGTTTCTGACTCTCGCGACAGAGCAATGCATTGCGAGTGACCCCTCATTACTACTCCAGCAGCTCTAACCCTCCATCTCTCCTTCCCTTCATTTCTCTTTCCCATTTTATTCTTTTTTTCTCCGCCCATGCTTAAAGTGGAGGCAACACTTCTGGAATCAATTAGCTCTGTCTGTAGCTAACTGGAGAGAGCTGATGAGATTTACACATGAGAGTAAAAATTGTTCCTTTTGTGTGTGTGACCGTACATCTATAGACGTAGGTGCTAAAACGCCCACGTTCCCCCCCAAAGATCGGAAAAGACTAAAAGAGTCTGACTCTGAGAAAAGTTCCCACATGCTGTACTGTATAGAGAAATCTCTCTTTTATTTTGTGTGAAGACAAAAGCAACATTACTTTTTGCCAGAACAAACACGTTCAAGTGTTCTTACTTAAAAAAATTAATTGGAAAGAAAGTTAAAGACTGATTAAATACATTCCTTAGGTGTTGTTGAGATATTGTGTTATATGGAATATGGAACCACTGTTTTGTGAGCAAATGTCTTTCAGACCTTTAAGGAAATTTTTGACTAGCATGTACCCTTCCAGCTGCTCGCACTGCATAGGTAGTATTGCTACATACAGTACAGTACAGTACACGTGTAGGGTAGGGTATGGGAGAAAACCTTTTCGACAAGTCTGTAAAAACTCCAAAGCATTTTGTTTATGCCCAATGATTCTGCACTGTCGTGAGAAAACTTCCCTTTATACATGAAGCAGGTGAAAATGAACATTTGCAAACATGCCTGTAAGTTGGGATCACTTCTGAGGCTAGATCTGTCATTTCACGGTGTGTGGTCAAAGTGACCAGTTTATCTTGGACCAGTGGTCTGTTTATCAATAACATTAGCAACAAGTGAAACTCATGAAGGCGGTGTAGTGGTGTAGTGGTTAGCACTGTCGCCTTGCACCTCCAGGGTCTGGGTTCGATTCCCCGGCCAAGCTCGATTCCCGTCTCTGTGTGCATAGAGTTTGCATGTTCTCCCCGTGCTTGGTGGGTTTCCTCCGGATACTCCGGTTTCGTCCCACAGTCCAAAGATATGCAGGTTAGGCTAATTGGTGTTCCCAAAATTGAAAAGTGTGTGTGTATGTGTGTGTGCCCTGCGATGGATTGGCACCCTGTCCAGGGTGTACCCCGCCTAGTGCCCGAAGTCTCCTGGGATAGGCTCCAGGTCCCCCGTGACCCTGAACACAGGATTAAGCCGTATAATGAATGAATGAAACTCATGAATTAGGTTATAAGGACACTGGTTACATAATCTTGCAGATGCACTGCAATGTCATAGCAAATTATACGGCTGTATTTCTTATATATTCTTGAATATAATACATTTATTATTTTACAATTTATGTTTTTAATATATTCATTTTAATATTAAAGATAATTTAGAACATTAGTCTAAAGCTTAACCTTTAGACTATTCATTTTACTCTAGTTAAGTAGATGAATGCATTGTTTTAAACATGATGATGATGATGGTATTTTCTGACTATTCTTCAATTTACACCAAATGTCAGTTAAATAGAACAATATTTCCTACACATCATTATTCATTATCAGCACATTATTATTCTCCGGTTCTCTGCACATATAGACAGCAGACATTGTCACTGTAGGCTTAACTCTTAATCTTTTCAATGTTAGTTTTACAACATAAGCTGACTTGATTTTATCTCATTGTTCTATCTGTAATGGAAAAGTCTGCATTTGTGTGAATCTCACATTATTTGGCTTTCTGGAACTTGCCCCAGTTGTGCTTAATGTTAACCAAATGTACTAAACTGTCCAGGTCCGTGGTTCTGCAGGGCTGGAGAAAAAAAAAGTGTAAATCCATTATATTTCTTCTGAAGGTTTAGGCGTTTGAGAATGATTAAAGAATATTAGTAACTGTGAAATAATGTCTGTCATATATCACAAGCAGTACAGTTGAAGCGTTTCTTGAGATATATAGTGCCGTTTAAACCACAGGCTGGTATTCGTTATTAAGAAAGCTCCTTGTTAAAGCAGCAGGTTTTGCCCGTAAACTCAGGTGGGGAGGTCACACACCCAGCACATGCACACCTGTCGCTTGCACTCTTATATTTATGCCCACACGCGCGGTTTCACACGTTTACTCGCACACACTTGCATTTTGTGGAGCTATACAGTATGGATTTGCCTGAACTGTGGATAGGTGATGTCACACATGGCAGAGGGTTCAGGATATGAGACATTCCAGATGTTGCATGCCTAACAGTAATTAAGGGAGCTTCTCTCCAGACTCTGAGTGTGAGCTCATAGCAATTTAAGAGGAGCGCTAATAAAAATACACCTGTCTCCTAAAGGAGTCTTGACTTCTCTTTTCTCCCAAGACAATTTTCACCTTCTGCGTTACTCAGTATGCCATTTAGATATAATTGGCATATTGGCAAATAAATAAAAGCAGCGACTTATATACAGTCTATATATACAGAAATAACATACTAAAATGCACTGATGGAAAATTAGTACATCATGCGGAGCTAGACATCACTACAGGTTAGTAATGTTCCTTCCTGAGTTCTTTCCATCTTTTTTAATTAAAGATAATATTTATGCACCTCATTTCTCGAGGGAGGAAAATGATTATACGTGTAAAGGTAAAAAGGTTATGAAAATATTATCAAGGTCACTCCATTCAAAAGCAGCACTCAGCACGGCATGGCCTTATCTTTACACAGCACCTGACAGACGTCATGCAAAAGTGAAAAGTTTTTACATATGTTCCAATATTTGTCAGAATATGAAGTTGAGACTGAATGGATGAACATTACCATTGATGTTTTATTCCAGGGAGGAAGTGCCATGCACAACTTTACAGTAAATGTAAAGCAAGTATAATTGCAGCAGGAGACACTAAGTATCGAAAGAATAGAAATATTGCATCATCTCCATTGAGAGGAATATCTTTATATAACTTTTTGACCTTTTGGGATCATTTGGCTGGATAGATAGATAGATAGATAGATAGAATATATTTTTTAATTAGTAAGGTTAATGATTTTAAGGGTTAGATTTAGATATTAATTATTATGTCATTGGGGTAGACTAATAGAAACAAACGTGTGTGTGTGTGTGTGTGTGTGTGTGAGTGAGAGCAAGCCTCAGGGAGCTTGAGCCACAGGTTTAGCTTGCGAAGCCAACCGCTGTAGGTCCCTTACAAGTCCCACAGGAGCCATCCATCTTTGTCCTTCTTTCAGGAATCCAACTGAAGTGGTTTACACAGCGTCTAGAGAGACGTGTATGTCGTGGCCGCGGCCTCCTTCATTACTGCATCAAAGTGCTGCAGGGCTAATTTGGCCCAACGCAGCTCTTACGGCCTGATTCATCCTCTGCAGACACGGCTTCAGAGAGCTGCTGCTCATGTGGGGGGACTTTGAGACCTTGATCCATATAATATAAAACTCAACTTGGCTTTCAAAATAGTTACCACTTTCTTCTTAACAACAGTCTATGGTCTGGAAAGCTATAACTAGCACATGCTATAAAGCTCCAGTTCCTACCCGGCTGACTGTGTGAGACTGTGAGTGTCATTTCTACACGCCTGATGATTGCATGATGCTGTGCTACTCATAAAGTGCATGATTATATCTTCAATCGGTCATTTCAAATTAGTATCAAAATAGGTTATGATGTAAAGGAGGCTTAATTTAATTAGATTTTTTATTTATTTATTTTTTTTACATGTACTATAATTTAACTTATATAACCACTCCAAAACAACTGCGTTTTCCAATCTCATCTCTTTTCCCCTCAGTGTTTATTTACCATCCATCTATTTTGGTAGAATGATTTCTTGTAATTTTCAGCCTAATGTCAGCGAAAATTAAGTTCTAAATCTGTATAATTTGTCTGTTGTCAGCAATGGGAATACATTTTTAGAGGATCTAATTTCTGGTTGTCTGTGGTACATGGATACCACAGAACCTTCAGAAAAGTGTAATTAACCAGAATTAGTTTTTAGTGGTACTCCGGTTTTTAGTGTGTGGTTTAGAATAGTCTCTGTCTCGTGGCAAAGTTCAAGAAATATACTTTTCGAATTTCTAGTTTTCAATATCGTTATAAGGAGTGAGTTTCAGTTCTGCAGGTTTTTCCATAATTTTCTCAGTTGAGAAATCATGTTGGAATTTTAGTCCATTCTAATCGCACATGTAGTACAGATGTGGTGATTAGGGATTAGGATGGTTTAATATCTTTAATCCAACAGAGGAATCCATGTTAGTGTGTGTGTGCATGTGTGTGTGTGTGTGTGTATGTGTGTGTTGGCTGTTTATGAGCATAGAATAGGATGGAAACTTCCTATTATGAGCTATATATCACTGAGCTGACAGTAGTGCTTCAGTTCTGTTTTCCTTTCACTCAGCAGGTTCTCTAGAGGCTCTCAGCTGAACAGGAGTTTACCATTTACTCTGCACATTTTTATTTATCTTCTTTGTGTGTGTGTGTGTGGGGGGGGGGGGGGGGGGGAGGGTGTATGGACATTTTGCATGGATGTGTGCAAGTGTTGATTGTGTATCTACAGTATCAAAATTTTTGCATGAACACCAAAAAACAATGAGTCAAAGGCCATTTTTTAAAATTTTATTTGAAAAAATGTGATGCAGAATTTTTAATCAATGACAGTTTATGCAGGGTAAACCTGTTCCCTTTCAAAGGCACCACTCGATGCTGTGTGAAAATGCTATGGGAACATCTTGTCATGTTGCCGGTTGTGAAGCATGTGTGTATCAAACACGCCAAATTTTGTCTTATGTAACCTCGGTCAGCTGGCGTCATCTGATTAGACGCATTTGGAGGTTATAAAAGGAGTAAACCGGAAACACTGCTCAGATTCTTTGTCTTCACCTTGACCTTGTTGCGTTAGCGTGTCTGTGTTTAAACCAGCAAAATAAGAAGTGTTTAACTCACTGATATTCGGAGTTTTAAACGAGATGTCCCTCCGCGTGATAATCCATATCGGAGGGCGATCTCTACACTTTACTGCTCGCACGCATTCCTTGAAAAGCTTCGGGCCGCGGCACACCTTTGGGGCTTAAAGCACCTTTCTTTCGTGTTCTCATCGGATCGGGAAATTCCGTTCTCAAACGCACCCTGCGCTTCTTCAGTGGGTAAGGAATAAACATCCTAACCATACTAAGCACTGGGAAAACAATAAACGGCAGTTTCTGTCGGGTGGCCGGACTTTCATCTTCCCTTTTCAGACAACAGGTCAGGTTGGTGCTCCTTTGCACACCATGGCGGTTTTGCAGGCCTACCACGCTTTGCAGGAATTACGCCGGGCCACAGACCTGTCTCTGCGTGCAAAAAAAGCAGACGGCTCGTGCTATCGGCCGTTTTATGGCTGCGATGGGTTTCGCGCAGAGGCACTTGTGGTTGAATCTCAGGCGCATCAAGGATAAGAATCGTGCATTCCTCCTGGGTGCCCCTATCTCACCTTCTGGCCTGTTTGGCGATATCGTTAACTCGGTTGCCACTAGGTTCATTAGGTGAAGTTATATATAACAAGCCTTCGGGAAATTCCTTCCCCGCCGTGCTCAAGAGTCGGGACTGTTGGCCACCCAGTCTTGACCTGGTCTGACTCTGGCGAAGCGTGAAACACAAGGAGTGTGTTTTTGAGCCTACCACCCCTGGGGTGCGACGTGCCTCACTATCTGCCTCAAACAGGTCAGACTGACATATTGTCTTCTTCAATGAAGCCCTGAGGTTCATGTGTCCAGGACCATGGGGGTGGCCCCGCAATGGGGAGAGGCACACAGAATTCCTTTCAAGAATTAAGTGTTCTCCCTGACACCCCCAGGAGGTCGGTGTTCTTGCTCCGCCACCGCTGGTGTTTCGGGCAACACCAGTCTCCAATAAAGTGTTAGTTCTTCAGTTTTTCCTGCCATGTTTCAGGATGCCGAACATCTAACATCCCCCCCGTTTAAACAAGCCGCTGAAACTTTGCCCCTTTCTGAGAAACTGGTAGCATGGAGCTACTGCCAAGTATCTCCTTGGGTACTAAGCACTGTAGAAAAACTACAGGATTCAGTTCTCACATCACCCTCCGCATTTCAAAATGGCGTGGTCTCCACTTCCATGAAACCGGAATGTAAGCATCTCCTGACAGAGGTTGCTGGGGAATGGGGCCATGGAACATGTTCCCCTACCAGACAGTGAGTCAGGCTACTACAGTCGGTATTCCTTGGTTCCCAGAGGAACGGGGGGCTGCGTCCAAATTCTTAGATTTTGCGGGCTGTACCGCTATCTAAAATAAATACAGTTTCAAAATGTTCACTGTCAAAGTGATTGCTCTCAAATCCTATGATTTGATTTGTGACAATCGATTGAAGGATGCTTACTTTCATATAGAAATATTGCCACAACACAGGGAAAGACCGGAGGTTCGCGTTTGGAGGCGAAGCTTACCAGTATTGGGTCCTTCCATTTGGTTTAGCTCCCTCACCCGCACATATATAAAATGCATATATAGACGGCTGGCTGGCCCAGTCTCATTAGCTAGCGCTTCGACATCAGCATGTCGTCCTATCTCATCTTTGGATTGAGACCCAAAAGTAAACTAATCCATTCTTAGCTCTCATGACAGCTGTATCCACGGTGACACCTTTGGGCCTTCTAGACATGAGAACATTCCTAGCTGTGGCCAAGACAGGGGATTTCACTCTAGGGCCAATCCTCAATAAAGGTTACGCGCCAAGTGCTCCGTACCCTTCCTATGTGGTTTAAGACCCCAGTTTCTGACTCTGGGTCCCACTCTAAGTCCGCCTTGTTGTCACAGATGCTAACGACAGACACTTCCCTCACGGGCCACGGTGCGGTCTTAGATGACCGTCCAGCCCAAGGGAGCTGGAGCGGCCTTCTTCTCTGGCCCTAAAGCACTTCCTACAGCAATTGAGAGGCTACCATGTCCTAGTGCGGATGGACTACACTATGGTAGTCTCATATATTATCGCCAGGGCAGACTGTGCTCGCGCCGCTATACAGCTAACGCACCAGGTTCCTCTCCCTCAGGGCGATTTACATTTCAGGGCATATGAATTGGACTGTCCAGTCAAGTTCTGACACACGAGGATTGGAAACCCCACCCCGAAGTAGACAGTCAATCTGGGAGAGATTTCAGCTAGCAGAGGTGGACCTCTTTGCCTCGTAAGATCAGCAAATGTCCCCTTTGCTGCTCTCTGACTCTTCCAGCCACCCCCCCCCCTCCCCCATGCATCTGGACTCCTTGGACCATACGTGGCCCAGGTTACGCCTCTATTCATTATCATGATAGCTCTGCTCCCGGCAGTCTAAGTCAAGCTGGTCTTCCAGCCGGCGTAGTTAAGACTATTCTAGAGGGCTCCCTCCCCTAGAAGAGCTTATGCCCTCAGAAGGAATGTATGTGAAAAGTCGTGCATGACGAAGCAGTTAGACCCAGTCCAATGCCGAATTGTTTCAGTGCTGGAGTTTCTGCAAGAAAAGTTGTCCTCGGGCTTGTGCCCTAGTACTCTCAGGATGTGCGTAACTGCTATTTAGCCTGCCTTGTCAGGGAGTTCCATTTCAACATGCACCCTATTGTTTTGAAGCCTCTGTCCTCCTCCTTTTACAGCTTCGGAGCAGGAAAGACTGTGGCTAGGGCTTGTGCCCTAGTACTCTCAGGACGTACATAACTGCTATTTCAGCCTGCCACGTCCTGATCGATGGGGTTAATGGGGGAAAATACCCTTTTTTTTGTGAGTTTTAGCTATCGTGCTTGAAGGCCCAATTGACACCCCTTTTGAACCACTAGAGTCAGCACCTCATTTTTTCTGACCCTTAAGATGGTTTTTCTAATGGCTGTTACCTCTCTAAAAGGATTGGAGATCTGATCAGTCTCCCCATCTTGCCCAGACTTTGCCCCTGGCTAGTCAGGGCCATTTTGCATCCTCACTGAACTATCTTCCGAAAGTTCCATTTTCACCTTGCCCAACTGTTTGGAAGCCTTCTGTCCTCAGCCTTTTACAGCTTCGGAGCAGGAGAGACTTCACTTACTGTATCCAGTACGTGATCTTCTGATTTACGTCCACTGCATCAGCCATTGGCATAAATCAGACAAGCTTTTACATGTTTTGGGGGCGAAACCGTGGGGCAGCCTCCACTAGACTGGGTGAGAGATACTATTGCTCTCTCCTATGAGGCGCGTAGGCTCACTTCGCCTCTAGGAATCAGGGCTCATTCAACCAGGCGGATCACCTCATCTATTGCATCAGCAAGAGGTATTCCCCTGCAGCAAGTGTGTGCTAAGCAGGTAGACCCAGTCCACTGCTGAATTGTTTCACCGCATCAGCCAGTGGCGTAAGTCAGAGCAGCCTTTACATGTTGTGGGGCTGCAGGGGCGACCCTCACTACACTGGATGAGAAATGCTATTGCCCTCTCCTATGAGGCGCGTGGGCTCACTTCGCCTCTAGGAATCAGGGCTCACTCAACCAGAGGTATCGCCTCTTTATGCACTAGCAGGAGGTATTCCCCTGCAGCAATTGTGTGATGCAGAGGGTTTGGATGTTTATGCTACTCCGGGCTCACGTGTCCCTGAGGTAGCTGCCCAAGCATAGTTCTGAGACCTTCTCGGCCTTGTGCGCACACGCTACACAACCTTGGGGTCCAGGCACTTGCAGTGCGGCGGCGTTGGTATTCTCGTTCCCATAGCATTTTCACGCAGCATAGAGTGGAGCCTTTGAAAGGGAACGTCTCGGGTTACTTTGCTGTAACCCTGTTCCCTGAAAAGGCGGGAACGAGATGCTGCGTCCCAATGATGCACTGCCTACGTGACCGGACGTCCGTTCAGACAAATCAATTTGAGGAGTGTTTCCGGTTTACTCCTTTTATAACCTCCTTTTGATGACGTCACCTGACCGAGGTTATATAAGCCAAAATTTGGCGTGTTTGATACACACATGCTTCACAAACCGGCAACATGACAAGATGTTCCCATAGCGTTTTCACGCAGCATCTCGTTCCCGCCTTTTCAGGGAACAAGGTTACAGCAAAATAACCCGAGACGTTTTCTTGTAATAATAAGAATAAAATTCTAAAATGAAAATCAGGTTTACTAATAATTTTATGGAAAAGTACACATCTGGTTTGAATATTTATTTGTATATTTATTTTGTAAAATTGTATAACTAATTTGGGCTGCGTTTCCCAAAAGCATCGTAAGCCTAAGTAGTTCGTAAAAATGATCGTACGAATGATCTTAATATTCCGGTCTGTTTCCCAAAACCATCGTAACTTAAGTAGGACTTGAAAATCTTCGTCGATCTACGAGTGCTCTGGAGTAATCGTAAAGCCTTAAGTGCATCGTAAGGAGACAGAATTTGGACAACCGGCAAATTGCACCTAAAATTTACTTCTCTTCAAAGTCATTTTTCATTTTATTTGTACGTATATTTTTACTTATTTCTATTTTCTACTCATTACACAATTCAATATACAAATTAAAAATTCATAAAGAAACAATTGAAACAAAATAAAAATGACAATGTTAGAATGAAAAAAAAGTACACTGTGGTATATGGACATTTCGAGGGTACAGTACAAATGTAGTTAATAGAAAATATTTAATGTGCTTTAAAGATGACACAAATAAAGGATGACTTGCTGGCGTGCATGAAACTCAGCCATGTATTGAACTTGTCTTGGTTGAGCAACAAGAATTCTCATCTCGACTACATTCTCTTCCACCACCTCTTCATCTTCCTCCCTGATGTCCAAGGGCATTCTTCCCCTCACTGCAATGTTGTGCAACATAGCTGTTACTGTTATTACAGCACAGCACTTTTGTGACACAAAGAGAGCTCCACTTCCTCTAAAATAATATTAATTTCTTATTTTTGAAAAATGTATTTTCTTTGTTTTTTGATTCCAGCCATTTTTGCTAATTTCTCCACCCCTAGGTCTGTGCATATTTAAAATTTTCTCCTATTAGCAAATGAACGTCAGGTGAAGATAATTATCTTCAAGACTAAACTTAAAAAAAATAAATAAATGTAAGAGCTTATTTATTCATGTACTTATTTCTTTATTTTGATGTGAGATAAGCAATTGTTGATAAAGAAATTGATAAATAATTCTACTTAAATAATTAAGGTTTCATATAAATATTGAAAATTATGCTGTTAGAACTGTTAGAATTTGTTTTATGCGAGATTGGAGCAAGACAGTGTTTTTACAGAACGACCTTTCAAGTTAATTTATGTTTTTAAACTTGCTCAAGAAGAAATTGCAGGACTTTTTATGTTATTCGAGTTGAATATACATTCACACAAGTAGAAGAAACGGAAATAAAAACCTACAGTAGATGAATTGCTAAAACAGCATGTGCAACAATGATGAGCCATTCTACAGTGTGAAATTTCAGCACGTGACCAACAGCCATATCTCTAAACCTAACCCTAGCGACTCCTAAGTAGCACTTAAAGCAGCGCTACGTGCAACTACGTGAAACAATAAGGAACGTTCGCAAAATGACTCGTAGAAAACGCTCTTAAGCGCTAAGATCAATCGTTATCGGGAAACGCAGCCTTGGTTGATAAAACTAATTTCGACCTAATTTTCTCTAATCATTTCTGCTTGGACTTCATTAAATACACCGTTCCCCCCCCCCCCCCCAATAGACAAGCAGAGGTGCCTTTTTTATTTATTTTTAAACCTGTAAGTCCATGCTATGCTGGGTGGATTCAGGTAGTGAGGGGTCAGGAATCACTGGGACATTCCAAGCTCTGCGTCTCTGTCTCTCATTCTCTCGGAGGGAAACAGCTGGAGAGCTCAGAGGAAACTCTCATTCTTTCCCATCAGAGGAGAGGAGTTGTGATGGACAGGATTCGCTTTTGGCTCGAGTTAAGAACGCGGATGTAGTTTATGGTCTAGAACACAGGGGAGGAGCGGCGGTTCCACCCGGGACAATTTTTGGCAGAACCTCCTGGCTTCATTCCTCAGTGACCAGCACCATTAACCTCATGACACAGAGCTGTTGCATCATGGGAGATTCTTTGGCCTTGATGTTGAGCTTTCATTATTATCCTTTTTTTTTCTCTCTCTTAAAGGCATACTTTTACATGGTGGTTGTTAGAGATATACATTTTCAGTGTGAAAGATTGGTAACTTTATACCTGTGTGGTCACTTTATGATCGTGATCATGTTTATCTACAGTATACTGTGCCCTTTTTTCAGTTACACTGAGTTTTGATAATTGTGTTAATCCGTTTACACAGCAAGAATTCTGACAGCATGATTAAATGTTTCATGTTAACATTTTTGACAGGATTTTGACCTAAAAATCTTTCCATGCAGGTTTTGGCTTCTCTTTCTGCAATCTACTGGGCGCTGCAGTGTTTCAACAAGCTAGCTAAGAAGGAGAAAAGTCACTGAACGTAAGCTAATTGGAGAAACACGAAATGTACCTCATTTCTGCAGCATCCTGACTTGTCTAAATTCTTTAATTAAAAGATTCCCTACCTAACAAATTACATAACAAATACTACCTATTGTGGAGTGGTATTTATTTGTTTTGGAGGTTTTGACTGTATATTACTCAATGCTCAATTACTTATATATGCATTAAGGTACATGCTATTATCTACTACTACCACTTTTACTATTAATGCTACAAATAATAAAATAGCATTTTAATTTGAATAAAATATCATCATGTAGAAAAATGAACAGAATATACTGTATAGCCCAAAGTATGGACACCTGACCATAACACCAGTATGTACAGTAAGCCTTCCTATTGCCAAACTATTATGAAGAATGCTTTTGCATGCTGCAGTGATGTACCTTCAATGGAACAAAGTTGCTCAAACCTGTTCCAGCATAACACTACCCCTGTGCAGAGGTGTAAAAATTAGGAATGCAATACATGCGTGCGTGGGGTGCAATGCAAAGTGTGGTGCCAAATCATTGACGGAAAAAGAAAAAATTATATGGTCCTGTGGTCAACTTGTCACGGCACAGGAGTTGAAATAGAGAAAGTTTTGAAAAACCCATTACAGTATAGTATTGGAAAGATAAAATGAGAAAGATGTGACCTTGCATGTCATAGTTCCCTCTCATTTCTTCCCCCCCCCCCCCCCCATAAATAATTTAGTAATCTCTGTGCACAGTTTAGTGACACCTTTCAGGTTCTGAAACTAAAGGTACAGGTGAAAGTCAGGATGCACCTCCTTTCCCTAAAAATGTGGAGCATGTGTCAGGTTATACCATGCCTCAGGGTAAATTCACTTACTTTTTACCTCTTTTACCCCCGATGTCGCCTGATATGTATATGTTGTTTAACACATTTGTACAGTATGTAACCGTATGTACTTATGTAAGGTTTATCAAACCATGCAGCCATGATGAACATATTTCTTTTCTATTATTAGTTAAACATTTCATAAACAGACTATAAACCTCAATTTGCAACTTAAACCAGTAAAAAAAAATAATAATAATAAGTTTATTATATATGTATTATAATTAATAAATATTCCTCTATGAGTATAGATATTATGACACATATGAGCACAATTGCCAGTATATATATATATTTAAAAAGGGGATAAGCAAGCAGCAAAAATTTTACAAGAACTCACCAGTCTAGTCCTGCTAATATTTACAGTACGCCTCAAACATGTTAAAAACCTCCCTTAAACAAAGAAAGCTATTGATTTACACATTTGACCTTACTGTGACTTTAACCCAGTTTGGATCTACGCTATCAGAATTCATTCATCTGCCGGTCACAATTTTAATTCCATATAACTCTTACAAACATTTAATCACTGATTTCAAATGCATCAGACTAATTAGAATTTTAGATGGAGACATAGACAAAAATCGAACCATAACTCCTCACTAAGTGATTTGGGGATTTCATGTTGCATACCCCTCATGAAATAGATAGTTGCACCCCTGCTGCTGTTCACATATTGAGGCCAACAAAGTCAAGATGTGAAAAGATTGGTGTGGAAGAACTTGAGTGGCCTGCACAAAGTGCTCACTAATGCTTGTGTGGTGAAATGAACACAAATCCTAAAAGCCACATTTCAAAATCCAGTGGAAATCCTTCCCAGTGGAGTCAAGGTTATTGTAACAGCAAAGGCGGGACTTACATCTACCCAAACACATGGGCAATTAGAAGGATGTCTACATTTAGTATTTTTCGGCAAAATAGTGTATTTCTGATTATTAAAAAAAATAAATAAGATGGACCTGGGACATTAGAGTGGACTTATTTAATCTAAATGAAATAAGGAGAGACAAATTAAATTCTAATGACAAAAATAATGTGACTGGCACATTTACACAAACTGTTCAATTGAAAATGTATATTATTTTTTATATGTTTTCTTATCATTTGCATGTTGTACAAATATGTTCTTTACTACATTTTATTACTTTAATAATTTTAGCAAATTTATATTTTAAATCTTTGTGATTAAAGACTTAGTTAATCTGTCCACATTTAATAATAATTTCGTATCCAGCCTTCAACTTTTGTTTAAACATCTACGTTTTTGTTAGCTTTGTAAAAGATTTTTAGCATAAATATCACAATTGCATAGTACAGTGTTGTAATGTACAGTCTTTACAAAAACAATACTCATCCTCACAATGTGTTTCATTCTAAAAACAAACATTTGTTAAGGTACATCATATTTCATCTTTTTTGTCTCTCCTGGGTAGCGGTGATAACATTTGAATTGTATTTATTTAAATTTTAACATGGAATATTGCCCATTCTACTGTACCTTCTGTTTACAATGTAACATTATTATAAATATACTTGTTTACTGCCTCTTTGATTAATAAATTGTTGGATCTGTTGTACTTTTCGGCGTTTTCTTCAGTACGTATGATTGTACAACTGTGTAACCGACCACAAGGTGGCATCAAAACTACAGTGCGTTTAAGAAAAGATTGCTTTTAATTCATATTAATAGGAAAGCAGAGTGAAATACACAGTCACTTTTGTTGCTGACAGCACAGCAGATGACAAAAAAAAAAAAAGCTATAATCAGGGGTGCAATCATTTATAAGACCAGCTTCCATCATTCCCACAGCCAGAAGCCAAAATAAATATAAAACCCTCTCATGATTCTGTGCATTTCTGAATGACCAAATTATTGTTAAAATAAATCTTCCATAAATGTAGCATCAACTGTTATTTGAGACAAACGGAAAACATGGAAGCACAATTAGAATACAGACAAACAATTACATCACCATCCAGTCCTGTCTAATAGATTATCAAAGGCTTTTTAACATGTTTCTCTTTTTACCAAGTCATTTACTGTGATTACAGCAATTCTAATATAATACATCTTTCATAACAGTTTTGGGAAGAACTTAAGATCATTAGACTGGATCTTGAAAGCTCCAAGGATAAAATTCTGCCAAACTAAGACTCATTGGCCTCATTTGGCAGACATTTTATAGAATACAAACCAAGTGTTGATTTTTCAGTGAACTACTGCAAGAAGACATTTCCTCCCAAAAAATATAAAGTAAAATAAAATAAAAAGTGCAGATTAACTGTGCAAAAAACAAATCAGAGAGAAAGAGAGAGGGGGTATTGTTATTTACTATGTACATACACATTATTCTATTTAACACAATAATGATAAAAGGACATACATTATTTTAGATATTCATGCAAATTGGATGTCTTGCAAGTAGCAATCATGGTGAAGGAGATCGCTGGTGTTGTTCTCAAGGACAACTGGTTAGATAAAATACAAGTGGTAAGGTCAGGGAGCCATAACTAATCATCCCTGGACTGAGCAATGCACACAATTTCACAATCCAATTTTGGAACAAACTGTATAGAATAAACTCAATTGTAATCATTTCTGTCCATCACTCCATTCAGTGTAGGTAAATTAGCAATAATTAATTTGTTCCTAAAGGGTGTGTGTGTGTATGTGTGTGTGTATGTATACGTGTATGTGTATGTGTGTGTGTGTGTGTATATGTATAGGTGTGTGTGTGTGTGTATGTATAGGTGTGTGTGTGTGTATGTATAGGTGTGTGTATGTATAGGTGTGTATGTGTATGTCTGTGTAGGTGTGTGTGTATGTGTAGGTGTGTGTGTATGTGTGTGTGTGTATGTGTATGTTTACGTGTGTGTATGTGTGTGTATGTGTATATGTGTGTGCGTGTTTGTGTGTGTGTGTGTGTGTGTGTGTGTTTGTGTGTGTGTGTGTATGTGTGTGTGTGTGTGTGTGTGTGTGTGTGTGTGTGTGTGTGTGCGGCACATGGACTGACATTTAACTCAGTGTATTTCCACTTCGCTCCAACATTGAACATGTCAGCATTAACAAAAATTACTTACTGTATGGTCAGCTGACTTAAGGGACTTAATGGCGGGAAAAACGTTCCAAGTTTTTAGACTGAAAAACTACCATTTTTAACATTTGATGCAACTTGTACTGCATCTGACTTAACAGAAGGAAATCCCTGCAATGAAATTTAGCAACTCTAATGGCATTAGTCTGTGCAGCCATAGGATGTTTTTACTGGTGTTACTTTAATTTCTCTGCTCTCATTTTCCTCCTGACAGAAATGCAGGCTACAGACAGAAAAAGCAGTTACTCAAGCTGTGTAATTGTTATCAGTGTAGCAGATACAGTATGTATCTCAGATTGCTCTCTTTAGTTTAATTAGCCTCCCAATGTGGTTCCCGTCTTCCGCTTGTATGCTTTTACAGGTGAAAATTATCCCTGCTTTTATCTCTGTCTTCTTCCTGTATGTGCCTAATTGTCATGTCTTCCATACTAAGAGAGGGAACGCAGATGCAGGGTGATTGAACTGTATTTTAATACTGATAAATAAAGGTCCAAAAAGCAACAGTGAATACACAATACAAAAAAACCCCACAGGCGGGTTACTTCGCCAGGCTGGGTCTGCAGGCGGGCGATCTTAAACCAAAGAAAATAAATAAACACAACTTGTCCGTAATTGGAGACGAAAATGGGAGCTGCTATTCCTTCAACCCAACCTTGACCTTGGGAAAGGCCTTCCACACAAAAAGAGCCTCGCCTGCAGATACAGCTCAGTCCTGGGAGGGGAAATAAACATCGTTAGAACCACACACACATGGGGGTGCACAACAGTGAACAGACGAGGTGCTACGGGGTCGGCTGGAATAAATAGTGAGACACACGGGGTAGACACAGGTGAACCTGATCAACTTGATGTAGACACACTAGGGGGAGACAAAGCGACGGCGAGCCCGACATTACTCCCCAGGACTGTGGTGGCTCGGATGTGACACTAATTCTCTAAACTGTACAGTGAGAATAAACTCTGATGAGTTTCTGCAGTGTCCATGTCCTTAACCTGTATTTCTTTTTTTTTTTTCTTTCTACTAAGCAATGGATATCCTGTTGATGTAGAGAAGCACAATTCTATACATTATTTTAAAGGTCTTGATATTTTCATGTAAGCTATAAAAAAAAAAAACTCACACGCTATCAAATAGCTGTGCTCTACGTATATTTAAAATATAAATATGGTTTCTAATGCCATTGGCTCAGTGATTGTCTTTCTTGTCTGACATGCAGAAGACCCATCATTTTGGGTTAAATTCCCACCCAAAGCCCAAACCCCAGCCACTGAATGCAGTGCCGATCCCAAGCCTGAATAAAATGGCAGGGTTGTACCAGAAAGCCCATTTGGAGTAAAAACCTGTGCCAAGTTGTGTGTGGATTGGATGGTCCACTGTGGCGACTCCTCAGCCAAAATCTAACAACAACAACAACAACATGGTTTCAACAACATGTTTGGAGAAATTGTACTGAACACAAAAATTCTGTTTCATAATTCTTCTTTTTTGTGTTAAAAAAAATTATAATAATTAAAAAGAGTTGTTCTTCGAACAAAAAACCTTACGACAACCTTATTTTGGAGAAACTTTTTGTACTGAACACAAAAATTCTGTTTCATAATTCTTCTTTTTTGTGTTAAAAAAAATTATAATAATTAAAAAGAGTTGTTCTTCGAACAAAAAACCTTACGACAACCTTATTTTGGAGAAACTTTTTGTTTCTGTAGCCATAGTCATCTCATCAATTTGTACAACTTAGTAATTATAAACTATATACTGTATGTCAGTGAAGTTTTGGTGCTGTACATCTTACATAGAATAATTTAACAATTCATTGTGATATAATATAGTTTCATTATGATATAATTAAGTTCCATTTCATTCATAATATAGAGTATACAGCCATTTCTCTCCAGGCTTCTTGAAGAACTTTGGCTCCCATGCCTTGTACCTGACCAGCACCTTGACCAGTTTCAAAGGATTAAAAAAAAAATTGTCAAATGAACAATGGAAGCATTAAACACATCTAACTTAAGACATGAAGCACTAAGAAACAGGTGCAGGTGCTGACAGATGATCATGCCAGTGATTAGTATAGTGGAGATGCTGAATGCTTCAGTATCTGCTTGGAACAGATGAGAAGGGAAATGAGGTTTCCTACTGAGGTTACATGGTTCATTGTGGCAAAGTCTTAGGCATACAGTATATAAATAACTGTTGTTGCTTAGGCAAAAAAAAAAAAAAAAAAAGTTTCCTTCCTGATCACCTAAATGAACAAAACTAACTAAGAACTATACAAAAATACAAAAAAAAAGACAACATAAAGTGCAATAGTGTAAATGTCCAAACAACACAATCTACTGCATGAAAAAAAAACTCTTTTTGACTATGATTCATATTATAGGTTCCTGGGCTTTAAAAAATTAAGAGATTGAGATTTTTAGTTTTTTTGTTTGTGGTTGTACTCTTACAGTCACAGGTACAGTAAGGCCCGGCTACATTTCACCACTCTGCAGAAGATTGAGGGTCTTGCCTCAGTGTGGCAGTAGTACTCTTTTTTAATCTAGCAACCTATGATAGTTACATGTCCTCTAGATGGCATACAAGCTTCACAGATTTAGTTTCTTATATCTTATGTACATAGTTCACTGTAGACTTGTATGTAATAAATCTAATAAATCACTTTTATAAGTTATTTTAATAATAATGTTATAAATTATACCTGGTTTGTATTTTACACATTTATGAATTTCATATATAAAATGAATATATAAAATTCATTTTGTTCTTCATTCTTCTTCTATGTGTAGGTTAAGACATCTTGCATTTTCTATGTGCAGTCCCAATGCAGTTTATGGCACTGTGGACTTACATGAAGAAAAAATGTTGATGTATACGTAACCTTATAATATATAGATATATAGAATAAAAGAAAAGAAAATATCAAAGTCTTATTCTCAGTATAATATATGGAATCTAAAAATAAGCATATTGTATTGCAATCTCTGTTTTATTTTTATATTTTATATTCGACTTTGATGGCACTTATTCTGTTCCTGTTGTCCGTTAGTAGTAAGTTCAAAATAAATGCTTTACCATGATGAATTAATAAGTGGAATTTGAACTCACAAATGTTTAAACAGCGGTGCTCCTGACTAAAATGCATTTGCATCATCATCATCATCATCATCATTATTATTATTATTATTATTATTATTTGTTTCTATGTTTTATTCTAAAAATACATATTTAACGTTTCAAATATACACATTTCATGCATTTTTTGCATCTAGACTGTTTACATTAGTTTTTTTTTTTACATTATCTCAAATGTTTAATTGTCACATGTGAAATTTTCAAACGTTCTATGGTGAAATGCAGCTTTCACGTTTATATTACATGTAAAATGAAAACAATAACAACACGTTTATTATAATGAAGCTGTAAAAATGCTTAATTTTTTTAGTTGTACAATAAAACATGATTTCTACATGTACACATTATGTCCTTCTGACACACACCATCACGATACACAAAACCAGCCCTAGTTTAAGAGAAGCAGTGATGTGCATCTGATTGTAGTGTTTTAAACTTGACTTGCTCGGATCAGCAGTGAAGCACGGAGAATGAGAGCTCCTTTACACTGAATTGCATTACAAACAAATTCTCTGTGTATTCATTGTTAATTACCAGATTAGCTTAGTTTAAAGAGGTGCTTAAATGCACAATACAACTTAATCAGCTCTCTTTCTTTCTTTATTCTTTCGGTTGTCTCATCAGTTTTGCTCATTCTCTCTTCCTCAGATCAGATCATGCAGCATATTTAAGTTGAAGAAAGTGTACAAGTAAGTGTGATAAACGCTTCAGATGTCTCACAAGCCTTTGCTGTGTCTGCTGTCAGATGACTAGAGGTGTCTGTTTCAGTTGCCATAGTTTCTTCGCAGTAATGCATGAAAATCTTATTAATCATTTCGAGTCGTTTAACTGGCTGATAAACAGATTGAAGTTTTTATCAGGTGCCACTTCCAGTATGATTTGTTTACTACGATATGATCATTTTTATATAAATATGGAGGGTTCACATTGTGTTTTCCACGTTAAATTGATTACATTATTTTGACTATTGTCTCTTTAAATGTTATCCAACTGTGCGTTTCTGAGCCTCGTTCAGGTGTGCCATGTCATCATGTGGAAAGCTGATTTAAGATGTGGATGAAACAGACTTTTTTCCCTATTTGGTTTTGTGCTTCCATTTTTTGCTTTTGTGATGAATATATATATATATATATATATATATATATATATATATATATATATATATATATATATATATATATATATATATATATTATTGTTGTTTGTGGACTTAGAGGACTTGTAACTTATAATTAGTTTTAATTCTTTATGTTCTTTAAATTTTGTTCAGAAAAGTCTGGAAAATATTGTTATAATTTCTTAATTTAACACCACTGGAAGTAAGGAGCAAGGGTCGATTTTGTTTGGGTAGTTTGTGATTTTCTATATTTTTGGGTGAGTCAGGAAGATTTCTTTAAATGAAAAAAAAATGTTATACCAGTGTTAACCTATGTAATTTATTTGTTTGTTTGTTTACTTGTTTATTTATTTAAATCGAATATTTGTTCAGAGCTATATTATTTGTATTAGAGCACAGATCCTCTTTGTGAGGTATATGTAATATACGTATATGCCTTTGGATTGAGTTGTTTCTAGATTGATTCTTCTGAAGCATCAATTTATATCTTTGTATGTCCCAAAAAAACAAGAGTACTTACAGTATATGTACCCTAAAGTATTACTCTAAATGAAAATACAAGAGCTAAGTACTGTAAATCATCTTAAATGTAGGCTACATTCCCATTACGATGTAATCTCTTGTATAAAAATAAACCATTCGGTGGACTTGGACAGTGCCATGAAAAGGTACAGTTCAGTTCTATTTATTTTGTTGACTCGGTCATAACGTTAAATATAATTCTTGTGATGCTATCAGTAGTCCGGCTATTGATCTGTATGTAAAAGAACAACATTTTTCTTGTTTTACAAATGTTTAGAAAAAAATGTGTTTTGTTTTAAAATAAAAAAAAGTCCAAAATTGCCCAATGCTTACTTCACACTATGGATGTTTAAACCTCAGTATGACTTCAGATCACTGGAGGATCACACACTCTATTAGTTCTAGTGAGTGAATTGTGTATGACACATTTTTCCCCAGAGAGTTTTATTAATTAGGGAAATTTCCTGTCATCTCTGACCTCCACAGATCAGAGTCAGAAACAAATCTAGATCAAGACACCTTACAAAAATACAGTGTGACAATAAGTGGGCCAGGTTTAGTGATTATATAAAAATAAAATCAATTCATCAAAGATAAAAGTTGCGTTCAGTTGATGTACAGTACATAATGTAAACATCTGTATGTTTGATGCTTATTAATTAGTAACTTGATGAAACACAATGAGCTAGTTACAACTTGCTGTGACAGTGAAGAACATACAGTACATCACAGTTTGTGTGATTTGGAGTTTGCTTCACAGTAGCCTGCTGCTCATGCTGGCGTGACTAGATATCTGTATAAAGTGCTGGAAAAAAAAAGATAAATCATGTCTTGGGCCATCTATCTCGGCTGGTGGCGGCTAACCAGTGTAATAATCAGGATTATTATTTATAATTAGAGGAAGTAATGGATCACTCTTCACTGGGTGGGTGGGGGGGTCTCATTAATTCACCTGGGCCTGCTGGGATTGTTACAACGACTCTCACTTTAAACGCTTCATCTGTGTCAGTCCACGGGAAGGTGAATCTCAATCAGAATGAGATTTGGACACAGATGTCCAACTGCCTCCTCCTCCTCCTCGTTCTTTCTTGAAACTCTTCTTATAAAACTCATGTGAACTTTGCATGATTCGTCAGTGAATTTTACATGAGTTTTTCACATTTTCCTCGAACTCACAATTAAATTATGTTTACATGTTTTTTTTTTTTTTTACACATAATTGTTTTTCTCTGTGTTCTTACATTGCTTGATTCTTTATTTCAAAATGATTCGTTTTACACCATTACTCACCTACTCCTATTTTACACTATTTATTTCCTTCATTAATAATTTTACCACACTTTTATTTACAGTACACATGAGAAACACTACCCCTGCCACTAGATTCAGTAATCTACACATAATCATGTAATCTTTTATTTAAATTATAATAAGAAATAAAATACATTCATCACATGTAGAATGATTTTTGATAGAAAACACTAAATTCCAAAAAGAAAAAAAAGTTGGTTTTACCGGCAAGTGATCATGTGATCAAGTGATCACATATGATCATGTGTTAAACATTATTTGTACATAGGATGGCATGAGACAAAAATGACATCATTCAAAGTGTAGGGATAGGAGCAGGAAAATACTTTCTGTGTTTAAATGATGGGTTGATAACCTTTTAGCTTATTCCCAGGTATAGATAAATAGATTTAAACTCAAGTTTAGTAAAATTAATGGGTGAATTTTAGACATATTCTTCAAAAAACATACAGTTCATTAGCCCCATATCATGCATTTATAGAGCGTCATGAGGCGGCTACTAAACAAAACCTATAGTATGATTAGTTATGAAACTTAAAGTTACAGTTGGCATTTCTCTATTTTCTTATTGTTAAACGTTCTATCATGCCTTTTCAAACAAAATCCAACTACGTCAAACTTGGTCATTCCAAGTCAGGTCAGATTCAACTGAATATTTTGTTTGGTCTGATTGAATTTGATCATTTGTTAATGCACTGGATTTCCTTTGTTTTCCTGAAGCTTCATTACCCAGAGTGTCAGCATGGTGGCTCTATTGAACTGGTTGCCTTCTGACTCACACACAGTGACTCACTAATTGGGTTTATTACTGATTATATTAACCAAGGTCCTGATCACGCTACCTCTCATTGCTTTAAATTATGACTTCAAATCTGGCCTGACTCTATCATTGTTCTAATAAACCCTAAAGTGGAAAAATAAAAGAAAACCAATCTAGGTTCACAGAAAGTTTAGAACATTTAAAAAAGCTCTATGTAACGAACTTTGATTAAATAAACCATTGTTGATTAAAATACTCATCGCTCGACATTTTATTATTGATCTGTCAGTTCCCGTATCTTTTGAAACCCTGACATATCAAATACACATACACCTAGGCACTGACTAAACATATATAAAGCTGATAACTAAAATATATATAGTATATATTCAACAAATGTCATGTCAAATTTGATTGTGGTGCATGTAAGAATAAATTATTTTAAAATCTTTAAATATGCTCTTTCTATAACTTTTTTTTTTTAAACATTAATTATGTATTTATTAAATGAATAATATATGTACAGTACCGTGCAAAAATCTTGGGGCACCCCTCATTCCTTCATATAAAATTTTACTTGATTTTGTAGATTAAATTAAAGCAATGATGATGTGACAGGTTGCAAAGTGCCTAAAGATGCAGTATAAAAATGTATTGTTTACGTAACAGCCTCAGCAGCAACCTCGCTTCCCCTCTCGTCTGGACTGACTACTCAGCATTACCAGTATATTAATCATCAGCCTGATGATCTTCATCATCATCATCTGCTTCTGTACTGAGACAGTGGACTGGAATATAAGGTTGGACTAACTATGGGAACAACAAGTAGAACAACAAGGCAATTATTAGCTGGCAGTTTTGCCGAATAAAAACGCTATATGCATATTATACTATGTATAATATATGAGCCCATTTAACCATAGGTACAATAAAACATTTGAGGAGAACAAAGGATGAAGTGGTGAGATGCAGTGGAATTTTCTTATCACCTAGAACATCTAAAAGTGTCTTATTCCTCTTATACCACAGTGATTAGCCAACGGCAGAAACTCTCAATATTTAATGAAAAACATATTGTCCTATAAAACTGCTTAAAGTTATATTGAATGTCATTGAACATATGCAGAATGTGTTACATTACATCATTATAAATATGTGTTGCCTCACCAGACACTATTTTCTGTAAGATATTAAGAAAACCAAACACAGAAACAAACCAAAGTTTTTTAATCGTCTCCTTACAGAAAAACTCCCTGCAACTGTTCATTTAATAACACTTAATTAATAAAAAATAAATAAATAAATAAATATATATATATATATATATATATATATATATATATATATATATATATATATATATATATATATATATATATATATATATATATATGTGTGTGTGTGTGTGTGTACCTTATGCTTATGTAGACCATCCTTGAGATAAATCCCTATCAATTAGCTTTTACCATAGAAATAATAATGTTATATATAATGATATACTGTAATTTGCCTTTTAAACTAAATTTAACTAAATTATTATCATCAGCATCAATACTTTTTGTTGCCTAAAGTATCATGAGCAAAGTTAAGAAAACATATTTAGAAATATAAGAAAATATAAGAAAATATATTTAAACTATATATTTATGTATATATTTTTTTCCTCTCAAGTGAATATTTCTGAAATTGGACTTATTTCATCCTCATTTGTGTCTTTCAGCTTATTATTTGTAAACCACTATTCCAAGGGTTTCAGTCTTCATCTTCTTGCTGTTTTTCTGCTTCTTTGTGGTTTTCCATTGGTTAATAGTTTATATTAAGGTTATGTTCAGTATGTTGGAATACAACCCAGTGTTTACAGTGTTGACTATTTTTTCTGATGTTGCAGGGTATTAATACTAAATAACTTATGCAAGGGAGTTTCTTGTTCTTGGTGGTCCTGCTTTATAAATGGACTTTATTAGAGGGTAAGTTCCAACATCACTATCGCCTGAGAAAACAAAGTGATGCAAGGATGTTTTCGGTGCTGGCAGGTGGCTTGTAATACTAGTTGCATGTTAGCAAAAGCACGAGACTGCTTTCTGCATACCAACAACAGTGTCATGTACACACATACACACACACACACACACACACACACACACACACACACACACACACACACACACACGGGGCCAGGCACCTCTGCAAGTACAGGATGAATTTGTCATTAGTATGCACAGGACACGGTCGCGTTTAAGTGTACTGCTATCGTAAGTGTGAGAATATTTCATGCTAATCTTTTGTGAGTATGCAATTCAGAGGACAAAAGAAAAGGAAAACAAAGAGTTCTCAAGGAGACAATGGACGCCAGAAAAAAAATGGCCTCGAGAAGCTTGACTAATTTTTAAACATTATATGCCATGAGCTTGTCTGCTTGTCTAAACTAAAATATCCGCAATGCTCGCTCATGCTAACGCTGCTTTAAAATAAGAGAATAGTCAGAAATGTTCATCTCATCATATTATGAAGAAGTACAGTGTCTTAGAGACAGTATTGCATTGCCTATTTGGCCTTGTGACCTTCAGCTTCAGTTAAAACTATTGACCTTTTTGTTGTTTTTGTTTTATGATTTGTGAAGCTTTATTGATGCACAAAGAAACAGAACACTTTAACTAATTAACCCTTTGTCTTTTCTGATATTCCAGACAACCTTGGCCTTGCCTAACCTTGTTACTATTTGGTCAAGTATACATAATGTGCCATGCAAAAACAAGGTGACTGGCTGTCATGAGTTCCAACCACAGAGCAACAGATCCCTGAACTGCCCCTGTCAATTACAGGCCTTCATAACATGATTAGAGCAAATTAAGTGTTTGTTTCTTCATATTCAAAAACATCCCCAAAGTAGCTTTTCATGTGAGCAGTCGTCTGTTTGTAGTCTAATGTGGTTTTCCATGCCTGCATGTCCTAGTTGGAAAGTAATTGAGAGGCCTATTTTGTGCACAATGCTGCCATGTAAGGCCTCCTCATTCAGTTAGTGCTGTTATTATTGTGAAGGAACGGAAGACGGTGGACGGAGGATCATCTCATCTAATGGAATTAGCATTTGAGCAGGCTTTGCTTTTCAAGTGACTGGTGGAGTGCCAGACGTGTTACCCTGCCAGATGTTCGGCCCTTTTACACAATTTTTCCCCGAATGTTTGAGATATTTAACTAAGTTTACAAACATGAAAAAGTGATAAATTGCCGACAAACAGTTAAAAGAAAGATCTCTAGCTCTACTTTATAATTCATCAAGTTCTAATTGAGTTTTTTTTTTTCTGTTTAGACAAATTAACACAAAATAATTTTTAAAGGGAGTTTGAATTAGTTGGAGGATGGTGTGGTGGTGTATTTGCAATCCTATGTTCTGTTGCTTTCTTTGGCTTTTTTTGGCAAGAGGTATGCACGTTTTTTGTACTTCACTGGTGGTACCAGGCATTTACTACTTATATTTACCTCTTGCATTTACTATTTTATATCTGGTTGGGTATATATTGAACATCTTGGTCTCAGCACTAGGAACTACATTTTGTTAAAGTCTAATTCTGCTTTTGCTCTACAGTGAAACATGGTCGTGGTAGCATCATGTTGATTGCTTCGCAAACTAATACTCTCTTTACCTAGTCACTGATTGACAGCTTTTGCTATGCAGGGGGTTAGGTACAGTAGTGCTGCATTCATTGTTGCACTTTACAGCTTTACACTTTATTACAGTTTTAATGGTCTAAATATGAGGACATGACATGCAACATTCTCTCTCTCTCTCTCTCTCTCTCTCTCTTGCTCCTTACTTTCTCTCTTTATATATATATATATATATATATATATATATATATATATATATATATATATATATATATATATATATATATATAGTCTGGATATCTGGAGATTAAGATAGTAATTTATGATAAGTTTATTTAAGATATAACAAGAATTGATTTATACATTTTCCTTTTACCAAAACAAGATAATATTTATATTCAATAAACACATAGGTTTAAGCAATATAATTACTATAATTAATATAAGTAAGGAGTCATCATAACAGACCTGAATACATATATATTATACTAGAAAGAAAGTGAATAAGTTGCTTTCCTTTAACATTTACTATAATCTTAATTCCAAATGAAGTTTTTTTTTAAATAGTCAATATTTAGCATTTTTTTTTATCGATTGTTGGATTTTCACTTTGGAAACAACAATCTGAAATGTAGACAACAAAACACATTTTTAGTTTTTATATCATTTTATTTTTCATCTTCACTTGGAATAATGAAACTAACTTTGCTCTATTTTTAACCAACAGAGAGTGAGTCAGTTTTCAATGGTACTGTACTTCCCCATTAAATATTGGATAGGCTTAATTATATTCTAACCAATCAGCCTTTTTTAAACTAACAACTATAAAATACTATTCTATTTTGATGTCACCTCTTAAAAAAGGTCATTTTGTTATGTTTGGAAAAACAGTGACATATTTATGACTCACCAAGCTATGGCTATTAAATGCGTGCCTGTATTTTACAAACAGAAAATAGGATGATTATGCTGCTGCAGAAAAGCCTTATTAGTAGTTGCATCACCTGAAAAGAATTGTCTGCTCAGATTATTTTTTAGATGACTTGCTCCATGTTTAGTCTGTCAAAAATTGCTTCAATTTTTTATCCATCAAAACAAAGCAGAGTGGTGGAAAGGAAAGGTTTGCAAATGCACTGTTGCAGTATGGACACATAATGTGCATGAGGTTTATGTAGTTATGAATGAGGCGAAAATTAGAATTTGCTATTTGGTTGCCTCTGTTTTATTTGTTGGTTTAATGGATGGGTGACTTCAGTTGTGACGTTTAAGCAAAGGTTAATTTAAATTCAATCATGTTAATTGAGTTAGAGTGATTTATGTAATAAAGATTAAGTTGCAACTATTCTTTGTCTTGTTAAAATTTCCTTTTCACCAAATAACTATTATAAAAGAATATTTTATATGTTTTTTCTTGTAGTTTAAAAACAGTGAAATCTCGGATTGCGACTAAAGCGGTTTGCGGGTGTTCTGCAAGACAAGCAAAGATTTTTAATACATTTTGAAAAGAACTGGTCTTGGTTTACAAGTAAAGTGGTAATATACCACTGTGACCATGTGTGTGTGTAAAACATATTTTATTTTGTGTCTGTATACGTGTGCATACAGCGCGTGTGTAAAGCAAAAGAAAGTCTCATTAGAGAGGTTAAAAATCCATTTTCTCTCTCTGCTCAAGGCTCAGCCTGCTCTTTGTGTCTGCGCACGTGTCATTGGACACCGTGCTCCCACACACACACACACACACACACACACACACACACACACACACACACACACTTTTCAAACGTAAAGAGCAGGTTAATTTGTTTTATTTTTACTTTACAGCAGTGATTCCGTTAGTGTGGCGCTCAATTGTGTGTCGTTAGAGAGATTTCTTGTTTATTTTATCTGATCAAACAGTGTTTTCCATTGTGTGCGCACGTGTGTGTGAAAAGAGTGGAGGAAGAGTAACTAAGACGAGAAGGGGTAGAGGGGAGCTTACTTTAGATTCACACACACACATATACACACATACAGCGCCTGCACGCACAAACGGAACACTTATCTGTTGGGATTTATTTTTATTACAATTTTTTAAGTAAAGTGCAGGTTAATTTGTTTTATTTTTACTTTATATTTTGCATTAATTATTTTATGCATTTATTTTTTTGGACTGTGGAATGAATAGTTTGAGTTTCCATTATTTCTTATGGGAAGATTTGCTTTGTTTTACAAGTGTTTTGGAATACGAGCCCGCTTCCGGAACGAATTATGCTCGTAATCCAAGGTTCCACTGTACAGCGTTCTTGTCCCTTCGTCCTGACATAAATTATGGCACTAAGTCGGTTTTATGGACCTTCTTGATTAGACAAACTTTCAATGTAGTCCAAAAAATGACTGATTCACACGAGCTACTCCAGTACATTTACTTGCTGGAACAACTAATTGCACCCACATTTAAATCTACTGGCTGGTGCCTTTAGAGGTTATATACTGTATGTTTCAATATAATCCCCCCTTCATCACTGTGCCATTTCAGGAAAATCACCCCACAACATGATGCTGCCACCTCCATGTATTGTATCACAGTTGGGATGGTGTATTTTGAATTCAAAGTCTCATCCTGTTTCTTGATACACAGTGCTGATCATTATGGCTTAACATCTAAGTTTTTGTTTCATCTTAGCCGAAAACACTTATACGAAAGTTTAGGCTTTTAGTATGGCTATTTTATGCCAGTCCTAAGCTTCTTCTGCAACAATCTTTCAGGCCATGACACTATAAGCTCTCAAAAGATACATAAGTTGGTACCTTCAAAACCTCCAGCACTTCTTTTGTTGTTGTCTTGACCTTTTGGATCAATGTTTGTTCATCTATGGTAGTTGATCTATACCTCTATCCTAAATGACGGGAGCATAAAGAATCATTTTTCATGCATGAATTGGCCGCCACGGTGTCCTAATCTTAATCCCGTTCAAAGTCTTGGGATGTGCTGGTGAAGACATTATGGAGTGGTCTGAGTCTCCAGTCATCACTACAAGATCTTGGCTAATAATTAATGCAACTCTGGATAAGGAAAAAAAAAGGTTGTGTTGTTGCATAAGGTTGTCGAGATAATGCCATGGCGCTTGTACTCCAGAGACAGAACCCACGGTGTTCCAAAGAATTTTTAGAGAGTGTGACAATTTAGGGCAAGTAGTGTATGTATTGCAAAGGTACAAACTGTATAAGAGACTCATGTCACTTGTTGTCCCCTGGGTTACTCAACCTTGCTCACATCCCCTCTCACCAACCCAGACTCTGCTTGGACAACAGTCTACTTTATTAATCATTCAAGACAACACTTTATGAATGGAGAAGTAAATAAGACTTTTAAGTAATAAGACTAAATGAGGTAATCAAGAGAGCTGAGTGCTTTTTGAAATGCCAAGCGCGTCTATTACATTTACAAAGCCATTCCTCATCATTGTGGCATGATATAGAGCTTCGCAAATTGACAATGAAATATGCTGTAGACATAACAAGGCTCTCGTCTTACAGAACCTGCGAGCAAGCATTTGCGTGTCGCTGTGTCTTGAGCCATCGAAAATGTAATGATGCTTATTACACCTGCCTCATGTCGGCTATTAGCCAGAAATGTCAGGGGAAATGTGGTAATTGACATTTGCAGCTCTGACGGCTTGCACTTTGGGACATTCGTGCATGTTGAGAAAAAGGTAACGAGCAATGCATGCCAGCACAAATGTTAGCCAAATAATGCTAATGTCTGGTGCCATATTGAGAGGGATGGTCACCTAATTAGTCAGAGGGCATTGTTGCCTTAAGGTATCTATATTGTTCCAAAAGATATCAAACTGGTAACTGAAAGATGAATCGTGGTAATTAATAACATCTGTGAAATTTAAATACTACAGATTGGTTTTTAATTCTCTCTATTTTGCAGATTTCATCATGGCACCTTCTGCACATAATGAAATTCAACAATGTTTAAAAAATTTCCAAGCACAAAATGCCTTAATCCTTGGCCGGATCAGCATGGCTCCTCCAGTTTCTCGGCATGGGTTCAACATATTCACTGTTACACATCACCTTCGTGGAATTTGAGTTTAAGAGTTGACAAATTTAGCGGTTGTCGGAAAATTAAAGGGATGTGAAAACCTCTGTGGATTTGAGTGTTATATTTTTTCTTAGCACATTTTATGTCAAAATATGCATTCCTTCAAAAATAAACTGATAGGGATTACAGAACAAGTTGAGCTCATAATTACTTTGGAGATTATGCAAATGTGTGAGATCTTTTCAGTAACGATCTGAACTCTGATAGCAAGTACACTATGGAATAACCAACACATGCAAAACATTTTGATAACAACTAGAAAAGCATTGCAAACACTTTCACAGTTTGTACTTTTAAATCAGACTATTTATTTGTAATGTCAATGTCAATCATGGAATGCAGGCAAATGTATGGCGAGTCTATAGAACTACCACTGCATGGCTTAAGGGTATCTGTCATTCATTCATTCATTTTCTATACCGCTTAATCCTGTGTTCAGGGTCGCGGGGGACCTGGAGCCTATCCCAGGAGACTTCGGGCACTAGGCGGGGTACACCCTGGACAGGGTGCCAATCCATCGCAGGGCACACACACATACACACACTCACACACCCAATCACACACTACGGGCAATTTAGGAACGCCAATTAGCCTAACCTGCATATCTTTGGACTGTGGGAGGAAACCGGAGTACCCGGAGGAAACCCACCAAGCACGGGGAGAACATGCAAACTCCATGCACACAGAGACGGGAATCGAGCCTGGCCGGGGAACCGAACCCAGACCCTGGAGGTGCAAGGCGACAGTGCTGGGTATCTGTTTGAATCCTAATATTGGGATGCTGTCTGTTTGGAGTTTTGCATCTTCTTTCCATGTTGGCATCGGTTTTCTTCCACATCCCCAAAACAAGTATGCCTATTACAGTAGCTAGCTTACCCAGGGGCCACATTTACGTTAAATAAAACAAACAAAAACAAAAAAAATATCTTCTTATACTTATACTGTAAAATTAGAGTTTGCCGAACCTGATTAATTTATTGGCTCTTTTTTATGAGCCCTTTGTGTCAAATCAAAGCTGTTCAAGATAATAAGGCCTGTCTTTTTTGATTGATTACCCTGTCCAGAGATATTGCAGATAATTAGGTACCATTTAAATATCAAAGTTGAATGATCTTCCTCTGGAAAAGAGCCTGTTGTCATTTTAGTAAGGAGGAGCAGGAGCTGAAGACAGGCTCCAATCACACAAGAGCTTCTGCCATAATGTCGGCTGTTTCCTAATGACTCCAAGCTCACGTCAAAGTCATTACTCTCCCAGCGACGGCCCATCTTCTGCCCGGACAAGCCATAATTGGAATAACTGTTGAGCTATGAGGGCACATTACATATGTCCGTTTATTAATTTGGACATAAGAGTTTTGCGGTGGTAATTATTGGGGTGGGGTATTCGTTACAGAATAGAGCGAGTAAATGACTGACTGACTTTCTGCTAGTGCCTTGGTCCTCAGTGTGGAGTCGGCAGACATGCAGGACTCTATGATCTTAAGTCAGGGCATTTCTTTTGTATTATTTTATTGCTAATGACGATCTGTTGGCAGGGATCACAATCTCTCAAAGTTGTTACTGTTTTCATTTAGTTGTTCTAGTTACAAACTAAATTGGGTCTTGGACTAAATTTAAAAAACCAACATAAATCGTGTCAACAAATATCTGCGATGGACTGGCATCCCATCCAGGGTGTAGCATGCTTTGTACCCTGAGTTCCCTGGGATAAGCTCCAGGCCTCCTGCAACTCTGTACAATATAAGTGGTATAGAGTATGAGTGAGTGAGTGAGTGAGTGAACAAATACAGTACAAATGAACTGCTTGTAATATGATGTATGATATTTTGGAGAAATTATTCAAATCCAGTGAGGAAAATTTAGCAGACAGAAAATTCAGAAATAATAAGCTCTAACTGCTCCAATAAATGAATCCATATAATGAAGCATAGAGTATTTGTCAAATGTGCATAATATTTACTTAGTTGGATTATTTTTCTAGAATAAATATGAGCTCGGCGGTGCGGTGGTGTAGTGGTTAGCACTGTCGCCTTGCACCTCCAGGGTCTGGGTTCGATTCCCCGGCCAGGCTCGATTCCCGTCTCTGTGTGCATGGAGTTTGCATGTTCTCCCCGTGCTTGGTGGGTTTCCTCCGGGTACTCCGGTTTCCTCCCACAGTCCAAAGACATGCAGATTAGGCTAATTGGTGTTCCCAAATTGACCGTAGTGTGTCAATGTGCGTATGAGCGTGTGCCCTGCGATGGATTGGCACCCTGTCCAGGGTGTACCCCGCCTTGTGCCCTAAGCCTCCTGGGATAGGCTCCAGGTCCCCGCGACCCTGAATAGAGGATAAAGCGGTACAGAAGATGAATGAATGAAAAATATGAGCTCTGTTCAGGAACATTTTCATATTTTTCTTGAAATGGAAAGAACTTCAAATCTGAAATCAAAGAATAGACATGCTTTTGCTTTCTTGTTTCTATTTATTGTGCAGTTTGTAAGATAATAAATATATTTATATATCTGTCATTTTAGCCTGTTGTGTTGAAAGGAAGGGAGTCTTGTGGGTCAAAAAAGGGAGCCTTTGCTTCTTACCTCAATGCAACTTTGAAAGACGTCAAGAGGATGCAATTGATTTTTTTCCCCCCTTCTCACAAACATTGTACTGGGGCGTAGCAGGGGGTCCTCTTCATGGCAGCTTTTTCACATAACACTGAAGATAAGAACACGGTCACTGTAGTGTGTTTCAGGTAGATGTTGGTAACTTGAACAAAATCAGAATTTTATTGTTTTGCACTTTAATTCTACAATAACACAAAGAGTGTAGACTATATATTTTTTTAAATATTCATTTTTCCTGGAATAATTTGTACTATGCCAAAGTAGAATTATATTACAATTAAAAATATTCTTAGTTTGTGTATCTTCCAATGTGTTACAGTGATTTAATGAAAGTAAATGATTATTTTCTTGTAAAACTGTCTATAAATATAATCTCAGTTGTATTTTTCCAGGAGACTCTGCAACATATATAAGGTATGCAGAACCACATAGACAGTGAAGTACTGATACAACTTTCCAAACCCATAGACCTAGAGAGTGAAAAGAAGAAAGAGAGCTCCATCCAATACAGTGTGCATGGCTGGAGATGTGGGAAGGTGCAGAAGGTGGCTTGGTTAATTAACCTGTACAGAGATATTGCACTGCACTATGTTTAGGCTGGTTGTCAATACTCATCCTTGCTGCCTGTGAGCACTAGTGAGGAATCACAAACACATTGTCTGTAAACGTGCATACTTGTACATATGCATGGAGTTAGAGCTGCTTTCAGTGTGGTGGAAAATATAACGGAGCTGCTGCTGACTGTCAGAGTGAATGCTGTCATTATACAGTATTAAGTCATTCTTTTTTTTTTTTTCTTTCAACATGACCTTGCATTTTTAACACAAATTTGGGATTTAAAAATAAATAAATAAATAAATAAACAATTAGCCTCAGTTATGGTTGTTATTGGCTTCTAAGAAAAATATGCGCCGAATTCTGGATTTTAATTTTTGGACTTTATATTTTAACATTTAGGCTTACAGAAAGCCAACACACACACACACACACACACACACACACACACACACACACACACACACACACAAATAGATGTTTGTTTGTTTGTTTGTTTGTTTGTTTGTTTATTTATTTATTTATTTATTTATTTATTATAATCCATAACCCACTCAATTCCATAATACATTGGAAAATCACACTGTAAGGTTGATCAGTAGGTAAACTACACCTCTACACATCTACTTTACTCCCCCCCCCTCCTTTATCTTTCTCTCGCTCACTTTTTACACTTCACCAACACTGCATCTTAACTCATCCCACTGTTTCAGCTGCCAACTAAATCTGTGAAGGCACCAGCATGTTTGCAGGGTTGTCACTCAGATACTGCCACACCAGCTCACTCCCAGGGACCTCAGCAGCCTCCTTCATCTCTTCATTTGTTCATATACACAAGGTTGCTGTTAAGGATCATTAGCCTTCATAAAAACAAAAACAAAAGTTAAAATTGTAACCTTCAAAACTCAAAGTCTATAATTTCATTGCTCACTGTTACAACTATATTATATATATATATAAAAAAAAAAGATTCACTATTTATTAGTTATAAGTAACTAATTGTTCAATATTATTGCTAAACACAAAGCCTCAACTAAATACTAGGCATGGAATTAATTTCATTAAAAATAAATAATTATATTATCTTAATAATATAAGCCTACGTAGCATGGATTGGACATGAAAGATCTAGCATGATCTCTTTTTAAAAGGTCTGGACTAACCACAAAAATGATCATTTGTTGATATAGATATATTGATAGAGGTATGTATACAGTATGTAGTCTGGCTTGCAAACCTTATGTCTATACACTATGGCACTGGAACTGCCTTGGAGTGTGTACGTGGTATTTGTGTGCATGAGTGTGTACATGCATTACCCATTCATTTCGAAATTTATGAAAAGTCAAAGAACCAGCAATGGAAAATCTCTGGTACTTTTTGTGTTTATTAGAAAAGCAGAAGTCAGAAGTCATACACCACTAGCAGGGTCAGGTCCCACAGTGGCAGTATGGTGGAGCTGTGAAGTCAAAATGTAAAGCTATGAGCCATTACTACACTATTATAGACGTTTAATGCATTCTCTAAACATTCTTTTAGAGACTTCAGGCATCTTCATTCTTACAACTACACCTTTTCCTTTTAAGTTGAGTAAGGAATCATTTTCTCGGGGTAAACAACATAAGGACTGTAATAAGGATTGTAACAGTTGGGCTGGCCATTGTTCCCTGTTAGTAAGTGTGAGCCAGGCACCAATTTACTGATATCTAATTGATATTCATTGTTAATCTGTTCTTATTTTGTGGTGTTAATCAAACCATTACTGTATATCCAAAAATATCTAAACTAATCCAAAATAAATTCTTCACCTACTCAGGGAAACCTACAGTACAACATATACATTGTAACCAATATAGTATAATAATGCAGAACAAGCCAGATGTGTAGGCATGTGCATTAATACAGAATAAGAGGATGGAAAAATATTGTGATTATTATGCTTTTTTAACAAACTTCAGCAAGTCAGCAAGTGGCTACACAATGCTATGAGATGCTGATATGGTCAGGTATTGCATGGAAATAATATTATATAACTCTGGCTAATGTTGTCATTTTCTGCATGTTGTATTGCCAGGAGAGTTTTGTGACAGTTTTGTGCTGTACTTTATTTAGCTTGGTTTCATCAGTGTTTCCACATACCTGTGTGTGTCTGTCAACTGTACTTGCTAATTAATCTACCTCGTAAAATCAGTGTTTCCAACAGCCAGTGGTGTGTAGTGCAGAGGGTGGTGGGATTTAGAATGAAGGAATAATTATAACAGTGAGATGAATACACCACCAACATGAATGCACTAAGTTTGAGTGTAGCTACATACCAAATGAAAATTAGTTCTGTAAAAATCAATACGATTTTAAATAAGAAGCTGCTCGTCTTCCAATTAGGAAAAATGTATAAAAAATATAATAGACTGGACACTAAATCTGCTCGTCTTCCTTGAAGTTTGTACTGTACTGTATATGTCCCGTCAGTTTGATTTTATGAATTTGTTCCAAATAGTGAAACAGAAGTTCGCTCCTTTCGATAACTTCATTGAGAAGCAGAACTACTGGACTGAGCTTGAACATCTGTGATTAGCTAAAGATGTGCTCACCTTGCAATGATGAACAAATCTAGTATCTATTCTGCCATTAACATTTCATGTCCCAATAAGTCAGCACTAGATATGAGGAGTAATTGCCGAGGTAATTGAATTTGCTTGGGTAGTTTAACATCATTTGTCCATCATGGTGATGACACAGGAGCGCTCAGGAGAGTCTCCTAATAATCAGATTATAATTACAGTCACATATTCATATGTCTCAGCCAGGCCTATTGTGCGGCAGACAATGTAATGGTAATGCCACGGGATGGCTAATGGAAAGATAAAACAGAAACAAACATATACATATTGGTGGGATTTCATTTGGAATGATGGATGTTGCTAAATATGTGCTGGAAACATTGAGAAATGCATATGCATACCCTTAGAGAGCATAAAGATTTTTGTTTTATATCAGTGTGTCTTTGAAAAATGATTGAGATATTTTAAGAAAATTATACCATCTGTTATTTGAATTTAATAAATAATTCACAGGAGGGAATGGGTTTAGGATCTTTCTATTACATACTTTCCTTTCTCTCTCAATAATGCATGAATGTAGTTTGCAAGGTATTGAAGATTTTGTAGAATTTTGTAGGATTTATCTAGGGATTCACATCAACTATAAAGAGGATATATCATTTTGTTCAGAGAGCAAAACATAAAGAGCACATGCATGGACATTTGAGTGTAGATAATGTATATTTTGCGTTTGAAGTATTTCATACTGTTACTTTGTTGTCCTTTACAATCCTTGCATTGTAATGGGTATTTACACCTGTAACCTTTGTGTTAAACCAATTTCCTCATTTTCACAGTCTCTCCTACAGTCAGTATAGCGTATATGTTTATAATGACCCGTCTCCAACCTGTCCAGCACACTGACATTTAGAGCTTGCATTTAAAGGGTCACTAGAATGAATTAAGCTTAATTTGCTTAAATTATATATATACACACACACATGTGTGTGTATGATTAGCATGATAATGAACACCCAAATAAGTTTTTAATTATGATGTGGGAGGATTTTGTTGATGATGGACGCACACCCTGAGTTAGACTGCTGGCTTCTTGCTTTTTATTTGCACCTCGGGTGATTACCAGAAGGAAGGTGAGAAGATTTGACACTTTGCAGATAGATTATTTTACTGCTGCAGCCAGACCAAGGGGTGATAATGAGGTTGAGGATTAAAAGCGGGTGATCAGTCCGCCGTTGGCAACGTGAAGCCTTGTTAAAGTACACTGTTCCTTTTTGTCACTGATCTGCCATGTAATTATAGGCTAATCTCTGCCTTGGAGACGTGTCAAGTATATAAAAAAAGATTATATACAGTATATATATATATATATATATATATATATATATATATATATATACAGTATGTGTGTGTGTGTGTGAAAAAGACTTTCAATTGTCTTTGTTTGTTTAAACGCTGCCCTTATGTCCTTATGTCATAGGCCTTTATCTTTGGGTAAAGGTCTAAACATGTACAATAGATGCATTGTAATCAATGTTTAGTTATTTACTAAAGTGGATAAAACATTTTATGTAAAATAGCTATTGGGAAAATGCTGACATTCTATAAAATCTTATCTTGTAACAGCCACTATGCCAGTCATAGGTAGTTAGATTCAAGTACATGTTGCTTGTTTGGCATGATACTGACAAAAGGGTAGCACTTAAACTCTCTCAGGCTATTTTTTATTATTTTTTATTTAAGCAGTTAACTGTTCAACATAGTCACCGCTTAATGGCGACACATGCAGCCCGAGGCGTTCCCCTTAAATTATTCCCTATTTAACCTTTCCCTGAGTAGCAGGGTGGCTGCACAGGAGCAGAGCGTTTAGCATAATGAGGGCGCTCATCAAAAGGCCACGGCACAAGCAGAGTCCATTTGACCCACTGCGTTTATATTGTACACTCATACACATACTTACAGATACACACCACACATGCACACGCGTCCACCCAGGCACACACACACACACACACACACACACACACACACACACACACACACACACACACACACACACACACACACACACTATTCCACAGGAGCCCCTGAGCACAACCGGCATGAACACTGTTTCTCATTTTAGATGAAATCATTGGTCTAAGCAGCATGTCATCTATAATTAATGGCCACTTCTGAGTGTAATTTATTGAGATCTCACCTGTGGCCCTGTTCCCCATCCCAGCTGGACTCTATCCCCCACCTCCTCACATTTGCCCCCACTTATGGCTTAAACAACCATCAACACCTTTTCATGTGATACAGAACTGTAAATGGATGCCTTAAAGTGCTACAAGCAAAGAAAGACAGGATAAGATGCATTAAAAAAAATGCATTAAAGGACAAAAGATGATTATAAAGTTATAAAATCATAAAAAAGTTCAAATTGAAATCTAAAAGCTTTAATAAGTGAGAAAATAAGCATACACAATTTAAAGCATAATTAAAACAATTAATTAAAATTAAATAAAAATTTTATGTAAAATTAGAATGAAGTTTTAATGTGTGATAACATTACAGACAAATAAAAGCTTTTATTTATCTTTATTATCAGGTAAATTTATTTTTTAATAATTTAGCTTTAATATTGAATAAAATATACTTTAAACTTATAAAGTATAAGGTACAGTACTAGCGTTAGTACCCATCGCTGATGGTAAAGAATTTGTAGAAATTATTAAAAGGTTAAAGCTAAAAATAAGCTGATCAGCTTTAATGTAATCAGTGATGTATTATTTCAGCTTGAAGCCCACGTATATGTCTGCTAGTCTTTCTATACACCAGAACTCTATTGCCTAACTGCTTAACATATTAAAACAAATTAATAACATTTTGTAAGGTTGAGTATCTTACGCCTTGTTGATACTATCGTATACTTATATTGTATACTTGTATATCGTATTCTTTTATTGCCAGTGAAATAAATACACTCCCTGTTTAAAGTAGATTAATAAATCTGTCACATGACTTTTCATAACATCACTTTTAATAAACATTTTGATTTTAGCACCTACCACTGGGCTCTCAGTTCAGGTATTTTACATTCCCTTACTTTGAACTCCTGCAGATACACTCAAAAAAATGATTCAAGCCCCTCTTAAATATGACATATTTAAATATAGTTGGCTTTGTTTAAATATATCAATTTTTAAAATATTAATGTATATTTAATAGCTGTAACACAAAAAAATTTAATAGTTTCACCTATGAGATTCATTAACTTAAAGTAAATTAGTTCGTTTAGGGAACCGCCCACTGAGAATGTGCGAGAACACGCTTTACTAATCTTTGTCCACCATTTTGAAAAAGGCATTTTCTCATTAGGGCTGCAACACCTGTGGGGAGGATGACACATTTACCTTACTGACTTTAACTTTCATTCCTCGGTAAGTATTTGTGTATTTTACTATTTACCAAAGTATGTTTTATATTAAGCAAGGTGAATTTTGCTTGGTTATAACGTGATTAAACCTGGAGTTGGCGGGTTTTTTTTTTTTGCTAATAAGGTTAGGTTAGCATCTCCTGCTGCTGTGCTTAAGTATCTCAGGCAGGCCAGAGGACCGCTTCTTGTAGGAGTGGGAGTGAACTGTGGTTACGGTAAACAGGGTTATATTCTGACTCTTCTAACTTTTACAACCGCGAAATCCATGTCGCAACCGTTGCTACCACAAGTTGAACGGTAGTTTAGGTTATGCTTTGGTTTTGGTAAAATCACCGTAATACTATCCAGAGGAAAGAGAGAATGTGCACGAGTCTAGTATATTGTAACTTTTCTCATGTGTGTGGCTCACCAGCAGCACCTCCACTACGTTTCCCCCTCTCTCCTCATGTGCAGGCAGGACACACTGAGTTTATTACTGTTTACTGAGTTTTATTCTCCTCTGTTGTTCTGAAGTTGTCCCGAGAGACAAATGCTCACTGTGCCTTAAGCATTTGATGAAACAAGTGTACTATAACGTATTATTATTATTATTATTATTTTCTTTAAATAAAATTGGCATAGTTTACTTTTTACATGCTTGTTTTATTATATATACCTTCAGTGCAGCTGTAAAATCATTGCTAATCTAATAAAAATATTAGTTTGCCCTTTAAATTGCTGAGTGATCAAATGCAAAGTTGTCAGTCACCTTTTCAGAATTCCAGCAAGTGAACTTGCACCTCTAATGTATTTATTTCGTCTTTTGCAGTTTGATCAGCATTACAAAGCTTTTGGGGCAGCCTCGTACTGATGGTGAGTAATTGGCACAAGCTGATCTGTATTATGGTCATTTGTTTGGTGTGATTTTATGCTTATTGTCTTTGTTCTCCTTTTCAGAATAATACATGTGGCAGTGCAAAGCTCTCCATCTACAAAGAGGTTTTTTTTGTGCTCAGGGATTCGGAATAGCTGGGAATTCATTTTTCACCAGTTATGAAGCTTTTACATACTATTTCAGTTCACTGCTCTTGAATCACTTTTTTTTAAGGGGTAAACTTGCAGTCTAAAAGTGAATATATTGTTGTGTAATTTAATTATTGATGCTAAATTGATGGTTACTGTAACATTTAAAACTACAGTGTAAGCAGCACCTTTTGTTTTACTGGTTATCAATAAAAATACCTCAAATAGATTTTGTCTCATGTCTTAATTGGAAATAAAAATGGAAAACATAACTTAATAACTTCAATTCCTATTAATAGTATTAGTTTGAGTTGGACAAACAAATAATTATCACTTTATTTATTGTAATTTTATTGTAGCTGCATTTGATAAAAATTAGTTGGACTAACTCAATTAAATTATAGTGCATGGATATATTTCATTTGAGTTGGAGCTACATATATTTATTGGATGGAAATCCTGCCCACAATTTAATTGAGTTCATCCAATGGGTTATTTTTTTCAGTGTATGTTTGTTCTAATGGCACTTGTTTTATCTAATAGTAGTGTTCTACATTAATGCTTTTTATATTTTAAACAATTCTTTTTATATTTATAACTATTGTGCTGATTGCCTTTGTTAGGTTGAGCGTATAGCTACGCCCACCTTGAGGGATTAAGCACTATATTCTTCCAAAAAAGAATGCTGTGAAATAATCTGGCACATAATTGCTTATAACATCCCTTCTACTCAACATTTTGATTTCATTTACTGTATGGCACAGATTTGACTTCAGACAATTACCAAAGGACTGGCAAAGTTAATTAAAAAATTAATTAAATTCTGTCCAGCCAGTTTTGCGTGATGCTGTGACAAAATTGCTCCGACAAACATAGAGACAGACAGAAAACAGAGTCTGGTTTCGTTTCGGGTCCTTCAATATATAAAATGTCAAGATATTATTGAACGAGCGAGTTCTGACCAATGTAAAGATAAAATCTTAATATATATATATACAGTACAGGCCAAAAGTTGGCCTTCACTATCTCATCTATCTATCAATGTCTTTTCTTTATTTTCATGACCATTTACATTGGTAGATTCTCACTGAAGGCATCAAAACTATGCATGAACAAATGTGGAGTTATGTACTTAGCAAAAAAAGGTCTCCACAGTCACCGGACCTGAACCCAATCGAGATGGTTTGGGGTGAGCTGGACCGCAGAGTGAAGGCAAAGGGGCCAACAAGTGCTAAACACCTCGAACTCCTTCAAGACTGTTGGAAAAACCTTTCAGGTGACGACCTCTTGAAGCTCATCGAGAGAACGCCAAGAGTGTGCAAAGCAGTAATCAGAGCAAAGGGGGGCTATTTTGAAGAAACTAGAATATAAAACGTGTTTTCAGTTATTTCACCTTTTCTTGTTAAGTACTGTACATAATTCCAAGGTGTGTCCACCATAAATCCAGGTATGAAGGTGTGTCATAAACTTTTGGCCTGTACTGTATATATATATATATATATATATATATATATACAGTACAGAAAACAAATTTCTAAATTTCTAAAGAATGCTTTCAGCACCTTGTTGAATCAATGCCACGTAGAATTAAGGAAGTTCTGAAGGTGAAAGGGGGTCAAACACCATATTAGTATGGTGTTCCTAATAATCCTTTAGGTGAGTATATATATATATATATATATATATATATATATATATATATATATATATATATATATACTGTATGTGTGTGTGTGTGTGTGTTAACCCTAACCCTAACCCAGCCCTTGTACTGTACTGTAACTCCTACCACCACTTTAGCTTGCAATTTCCAATTTCACTCCAGTTCTTCTTTCGGACCCTGGTACTTCTTGAGCTTCTCATACTCCTTCTTACTCATGTTAATCTCACTTGTGCTGCTTATAATGTCCTAGCTCTTATTGCTAGCCTATCCTGCCCTGTGACTTTTCCAGCCACTGGTAGGATTTCCCAATGTCAGCTACCACAGCTTTCTGTTGATACAGTAGTATGTCTCGTGTCTGTTCTTGTCTTGCCATTACACTTCCTCCTGTTGATCTTTATTCCCTGTCTGTTGTTGCTACCTCAGACATTCTACCAGAAAGTAGTCTGTGGGAGAGCTTGTCTTTATTTTGGGATTGAACTCAATGGTACTGTGGGCTTCATCTAGGACAGTGGCATTGGCATTGGTATTGCATATGGGGTGAAAAGCTTCATGTATTGTGGGGAGTTTCCTGGTCATTATGTATAAATCAGCAGCCTCCATGTTAATTTTTGACCAGCAAATAATAACAGCATGATATCTATTAACAAGCATAATATTTTATTAACAAGGCAAAGTTGTTGATGGCTTCGATCTTGAAGCTGAGTATTCAGGACCCATCTTGTACTTTAAGGTTATTTGTAGGTTGCTGTTCTACTTGCCCCATCATCATGGTTCCCTTGTAACTGAGGCACACCAAGGCACTGTACTTGTAGCTGGGTTGTAGGTCTTCTATGTGGACCATTGCCAGTTCTACCCTATCAGTCTTAACCATCTTCCTCTTTTAAATATCATCCAACCATATTTTTCTATTCAAAGTTACTTTCCAACATCCTCATTGTATATTCATGTCAGGTGAATCAGCAAGTCAATGTCTCATTCATTCTTGGCATACAGTTTGTTGACATCCATATTGAGGAAGTGGATCTTAGATCCCAAGTGGAACTTATATCCCAACCTACTTCATGAGATTATTCTACAGTCTCTTGAGTTCCTGAAGAAGGCTCTTAATCGCCTTCTTTGTATAGTGTCAGGCATTTACTGATTCATGTATTCATGTATTGTCTGTGACTTTGAGTCATAAGCTTTCCATTAGTCCATCCAGGAATCCATCATATTCCAGTTCATGCATATTCCAATCCTGAGTATTGGTTGCGCCTGATCATCCAAAACATTCATTCATTCATTTTCTATACCGCTTAATCCTGTGTTCAGGGTCGCGGGGGACCTGGAGCCTATCCCAGGAGACTTCGGGCACTAGGCGGGGTACACCCTGGACAGGGTGCCAATCCATCGCAGGGCACACACACATACACACACTCACACACCCAATCACACACTACGGGCAATTTGGGAACACCAATTAGCCTAACCTGCATGTCTTTGGACTGTGGGAGGAAACCGGAGTACCCGGAGGAAACCCACCAAGCACGGGGAGAACATGCAAACTCCATGCACACAGAGACGGGAATCGAGCCTGGCCGGGGAATCGAACCCAGACCCTGGAGGTGCAAGGCGACAGTGCTAACCACTACACCACCGCGCCGCTCATCCAAAACAATTTCTTCTAAATAAGGGGGATCAGAAGTGGCTTCCAAATGCTTGTTTAGAATTAGCTCCAACATACTGTATGTTTCTTATTTATGCAAAGACTACTGTAGCTCCTTCCCTAGATATGCACTGAATTTCTCAATTTCCTTTCCCATCTTACTGTCCAATAAGTGCTGTCAAACAAATCCTTTTGAATTTGGCAGACAAAAACTACCAGCTGTACATTTTAATAGACAAAAATGTGAAAGGCCTTTGCTAGTTGTGGAATTGAAAGACATTAATTCAGTGGACTAAATTCAGTGGACTTAATAATAAAAGTGGCTGTATGCATAATGTTTATTCTGTGTTGCTATAAGAAAACGCAAAATAAATAACATGTTGTGCTCCATATTCTTGGACTTTTGTTCTATTATACAGTATGTTCTACAGTTATTCTGCTCCAGAAACTGACAATTTCAGAGAAATCTCTCATCATTAGTAGCTCACTGTTGATTTTAAAATGGTGAAACCCCCAAAATAAACTTTATTTTGCAGTTTTGAAACTGTGATATTTGGGTTTATGTTTCCCTCTCTTAGCACCCTTCTCAATGTGCCTTACTTCACACCAAGTAGTGGTGTCAGGGGTTCGAGATGGGATTCAGCTACTACAAACCGGATTCCAAAAAAGTTGGGACACTAAACAAATTGTGAATAAAAACTGAATGCAATGATGTGGAGATGGCAAATGTCAATATTTTATTCAGAATAGAACATAGATGACAGATCAAAAGTTTAATCCGAGAAAATGTATAATTTTAACCGTTCTGTGGTCAGACGAGTCACGATTCGAAGTTCTTGTTGGAAATGTGGGACGCCATGTCATCCGGACCAAAGAGGACAAGGACAACCCAAGTTGTTATCAACGCTCAGTTCAGAAGCCTGCATCTCTGATGGTATGGGGTTGCATGAGTGCGTGTGGCATGGGCAGCTTGCATGTCAATCATCATGGGCAGCATCAATGCAGAAAAATATATTCAGGTTCTAGAACAACATCTAGTCATCTCTTTCAGGGAAGACCCTGCATTTTTCAACAAGATAATGCCAGAGCACATTCTGCATCAATCACAACATCATGGCTGCGTAGGAGAAGGATCCGGGTACTGAAATGGCCAGTCTGCAGTCCAGATCTTTCCCCTATAGAGAACATTTGGCGCATCATAAAGAGGAAGGTGCGACAAAGAAGGCCCGAGACGATTGAACAGTTAGAGGCCTGTATTAGACAAGAATGGGAGAGCATTCCTATTTCTAAACTTGAGAAACTGGTCTCCTCGGTCCCCAGACGTCTGTTGAGTGTTGTAAGAAGAAGATGCCACATAGTGGTGAAAATGGCCTTGTCCCAACTTTTTTGGGATTTGTTGACACCATGACATTTTGATTCACCATATTTTTCCCTAAAAATGATACATTTTCTCAGTTTAAACTTTTGTTCCGTGATTTATGTTCTATTCTGAATAAAATATTGACATTTGCCATCTCCACATCATTGCATTCAGTTTTTATTCACAATTTGTTTAGTGTCCCAACTTTTTTGGAATCCGGTTTGTATACTGTAGTTAAGTTGGAAGCTTGTGTTAGCCATGAACAAAGCAGTAAGGTGAGTCATAAAATTGTCAGGATGATGGCAGAAGCTTGTTCTCACTTTAAACTAGTATTAATGAAGATCAAATGAAAGATCAAAACACATCATGGGGCTGGTTTAGAAGAACGTAGAGTTAATTAGTAATGAACATTGTTTAAGATGGCATGACACTACAGTATCAGATGTGCATTTGAATGTGGGTTTTGGCAGGCAATAGATTTTTTTTTTACTATTTTACACATTATAGAACAGCCAAACATTAAGATTATAAAATAACAGATAATTAATTATTTGTTCATTATTTCATATTTCTCATATTAATATTTTTAGATTCTTCAAAGTATACACTGTTTATCTTGATGACAGCTTTGCACACTACTGGCACCCTACAGTTGTTCAACAGATATGGGAACTCCTTCAAGACTGTTGGAAAATCATTCCAGGTGACTTCCTCATGAAGATGGTTGAGAAAATGCCAAGAGTGTGGAACGCTGTGAAAGGAAATGGTGGCTTATTTTGGCTTACTTATAATATAATTCCATGTGATATTTTATAGTTTTGATGCTTTTAGAGGTATAAACTTTTGAATTGTAATACACACACACACACACACACACACACACACACACACACACACTAATACTGTAGGTCCATCTCTCATATAAGACACTTTGTAAATATGCAATTACTCATTGTTATGGGTTGAATTGTGTAGCTATAATGCGAGTGCAGGGTCATTCTCAGCCCATCAGTGACACTAATGTGATAATGTAGAAAAGTGCATCAGGTAAAACAACATTGCTAGGATTTTTAAAATGCCTCTGTGTCTCCACTAGTAGACCCAGTAATATCCAGCCAACAGTGTTGCTTTGAAATGATGACGCCTTGGAAGGCAACACAAATTGTGCATAAAAATAATTTGGTTTAAGGGTACATCTGGAGACCTAAAAGTGGGCCAATAAAGTGGGTGTATTATAATTAAATATTCAATACGTGCCAACAGTGACTTTTCACCTGAAACAGTGATGAAAATAATCCACTGTCCAACAGCTTTAGAGCAAAAGCTGATCCTATGGTGGTGTATTAGAGAGGTGCTAACGAACCGTGCAGAGTAACTAGCAACATCAATTATACACCTAGAAACTGTACACCTGATAAAATTGCAGATGAGTTTGCAGTATACCTAATAAACTGGAATATTTTGTATAAGCAGTGTAATGCTTAGAGCAGGGGTGTTTAAGGAATTTGCAACTGCTATATATATTTTTTTTAATGAGTCTTGGTAAGCAGTTAACATGGCATTGATGTTTAACCATGAATTAAATTAAATGGCTATAAATAAGACAATACAAAGTGGTTAAGTTTTGTTTTGTAGTTCTGCCTATCATTAACACTGGACTGTGAACAGATGAGATTCATCAGTTTTGAATCGAACAATAAGTGAACAAAAGCTCTCTGAAAAAGATTTCTGTCTAATCGAATTTTGAACGTTGTTTGGACGTTTTTCCCTCATAATAATCAGGGTTGGATAATCACATGTTGTAGAGAGGGTTAAAAAGTGAAAGATATTGTTTACATGTTTTACAGCAATTTAACATTTTCAGCTTTTTAAAATCATCTCTCTTTTATGGTATCTTCTCAAGAACTCCTTCTCAAGTTCGGGCCCCTAAATTCATTTCCCGAGTCTGAAGCATCATCCATGACTACTCTTTTTGACTAAGCTGCTGTGTTTAGAACTTTTGGAGTCCAGCAACTCCATATGATGCCTCCATTATGTGTTGATCCTGAACCCCTGCTGCATTCTCCCCTCCTCCCCACTGCCTCTTTGGTAGCAGTAGCATCATGTGGAGACAGAGTCTCCTGCAGGGCTGCCAGCTGTCAGCAAGCCTCTCCTTTATACACTCCAGCCATCAATATCCTCCCTCTGCTGGGGCAGCCTGATGTACACCTCCAGTACACTGGACACCAAATGATTTAGTGTGAAACATTTGAAGTTGTGAGCGAATAACAACTTCAAATGTTCTTCATGTGTGCAGTAGAACAAACATACAAAAAAATAAATAATAATAATGGTATAATGACTTCATTTGACTTCTTTAACTCACTCATTTCATTGCTTGTGGTTCTTTCACCTTGTAGAAATCAGCTCGCCCGAGCCTTGTGGAAAGAAGCCTCATGTCAATGTGGTATTTATCACCTTTGATAAAGAAGAAATTAGTGTGAAAATAAGGTCGTTGATCACAAACGGTTAGATAAGGTGTCAAGGGAAAAAATCAATGGTGAGAGTGCATCTCGTCATCCACAAACATGGGACAAGACCGCAAAACCCAAAGTTGCCTCGGGTTGACAACATTACCGTGAAACTTCAGCTCAAACCTATTATTAAATGCCACTTCAATCTCTGAATAGACTCTCAAACTCATCCAGTGAAGAAAAGTTACAAGCACCGTTTATGCCACGATCACTGCACAATTACAAGGTATCTGTATTTTTCTAATATCACAGGTGTATTAATCCTGAGTGCAATAACTCTATTGATAGTTTGTTCTGCAGATCTGATTGTACAGTATGTAGCTCCAGGGGTCTGTTCTTTGGATCTGTGCTCTTACCCTGTCCATCACCCCCTGTGTGTATAGAGCGCTGTAAGAGAAGGGAACAGATGGGAATCCGATTGAAGAGATGAGTCGCTTCTAATTACCTAATGAGCAAAAGGATCAGCTTGATTTGTCGCTCTTGTTAGGTTAAGTGGAGAGAATCGACTGAGAAGCCAGTCTGCCATTTTGGCTCAAGTCTCTTTTCCATCTCTTTTCTATCATCTGTGCATCTGTAAACACCAACTGTACACACAGGCAGTCAAGCAAATATTAAGATTTCTTGACTTTTCTGCATTAAAAGGTTTGGTCAGTTTATCATTTCTTAAAATAAAATCTTGCTATTAGACAGGAGAAAGGCTACAATGCTAAAGCAAACTTTTATGTATTCATTGGATAATGAAGGTTACCAACAAGCAAGTACTTGAGCATAAAACTAGACATATCACTGGAAGGCCAAATCATAAAACACTGGCTAATTTATAATGTCTACATACAGTGTGATCAAAGCGAAAACAGACCAAAGCATTAAGCAACTGAAAGAAGTTGTACAATATCGTAAAAAGTCTGGAGAGAGGTGATTCATACTGTAGAATCAAGAAAAATCAGACTTGATTCGTTGTATAATAAAGAACATAGTTACTTTAAAGCATTTTTAAGCTTCATTTTGATTGAATTGAATGATTTATTTTATTTGTCACATATACATAAGTTATTTTCGTCACAAGTCTCAGCTTTTTAGGGATCACAATGCAGAATCAGTCATGATACAGTATGGCACACCTGGTACAGAAGGCATTAAGGGCCTTGCTTGTTGTATTAGGAAATCACACAATAGCAAGGTTTAACATTTAAGCAGATTGTTAGGTTGTGGTTATACTCTGTATATTATCATTAGAACAAGGGTTAGGGTTAGGGTTTAGGGTTAGGGTTAGGCTAACCCTAGGGTTATTTTTTTTTTTAGTCTTATCTGTTTTATCCGTTTTATCAATTTTATTCTTTTATCTAGATTTATTCTTTTATCTAGATTATCATTGTTTATCAGCAGTGGATTTTTATCAGAATATGGTTCAAATATTGGTTCAGTATTATATCAGTAATTATTCAATATTATATCAGTTACTGTATATCATATTCGTACCTGTGAGCCAAAGTATCAGATTTAGAGTTTGTTGCCCCACACTGTTCGCTCCAACTGCTGCCATACAGTAGACAGGTTGAGAGGAGGGTCTGTGAAACAAACCCCACCAGCTGTTGAAATTCATGTTTTTTTGAGTGGTGTTTATGTACATCATGGCAGAGAGTGTGCTGAATGCTGCTCACAGTATGAGGGCCATGTTTTATGTCGTCTCCGTGTGCCCCCCCCATCCACCCCCACAATCGTTATTGACCATGTTGCACATTATAAATCAAAGGCGGCCGTGGCGCTCCTGCAAGTGGCTAATGAAGGCTCATTTTTAACATCGCTAAATGGTCCTGACAAAGAGTCTAATGAGGAAATCAATAATTTAGCGATTGTTGCTTTGCTTATACTAATACATCCCGCTTGTTGGGCTGGAATCCAGTGAAAGCCAGGCTATTTTTTACTGTGCCATTTTTGCGAATCAGCATGTTTTTTTTTTTTTTTTTTTTTTGATTAATTTTCTACAGCAGTTTTCTGACTGATGGGGAGACATTTTGCCAATTTTGTAAATGCTTTAAAAGGCTTTAGAGATACTTAAAAGTCTCATTCCGAATTAAACCAGATGACACAGCAGTCACTTCTTTTCTAATTACAGAGATATAAAGATTGATTATCAAGTGTTGTTTCTTTTTTTTTGAGTTTCTGAGATACTTCCTTTCAGGAGAGTAAAAATCCATTTACTTCAGTTCTAAACCCATGCAGAGGCTGTAAAGGTGCACAAACAATCATTCCTGGCTTTCAGCTCTCAACACATTATTTATTTATGTACTTATTTACTTTTATTTATTTTTTTTACATTAAAGCTTTTGTATTCTTTACATTAAATCCTAAGCCAGTCTAAAATGGTAATTATCATAATAAAATCAGCAAAACACGTATATTTGTTGTGGTGATCAGTGTTCATGATCCAGGCCACATATAGAGGCTATACAGTACAGTATGCTGAGTGAAGACAGGGTCTGACTCTGTGGCCCGTCTTTATTTGTAGGATCATTCACATTAACCTCTTTGGACTTTTACTGGACTTGAAACAAGATGGATCTGGCCCATGTGCTTTAGTTGGCGTCTCTCTCTCTCTCTCTCTCTCTTCCTATAAGCAGTGTTCTAAGGGGTAGTTTCTATCATAATGGTATTACTGAGCTGTAATGCTGTAATTGCCATATAATTTTGCAGTACATTGTTTGTTTAATTATTCTGTTATTATAGTTATGATAATTCCATCTGCTCTGTTGGTCTTTTGAGTATCTTTTGAGTATTTTTCTGGATCGTTGACTTTATTTGGATATACTTTAATGACGGTTTGCACTTATATAATACAGTAGATGCAGTAACATGCATATTTTGGCATGGAATAGTAAAAAGGCAATCACACATTCAAGCAGTAACACCTAAGATGCAAGTTGCTGGATTGTATTAAAATACAATGACAAGTGTCTTTCTAGCTCAATGTATGTATGACAATTTTTGTATGACAAATTAACATTAAGATCAGTCTTTATTCGTCACATATACATTACTGCACAGTGAAATTCTTTATTCTTTGCATATCCCAGGTGGTTGATAGTAGACTGGGGTCATTTGCATTCTTCTCTTTTTTTTTTTTTTTTCGTGGCTTTGGACCCAGGTTGTGACATTTTAAAGTCAATTGTTAGACAAAATAATGTTCTATTATAACTTTTTGTTTAAAGTTTGATACAATAAAACCTTATATTGTGGCACTTGACTTTGAGAATTATGTAAAATGGAGGTTTATGTCCATAGTAATTCAGGGCTCATGCAGTTGGCAGGCATGACCTATGTTCAGTTAACAGAATTGTATATTAATAAATTGTTCATTGTGCCAGGGTTCAACTTCTATTTACAATTATCATTCTAAATATAATTGAAATGAATTTATGCAATACAATATATTATATTAACATATTAAATGTCACAACCCATTAGTGTGAGTTACTGAAAAGAAATCATAGTACTGTAGGTATTGCATAATACGCAGTTAGGATAAATGAATAAAGATACTGAATAATGAGGTTTACATTTTTTATTTAAATTTGTTGGAATCATGCTCCAAAGATTCCTCATCTGCTACATTGGACCTTGTGCGGTCCAAAGTTATTTTACAAGCTTTACGATGCAAATGCAACAGAAATAACTCTTACATACAGTACATTGCATCTAACCTTTCTTGTGCAGCACTTTATATTTGTAATATTTGCAAGCTTCAATCTTGGAGACCATGATCAAACTCTTTCTTTTGTTACCTTGACTTGATGCAGAGCCTCAGGTAATTATGTGTGAATGACCTGCTGAGTGTGATATTGAGTGATAATGAAGAATGGGCCTTCATCCATCCATCTCTGCCTCTTCCTCTTGTCTGATAGCTCGGCACACTCCAGACCTCCATTACTTACAGACTGGGAGCATGCAGGACTCTGGCTGTGAGCAAACTACTCATCTGACCTGTCTGACCTCTGGAGGTCAGTTTACATTAGCTGCTGATCAAAGACCAGCGTCAGTCACTGAAGATCATTAATCACTTGGACTAAAACAGACTTTGGCGATATATAAAAATGTGGCCAGAGGTTGTACATTATCAAGACTTGGGCTCTGTGTTCTGTATATTCAAATCATGTTTAATATATCTGCACACTTATGTGGTTATTAATGACTTATATAATAACTCAATTATAAAAGCTAAGCAATTTATAATATAGGCATATTAGAAGTTTCCTTGGAATATAATTAAATAATAGTTAGCCATGTTAACGGGTGTGGTAGTTGGTACAGTGCACTTTTCTCATGCTTTATGTTTGTGAAGTAAGATATCATCTGTGCTAAATTCAGAAATATTTCCTTAGAGGACTAAAATGCCTTGACATGAAATATTTTGAGTTAAAATCTGGAAAATATATCTGTAGTCCAGGGTAAGGAATAAATCGCAGTGTTCTTTCTCAGTAATATATTCTTGCACTGTAAAAAGTAAAAACAAAAAAAAAAATCAAATGAGAAAGCTCAAAATGGCAAAGCGACATTACTTAATTTTTTTAATTTATTTGCATTTGTTCATTATCTATACCACTTATCCTGCACAGGGTCAAAGGAGGCCTGGAGCACATCCCAGGAGACTCAGGGCACTAGGTGAAGAATCCCCTGGAGGGTATCACAGTCCATTACAGGGCTCACAAGCATGAACGCAGTCACATACTACAGGGAATTTGGAATTAGGCTACGCTGCGTCTTTCAACTGTAGGAGGAAACTGGAGGAAACCCACCAAGCACGGAGAGGACATGCAAACCCACGCACACAGACCGAAGATGGGAATTTAACCCTGGAGTTTAGAAGCCACAGTTCTAACCACTAACCCACTGTGCCACACTTAACGTTTTATTGTTATTCAAAAACTATTTGATCAAATAGAAAAAAAAGTATTCAATTGTTTTATAAACAGAATCAGCTGTGATTTGAATAAAGGCAAATGCTTCACATAGAAGTCCACATGTTTGATCAGCCAGTTTTAATGCTCCATGTTTTCAAAAGTGCGAACCCTAATCCTAATTCTAGTCATTAAAAACAAAACTGTTTTTCCCTTAAGTGGAAAAAACATTTCTAAAGTGACATAGCATTCTTTTTTTTAAAGGCTCATATACAAAATTTGCAAGAATGTACATGACTCATGTGAAAAGGCTTATACGCCTTATAAGGTCCCGTTAATCCACATTCTTAAGTGAGTTGTGATGTTAGAGGAGTATTTTTGTCCTTGTGCTCGATTAACTGAAAGCAACTTTGAAGTAACTTTTCTTTCAGGATTAATATTTTACTAGTGCCATGTTGAATCAAGGTGTGTGGCCTGGGCATGAGGGGTCCAGCTTCATGTCACTGTTTGGCTTTGTCACTCGCTTTCTAATGATCTGTGCAGACACTTTTGTCTTACAGACAGTTAACAACTTACACAGTGTGACTTCCTCAGATGTACAGTAAGCCTCCATGTGTGCTTAAATTACACTTCCTCAGACACAACCTGATTATTTGAGTATTTGTCAGGTAAACTTGAATTTGCTTTTACATCCAAAATGGGCATCATTTCTCAAGCTGGATTCAAATCGATTTTTTTTTTTTTTGTAAACAGTTTATAGGGGAATTTAAACAAGAAAGTTTCCTAATTTTGGAAAAGGGTGACATCCCACTCACGGCACGGTGGTGTAGTGGTTAGCGCTGTCGCCTTGCACCTCCAGAGTCCGGGTTCGATTCCCGGCCAGGCTCGATTCCCGTCTCTGTGTGCATGGAGTTTGCATGTTCTCCCCGTGCTTGGTGGGTTTCCTCCGGGTACTCCGGTTTCCTCCCACAGTCCAAAGACATGCAGATTAGGCTAATTGGCGTTCCCAAAATTGACCATAGTGTGTGAATGAGTGTGTGTGTGTGTGTGTGCCCTGCGATGGATTGGCACCCTGTTCAGGGTGTACCCCGCCTTGTGCCCTAAGCAACCAATATCATTAATATCGTTAACCAAAGTCAAATTTCTTAACTTTTTATATTGGTCACAATTAAAGTATCTCTGAACTCATACCATGTCAAGAAGCCTATGGGCTACAGCAGCAAAATACCTCACCAAAACTGAACAAGACTACATGGTTGGGTCAGATGTTCAAGTGGTTAGAATATGGAATAAATAGCATAAAATGGATCCAGCCTGCCTTGTATCAACAGGTTCAGGCAGCTGCTGGTGATGCAATAGCGAGGGGGATATTTTCCTGGGCAACTGAGAATCTTTTAAATGCCACAGCCTACCTGAGTATTGTTGCTGACGATGTTCATCTCTTAATGACAACAGGTTAACATGCCATGTCACAAAGCTGAAATCATCTCACCTGGTTTCTTGCAAAAGCCAATGACATCACTGTAGCATCTCACTGTATCAGTTCCCTGTATCACCTTATCTCAGTTTGGACAGTTACATCATGGATGTGCAGCCAGCCAAAAATCCCGAAGGAATGTTCCTAGCACCTTGTTGAATCTGTGTTAAGAAAAATCAAGGTTGTTCAGGCAAAAGGAGGTCCAACCTGATACCAGCAAGGTGTATCTAATGAAACCACTCATGAGTATATATACACAGTATATCATGCTAGTTTACTAAGTCACAGAATAAAAATCCCAGCATTTTGTGAAAGCAAGCATTTTACATTATTCATATATTATTAAAGAATATGAAAAATGATGAACATTAGCCAACACAAATCCAAGAATTATGACAATCCACAGTACGACAAATCCACTTATTATATACTACAGAAGATAAGTTTTGATTGGCTTACAGAAATATATGCACCACACTGCTAAAATATTAATAAAAGAGCGCCATTGTTTGTATGATCATTTAAGCAAAACAATTAAAAATCCAGTTTGGATATTTTTTTGTATTTAAAGAGATATCCTTCACTGTTTATTGGCCCCTTTATCATTAAGCTGTCATTTTTCAGTTCTTAGTTCTTGTTCTAAATGTGTGTTTTGTGTATTTGATAATATAAAGGGTACGTTGCATACTTAGCTCAGTGTATCCAATGTTTTCAACTTCATTTTATTGTCATGTACATAGTTTAAAAATGCATTCATTACAAAATATGAGCACCGAAGACCTCCTATAACTCACACCGCAATGTAGACAGATGTTGACGAGCAAAAATGGGACCAAGGACAATGCTACAGTATCTGCCATATGCCATGAACCTAAATCTGTCAAACATTAGCTTTCTCATCTTACCTTTATTGAGCTGTTCCCTCTGTTTAACCAAGTCTCTGAGTATTACAGTATCAGAGGATGACTGCAAACATGTCCACTTTTTTTTTTTTTTTTTTTGCGAGGCATCAGAGCATCTTTGAGGGTTTGTTTTGGTTCACAGGAACTCTTCAGGACTGTATCAGGGGAACACTTTTACTTACAATATCACAGTGGAATGAGAAACAAGACTGAGCCAAGTTTAGCTCTTCAGAACATCAACAGCTCCCTCTGGAGAAATCAGACACATTAAACGGACTGCCAGAGAACTTAAAAAAAAAAAAGAAAAGAAAAAAAAAAGGATTTCATAGTGAATAGTGTGTTGTTTTATTTCCCAACACTATACAGATCCCATTTTATTATTAGGACAGATGATTTTATAATTATTTTATATATTATTATAAAATCCTATATCTCAGGATTCTGTATTTTTGAATGCAAATTATTGATTTGATTTGATTCCATCCAAGTGAAGTAATAAGAAAATATGCACACGTTATGGTTCTTAAGTCTAACCTTTTATAGCTTTTCTTACCCACTATTTAATCCACATGAAATGTTAAGAGATTTCCAACTTGAGACCAAGTTGAAAATCGTACTGTACATGTATCTACAGAACTCAAAGTCATGCAGTCTATTAACTTCAGTGCACATATCCACATGATCATTTGTAGAGTGCATCTGGATCAATACAATGCAGGTTCCAACTTCTTAGTAACCCATTCATTAATCCCTCGCCACTGTCCTCCTCAGTTTAAAAGTATCAAATCCATTATTCTTTGACTTTTGTGCACCACAGTTCCTGGGCATCTATGCAGGTCACCCAGCCCCACGCCCCAGCACTCTTTAATTTCAGTCGATACTAGTCAGGTGCTGATGAATGCACCCATTTGTATCATGCATGTTCACTATAACACCCTGCCGCACCCTCCATCTCTCTACCATATCACTTAAAGTCAATAAGCTACTGCAAAACGTAATCAGAATGACTTCCACAACGTCCAAACCGCAAACCCTGAGAAAGCTCAGGATAAATCAAAGAACGGCTTGGTGCTCAGTCCGGGCACCTCATCCCAACTTCTTCCCCTTCCTTTGTTCTGTAGAAAAATGAAAATTGGATCAATTGATCTGGTGTGAAAACGTAAATACAGCTCCACGATCAGGCACTTAAGCGGTGAAGGTATCGGGTTGTTGAAGGTGCTTTCAAGGTGAGTGACTTGGCCTTGTCAGATCAGAGGAGTGTGTATTAGCGAGTACTAAAGCGGCAGTGCATTAGTCCCTGAGGCTCTATTCTCAGCCAGGGGAGAACTTGACCTTTCAGGAGCTGCTGAGTGGCCCCACTGGTGACGCCGGGAGACAAGCTTCCTCAGGTGGAAGGGAATGGCGGTGCATTTGAATTATTCAACGTGGATGCCAAGCATGCCAGTGAGACTGATGTCCCCTGACACTCTTGCCCCTCTTTCTGGCTCGGCACAATATCACACACCCTCCAAGACTATTGCACCAGTTCTGTCTAAAGCATACTGTAGTGGTACTTTAATAATCACCTCAATGCTGCTGTATGCAATAAAAGATAGGAATGGTGATATGCCAAGGCTATTTACAAAGAGGATGTGTGTGTGTGTGTGTGGGTGTGTGTGTGTGTGTGTGTGTGTGTATGTGGGAAAAAGAGAAAAAGTAATGAAATTCTTTAACACCTTTACAGGTTTTAATACAGTTTAATTATTGAGAGTGCCACTTATTACACAAAGGTACAGAATGGTAATAAAAAGGAAAAAAATCCAAAAATCTACACTAAAATTATTATTCAAATGATATCTCTACATATTTTACTCAGTTTAAGGAATCTTATTAAATGGATACTCTTATTGCTATGGTTGATTATCATCTTAGTAAATAAAAATAAAACTCCCAGGGGTGTAGATTAGTGATGTTGATGGTCGTTAACCTAATGAACCAATATAAGGACTTATTTCATGATAGATATTTCAATTCATTTATATACACACTTAATGTTGATTCTGTATGTATATTTTTATATTTTTTTATTTATTATTTATTTATTTGGCTTTAAACATTGTAAAGGAGATTTTAAGCCTTTTGTAATGGGGTCTGGTGAAGTGAACAAAACTGTATGATAAAAATGTGTCTCACTTTACTAATGTTCAGAGTTACAGTAGTCAGGATAAGGGCATCTGTCAAAAACCATACATGTACTGTAAGGTAAATGTTCTTATTTTCCCCTAAAGCTTTATTTCCTAATAGAAACCAATTGATCTAACAGGTTAACAGGTGTATGACAGTTGATAAGCTTATTTTACATTAGTATGTCTAATTAGGTAGTGGTTAGCACTGTCGCCTTGCACCTCCAGGGTCTGGGTTCGATTCCCCGGCCAGGCTCGATTCCCGTCTCTGTGTGCATGGAGTTTGCATGTTCTCCCCGTGCTTGGTGGGTTTCCTCCGGGTACTCCGGTTTCCTCCCACAGTCCAAAGATATGCAGGTTAGGCTAATTGGCGTTCCTAAATTGCCCGTAGTGTGTGATTGGGTGTGTGAGTGTGTGTATGTGTGTGTGCCCTGCGATGGATTGGCACCCTGTCAAGGGTGTACCCCTCCTAGTGCCCGAAGTCTCCTGGGATAGGCTCCAGGCCCCCCGTGACCCTGAACACAGGATTAAGCGGTATAGAAAATGAATGAATGAATGAATGTCTAATTAGACAAAATCAAACTGTTAAAAAAAAACTGATATTCCACCCTGTATAGGAATACTTTTATAGGAATAGTGAATTTACAATGAACCCAATTTTTCAACATACTGTACTGTAACTTAAATGCAAATTTTGACTGAGTATAAGAATAAATTACTGGGATGTGGTGTAGAAATGTGCGGAATTACCTCCGTTTATTCTTGACATTGTCAGCATTTAAATCAAGAGCTCTTAGTACTTATGTATCAAAGACTGCAAGCCAGACCCCTGGAAGAACTTCTATTCAGAAATGACACGTGTTTACAGATTACACAATCTCTGAAGAAAACTCAAGGCCTCCATTCACAGCCTGTCTCTATAATAATGGACCATAGTAATTTACTTTATGTTGTTGTTGTTGTTGCCTTGAGGTCCTTGGCAACAATAAAAATAGGGCCATTTGAAGTGGGTTACGAAAACAAGATAAAGTTCTAACTGGGTATTCAAATGCTGTGAACAAACTTAATGCTCAACATGTGAGTTACTGAACGACATGTATTGTAAGTAAAGGAAAAAGCTTAAAAAATCTAAACAGCTAAAAAAAAAAAAAAACACTTTATTAATGGTGCATTAAATACCAAAAGTTGTATTCCTTCGCAATATCAAAACGAATCCAGACATTAGGGTAAAAGTTATGAGAAAATGAAAATAATTGTGTATGAACACAAACAAAGCATGAATGACTGAAATTGAAATGTAATACAGAGATCATGTGATCTGGGTCAATCTGGGTTGGTGACCTTGAGTCTTGTGAACTTGAGATTAATCAGATGCTTGGTTATAACTGGCTAAGATGAAAGAGTTTGGTGGTAAATGGTGTTTCTGGAGACTGGAGCACTTGTTACAGTAATCATGAGCTAAAATAATTTCTCTCTCTCTCTCATCCTACTGTAATTGCAAAGATTGTGAAAGATGATGAGAAACATAAAAAAGTTGAGCTTACAGTGTATCGTTAACCTCCACCTCTACCAGTATCATCTAACAAGCCAAATAGTTGTTTCTATCTTTAATAAAATCAAATAAATAATAAAATAGATACAACAGCTTTTATACAACAGTTGCACAAACACCACTTATTATCAATGGATTATGATTTGTTTGGATTTCTAACTACTTATGTTTCTCCACCAACATTTATTCTTCCCTAAGTGGAACTAGTGTTGTTCTGGCAACCAACAGTAATTAACTGGGATGAAAGTAGTTTAGAATTCTACAAATAGTTCTATTACTACTATTAGTAGGGAAAAGGTGAGGAGAATACTGTACATTATGGAGGTGGTGGACAGTGCTGTAAATCTTCTCTTTATAGTTTCACTTATTCTGCTTTAGATTAACAACTTTGTTAACTTCCAGATTTCCGGGTAAAATCCCAAATTGTGTTAAATGGAAAGCTTGTCAATGGCTTGTCCCTTGGGTTTGGAGAGAGATTTAACCTTGGCAGGATTCAGCCCTGTGTTAGAAGCTAGGTAGCTTTGTAGCCGTCAATAATGTTGATGGATGAGAGCCAATTCGGAACGACTTTACAGAACGTCAAAAAGACAAAGTGTTATTTACGATGGCATAATGTTATTGCATGTGTTTTCTTGCTAAAACTGCTTCTGTGACAGTAATTTTAAATGTGAATTTTGGCAAGCAGGCGCTCTCTCCTCTTTCTGATACTGAAGACTGTACGAACTTACACTCTAAAAAATGCTGGGTTGTTTTTTCTACCCAAACGCTGGGTTGCCGCTGTTGGGTCATTTTTCTGGGTTATTTTCAGAGAGTTGGGTAGTTTTTGTGTAACCCAGCTGCTGGGTTAAAGTTTGCTTGGCCCCTCCCCCAAAGTTCACCGGTGGATTCAGCGGCTGTCACTCAGCTTCGTGTCTCTTGAGCTCTCACACCGCTGATGACGGTTCATCCTCCTCGGACATTTAAGGGGAAATGACGTTAAATACAAGGTCTGTATACACATGTTCACTCACCTAATTCACATATGACTGAAAAATTATTACTATATGTAACATTTATTACTGTTACCGTGTTAAGGTTACACACAAACTTTCCGGCTGGTCTGAGGTACTGGATGATAATTTAGCTGAGAATAACTGCTAGTTAGCCAAACAACCCCACCTGTGTATGAAAGAAACGGCTAAGATGTCTGAGCTTTTTAGCTTTCTCTGTAGAATGTTTGCAGGGTTACGAAGAAGGTGAAGTGATGAATGAACGCTCAACTGTTAACTTTAGTGCTCGCATGACGGCGGCATTTAGTTAGTTTGCTAGCATTAGCAACCACTTTAGAACTTTATTAAACTCACTGCTTGAGACAAAATGCTGGTGTTTTACAAAACACTGACCCTCTCACAAATATACAGACCTGCTAACCCTCCTGTTTTTCACTAGCTAGTAATTTACTCTGCGGTCAAATTTCTCCTGCGTTTCTCCCGAGTTATAACAATATTTTACACCTTTCCCCCTTTTGCAAGTATGCAAATGTATCACCAGTAATAGCATGTAAGCTAACCAGGTAGCTCTCTTTAACCAAAGTTAAATTAACTATCAGTCAGCGCGCCAACTACAGGAAAAAGTACCACAGCGGTACAGATAACTACTAGATGAAGTATTAATATTTTGGTGATTGTAATGTACCAGTATGACACCAGCTATGACATTTTTTCGGTAATTAGCTTAAAATCAATGCAGACTACAATATCAACTAGTCTGACATAAAGTGCTGTATCCTAAAAGTCGTGCTTATTTTGCTGTTTTATTTTTGGTAGTAGCTGTCTCCATGTTTTTGTTTCTGGTTACCTATACCCTATCTTAATGGGCAGCTTTGTAATTTTTTTGTATCAATCGTATTTCACACGAAATTGATAGTCTTATTCAGTTTAATCTTTGCTATTCAACAAAATTTTAACTTTTTCATTTCTTTCTTTCTAAGGTTGGCACCAACATGGTGGAATACCTTCAGCAGGCTGAAGTGTCGAGGCCGTACCCCTACATCCTGACGTTGGGAGATAATGACCAGCGCTGCTCTCAGTAATGTTGTAATGTTGCTATGAAATAGCGAGACCTACCTGAAAAGTCATAGACAGTGTTTGTATGTTAAAATGAGACCAGGGCTGGATAGTTTTGATCCTGCTCTGTAGAAGTTGCTTCAGCCTATTTGTTCAATTTCTCCATTCTGCCCTTGTCAGTAATAGTATAGTAATGATGTCACTGTTGATTATCTGTTCTTGTGCTTTTGAAAAATAAATGTTTTTTTCTAAGAACATTTAATAGGATGTTGTTTATTGCATACATGTATGTTTTTTGTAATAGACCAGTATATCAAAGTAATTTAACTGTTTAATAGACATGGTTTTTTTTTTTTTTTTTTTTTTACAGATTCATTGTAAAACATGAAAATAATAATAACCTATTTGTGAGGTAGAATTAACCCAATTCTACCTCACAAATAGACCAATTTATGTGGTAGAATTAACCCAGCATTATAGTTAAATATGACCTAGCATTTGGATTGAATATTTAACCCATCTTGTTGGGTTAAACAAATAACCCATCTTGCTGGGTTAAATTAACCCAGCATTTAGTTAGTCCTATATTTACCCAGCAGCTGGGTTAAAAACAACCCAGATTGGGTTGTTTTTAACCCAGCATTTTTTAGGGTGTACTTTCATCCATGCCGGTGACTAACAGTTAGTGTAATTAATGTTTATTAGAGCACCTAGGAGCCCTGCGATGGATTGGCACCCTGTCCAGGGTGTACCCCGCCTAGTGCCCGAAGTCTCCTGGGATAGGCTCCAGGTCCCCCGCGACCCTGAACGCAGGATTAAGCGGTATAGAAAATGAATTAATGAATGAATAGAGCACCTACGTAGGACATATAGTTAGGCCAGTGTTGTTACCATCTATTATCACTACTTATGAAATGCCTCTTGTCCAGTCAGATTACAAGGTCAGAACCAAGAGTTGTGTAAATAGGTAATGAATCATGACAGGAGGTGCAGCTGTAGGAGATCAAATGAAGTGGTGCGTACCAGTCCAAAATGTTCTTTCCCCCTCTAATACCATGTAGTAAAGTGGTTCACTACACAACAATATGCGTAGTATCAGATAATATATAAATATATTAATTAACACATCATACATTTTATCCATTCACATTATAAGAAGGGGGAAAATAAGCTTGTAATTTTACTGAGAAACTACTGAGTAACAAGTGCTCAAGATTTTACTATATTGGACAAATGTGCTGACACTGGAGACTACCTGAACATAAAGTTTCACCGTTAGTCCTACAGTCCAAAGACATGCAGATTAGACTAACTAGCATTCCCAAACTGCCCACTGCCTGTTAACACATGTGTAATTGTTGACCGGAGGTTGTAAAAATGGGAATAAATACAACAGGTTGTAAAAATGGGAATAAATACAATGGTCACCATTGGCGTCAATGGTTGGACTACAGGCTACTTGGACTACAGAGGTTCCTAGATGGGTGGATGGGTACACCAGGTTAACACCAGTAGCAGATGCTGAGGAGTGATAACAGATATCTAGTTATTGGATCAGGCAATTCTAATGATTTCTATGCAAATTCTATAAATAACAGAATAGCACTGGTAAGCTGATCACACCAATAGCTATAGTGAAATCACAAACCCTCTCTAGTTTCTGGTGTTTATTTGTGTTTGTTTGTCTTGTACTGTATGTGACTGTTGCTTGGCTGTGGATAGTGGATGAGGTGTGTTTTGTGTGTGTGTGTGTGTGTGTGTGTGTGTGTGTGTGTGTGTGTGTGTGTGTGTGTGTGTGTGTGTGTGTGTGTGTGTGTAAGGAGGAGTAGAAGACTCAGAGGAGCTGTACAGAACAGATGGTCCCAGTGCGACACTGGACCTCCGACAGGGGAAAAATCAATGCTCATAACTTCAAAACAAAAAAGAAATTAATAATTATATGGGAACACGAGATTGCTTTGCAGCAGTGTCGCAATCTAATTAATAGGTGTTTTGTTTGTGGCTTGTTGGTGTTTTTCCCCCTCCCCTCCTTTTCTCCAACGGTGACAATTTATGGTTTTTAAGAGCGGAAGGCAGACTGTGAATGTTCCAAATCAGGACTGTCTGCATTTTTTCCTCCTTCTTCCACACTTCTCTGCCTCTACAGCTCTACTCTCTGATCTTCCTCATCCTTCTATTTGTCGTCTACCATCATGCCTCCTTCATTGCTAAAGTTGAACTTTATATGGCTCTGTCTTAAATAAGAATGAAACACAAAAAGGATGGAAAGGAAACCTATCATTTCTCGGGTAGTGTGATAGTTACAGGTAATGTTGCAGTACAAAAGTTGGTTAGTTTTCCATAACTGCATGACCCAAAGCATTTTATTCTGCCTACTACAGCAATTACAATTTCTGAAAATTATTAACAAATACTACAGAAACTTTTAGTTTACAGCACATTATATACAGTATTATGGAACGTCAGCAAATCAAATTCAAATCAAATCACTTACGTTATAGTAGCCATAAATATTCTCTACTCAGCCTCTGTTTTTCTTCTCTCTTGACATGTAAAAGAGTTTGCAGATCATTAAGAATGCAAGACAGATTAAAACTACTTCAAATATATTTTATGTACAGTAGTTGTTAGCACTGTGGCTTCAAACCTCCAGGGTTGAGGGTTTGATTCACACCTTGGGTTTCTTGCTTAGTGGGTTTCAGCTGGAGGCAGTTGGGGTACTCCAGTTTCCTCACATAGTCCAAAGTCTTATATTTCCAAATTACTCAATGTGTGAGTGAGAGCGTGAGTGAATGTGTGCTCTGCAATACAGTATATTGGCACCCTGCCTCGTGCCCTGAGACCCTGGGATAGGCTCCAAGTGTTTAGTTACCCTGTACAGGGTACAAGTGGTAAGTGAGTGCAAGTAAGTGAAGTGGGACAGGGACAGCTCAGTGGTTGGACTACAGTTTGGAAGGTCCCAAGTTCAAACCCCACAACAACAAGGTTTCCATTGTTGGGTCCTTGAGCAAGGCCCTTAAATGTCAACTGCTCAGATGTACAGTATAATGAGACAAAAATGTAAGTGGCTCTGGTTAAGGATGTCTGTCAAATGCATAAACGTACAGTAGGGCAATTTTGTAAATTAATTGTTATACACACATACTGTACTGCTAATTAACTGATAACAAATTAGTATTATTTTAATCTTATAAACTACTAAATGATATTTGTTTTGCAATCCATGTAAGGCTTATAATCAGCCATGCACATAAGCCTGTTATAATGTACCTGTGCACATTAAATCACTGTTACAGAGCTCTGCAGATTCATGCCATTATTAGTGATAATACTGTATACTCTCCAGTAGGTCTTCATGTTAGTTCATTTTTATACACGCGGAGCATTATCCTGACATCAATAACAATTATTAGCAGACGTTCTATTAATATAAAGCATGCATTGGAATTGGTTAAATTGTATATTTTTTTACAATCATTTCATAATAATTTATAATAATATAATAATAAGTAATAAATATGATGATGATGATGATGATGATAATAATAACAACAACAACAACAACAATAATAATAATAATAATAATTATTATTATTTTTTATTATTATTATTATTATTATTCATTTTTATTTTATTTAAAAACAATAATAATATATAAAAATATTAATTTTCTTCAACTGTCTTTAAAAATAATAAAATATTCATATAAAAAATACATAAAAATAAAATATTAAGATATTGATTTTAAATCGTTCAATCTAAACTGCAAATTGTGAGAATTTGCATGTATTAAGATATAATGATTTGTTAATAATTCTTCCTTGCCTTCCTCACTGGTCTAATTACAGGACGGTTAGAACAATACATCTTCATGCACATTGGCTCTGTACAATGTTCAGCCTTATATTTAATCTTCATTTACACCTGAGTAATTCAGTTCACACACCATGTCGCTGTGAAAATTTCTGCACTTTCTCCATGAATGAGCTAGTCACTCCTTACAGCTTGTGTCAAATCCATATAAGTCACTTAACAACTTCTTAGATGTGGCATTCTGCTTGTTTACTAACTTTTTTTTCTCAATTCACATCACCTAATTTGCAAGAATTTGAGTTGTGTTTGATTTTAATTAAAGTTGTGTTTCTCTGAAAGCATCTTCGCTGAAGTGCATTGTTCATTTACATCTGCTTCACTCCATCTGCGATTGGGGGGGTGGGGGGGGGATCTGAAAAGCATAACAGCACGAGTAATTGGAGAAGCACTCATACCTGTTGATGAAAACTCTCGCTAAAGTTTGGCACCGATCTCAGAGACGTTGGTGTTACTGATCTCCATGACAACCCTATCAACACTTCATTTGTAGCAGTCAAACCTATAAAATGCTCAGGAGGCACCTCTGTTAAACTCAGAACCGTTTCTAACATTTGCTTTGCTGAATTGATGCTGCAGACAGTGTGCATATTTCTGTGGTTGTCATGCTTATGATAATGCATTGCATTTTGTTTTTCTTTTTTTTATATATATTTGTTGTAAGGATGTGAATCATCTTTCAGGTAATGTTTAACTCTTTACACTACCGGATTTCAACAATGTGTCCAGACTTTGAAATATTAATCATTTCATTTAAAGTCCCATATTTAAGTATTTCTTTGACAAATTAGTATACTGTAGGGTATTCTATTTGCTCCAGCTGAAATAACCTTTCAAAAGTACATACCTCAAACTTACATTACTTCACTGCTCTGAATGTGCTGTTTCTGTGTATCTATAAATGAGTTACTGAAGAGCCACTCCCTAACAGAGCAGATGAACAGAGAAGCTAAATGGGGAGGGTGTCTTTTTATATGAGGTTTTTTTTTTTGCAAAAATTGCTAACCACTATGATTAAAAACCCAATCATAATTTTAGGATTTTGGTTGGTATGAGTCCCTAAACTGGAGTTCACACACTGGATTTCATGAGAGACAATGGCAGAGGAGCACAGAAAAGAATATTCAGCCTGATTTTTTAGACACTATCAACAATTCTTTATTTATTAAAATTAAAAAAATAATAATTTTTTGATAATAAATCACTGTAATCTTAATCACCGCAATCATTCCTGCAACACATTTTTAGGAAACAAGAGAAACTGAAAACCCCAATGGAAAATATGAGTAATTATTGAACATGTGACAATCAAGTGTTATAGCAACAACAACAAAAATATGTGCCAGGCAATCAGGTTTACTCAAAGAATGGGTTCTCATGGATTCTTTAATGAATACGGTAATTGGCTGAAGAAAAACATTTGGTAACTTACAAGTACCAGTGTTAGTACCTCAAAAACCAACAAAAAACACACATTTGTAGAAAAAATATATATTTTTTAAATATTTGCGCATGTTTAAGTTTTATTTTCTATTTTCTATTTATATATATATTTAAAATATCATTACCCTAGACCAGTGGTTCTCAAACTTTTTCTGTCATTCCCCACTTAAGGGGGTCAGCGAATTTTCAAGCCCCACTTGTCAACAAAATAATAACGAAATCGGCCAAGTTTACTGTTTATTGAAATATCAATTCCTAAACCAATACGATCAAACACCACCAAGTTAAAAAAAGATAAAATACACGTGCAATTGTTACAAGGCTTACGTTGTCACTTATCTTTGCATAATTGACCCCATGTTTATTAGCTGCTCAGCAATCGTTTGTAGTTTTTTTGGCCAATTCTGTATGCAACTTTGAATGAAGCCATTTGTGCTTTGCTGTCCACTGATTCAGATTTTACCATGTGATTCTCCTGCTGTCTGTATTCTGCCAGCTTTCTTTCAAAGACGTCCAGTGGTTTATTAACGTGACTGGAGTGTGTTGTCTCTAATTGTCTTCCTAATTTATTGGGTCTCATGCGGTCTGCTGCCAGCGGTTTAAGACACAAAACACACACGTGTCTCTCCTCTGCCCCCACCATCACCACCATGAATCCAAGCTCAAGATAGGCTTCATTAGTGGCGGGCGATATAACCAAAATCTTCTATCACGGTAGAAGCAATTTTCTAACTCAATAACGATATACATCACAATATAGCAATTTGTATCTGAAAATGCATAAATAAAAATGAAAACACAAAGAAATTTTTTACATAATTTCATTTTTTTTATGTAATTTTATTTAAACTGTGAATTGCTGAGGTTTGCCGCATTTTTTTACTTTGGCCATATTCGTTTGGATGTTTGGATTTCAGATGATAGAAAAGGTTTGATGTGTTTCCACCACTTGTTAAAACAGTGCACTTGTGTACCTTCCAAATCACGTTCATCTCATTCGTATCACTTTTCTTATAGCCAAACCAATTCCACACCACAGACGAGGCAGCTTTTTCCTTTACAATCTCCTCGTTGTTGGTTTCGTCACATGTAAGTAAACTCACTGCTGCTGCACCGTCTTCTTCCATTGTCGAAGTGTATGTGAAGCCAAACACATCAAAGGTGGGACGAAACCGGGCACCCGATTGAACCAAATATCTGCGCAAATACAGCGCAGCGCGACTATCTGGATAGCGCAGTGATGATCTGGTTTATTTGCGCAGCCCGGTGGATCGCGCAGCGCCGCTCGAATCACAAACCTGCGCGACTCACTGTGTTTTTATTTAAAATGTCAGGACTGTTTAATATTGTTTCCGCCTTGTCATGCCTGTTTTGTACGTGCGCGTCCCAGCGGGGTAAAATGTATTTTGATGGTCGGCGCGGTTTATTTCTGTCAGAGTTGCGCAGCGCTGCCCAGTGGCTCGCGCAGGTTTGTGATTCGAGCAGCGCTGCTCAAGTTGGTCCGACGTTAAACCATTATTGTTGCACTATGGTTCCACTTTTTCTCCCGGCCCACAACTGATGTTATTTTAAATTTACTTGTATTAATGATCCATTTATTTGCGTGTGATTGTTTAGTTTTGAGCGTACACTCTTCATTATCAATAAAGAAAAGCATGAATTAGAATAGGTACTTTCCTGTTTTTCCTCCCGTTCATTGCGCCCCACCCGTCATGTCTGGATTCCCCACTAGTGGGGCGCGCCCCACAGTTTGAGAACCACTGCCCTAGACAGTCGGGACATTGATTTGGAACATAAAAATAATAAAAACTAGTCTGGTTTTATTACCATTTTTTGCATTTTAAATTTCCAAGTGCCATTTAAAGTGTTAAGGATTAATTTGATAGTTACCATAAGATCCAATAATTCACCAAGGGTTTACTTGGACACTGTTCTTATGGAAAAGTATTATGTTGTAGAGCAGTTTGCAATAGGATCATTGAAATTGCAGAGAAGGGGTTTAAATGTTGGAGTATGAAACACTGGACTACACCAGGGAAAATAACGGCTCAATTCACATTTCTAATTATCAATAAGCAGTTAATAACATTATTTGTCTTTGTTTCTTTGGTAGATTATTTTATTCTTAACAACAAGACCAAATGACTTTAAACCATCAAAGTATGCAAGTAAATCCCTTTTGCAGTTGTTTTTTGTCTTTGTGAGCACAAAGAGATTTGAGCTATATCAAGTCCAAGTTAGAATTCGAATCGCAGGTCCACCACAATGCAAAGGCACAGCACAGTAGAAGATGGGGAAGCTTGCACAGCTTGACTTTTATTAACTGGCTGATGAATATGAGATGATTTTTCATTGGACTTGAACCACAGATCAGATCACAGCATCCAGAAATCTCTCCTTCTGTGTCTGTTGGCATTAATCTTTAGGCGGATAAAGCCTTCTGATGACCCATTCAGGAATCAGAAAAGGAATTTTAGGTTGAAGTGGATGTGGCCAAAACCAAGCAATTCCATCAAGAAGCACAATTAAACCTCAAGTGATGTATTTTTGATCTTCAAAATCTGTTATACCAGTCCTTTAGTACATGAAGAAAAGACAAGTTAGCAAGCACTCAATACAGTATGTTCCAGTTTACACTCAGGTGCCCATTTATAATAATTAAGTTAAATACTTAAGTTTTTTGTTTGTTTGTTTGTTTGTTTGTTTGTTTGTTTGTTTGTTTGTTTGTTTTTACTAATATTACAAATTTTATTGTCTTACTCATAAAACTGTCTGCACCAATCTATAATGTAAGAACATTATAAATCTGCTTCAGGTTCATGGATTTCAGTTTCAGGTTCTTGACATATTTATACTTACGTTTTGTAAGTCACTCTGGATAAAAGTATCTGCCAAATGTCTAAATGTAAATGTATTCATAATCATAACAACTTTCTATGTATCAAATTTACAATTAACCCACCCTAATTTATGCTGGTGATGTAACAATGAGTCAATGCATGCAGCAGGCAAAAACATCCAAGATACAACAAAGAAGCGAAAAAACAAAAATTTCAGTGAAACTGGGTTAGAGGTTATTGTGTATGATATAAGCCCCTGAGTACGATAAAAATAATGTTAAACACTACATACAGTAAGCCTCTGAGTACAGTATGATGAAAACACACAGAATGACAAATGAAATATCATCTAGTAATATATTTTAATGGACGAAACTGTGGTCCAAGAATGTTGACGTTTCTTTTTACGGACATAAAGGGTACACAGAACCTGGACAGAAACTTTAGACAATACAGAGATCAACAATACAATGCATTAATCTAAAGTCAGACAACATAATACCTAGTTAGCATGTTGAGACCAATATACTGTATACCCATCAACCGAGGGAATCGGATCATTTACTCAATCCAGAATTAATTCGTTTTACTTCATCTACAACTTCCTACTCAAAATTATATTTATGATACCAAGGCAATTGAAACATATCACAAAAAACAAACTCTAATAAAATAGTCAACTCTTCAGCATTGTCTTTGTGCCTACTATAAAACGACTCATTTAAAGAACCTGACCTTGACCACTGTCGGCTGTCAAGCTATAGGCTAATGCCAAACCTCCTCTTTATCACCGCCCTACATAAGGTTGTAGCTTGGCACATACTTGCATATGTATATCACACACATAATGATTTTACCCATTATGTATGTTTAGGCTTCATCAGCATATTACACCAATGCTGCTACTACTGCCATCTGTTTAGGATTATGTCCTCTTGCTTGTATTGCTTGATCTCATCTTAGCTTTTTATAAGAAAGAGCTTTTTATATGAGAAAGCATTCACAGGCATTGCAAAATTACAAGGATAGCATTTCAATCTTCAAAACATTGCTAATCTAAGAAATATAATATTTTTATATATATATTTCATTTATTTATGAAATTTTACATTTACATTTTACATTTGCTTTTCCTGATATGGTCATCCAGGATTTCTCTATCCCTAGGTATTTCCAGATGTTCCCAAACTATAACTGTTCACTTCCACAAGCTAATGTGAATACGACAATCCTGTGCCACTATCCTACTATGTCATATCTTGTGCTCTCTTTTGCCATCACTTCTAAAAATGATCCTAAGATACTTAAACTCATCTATCAAGGAGAAGGTTTCTCCGCTTACCTGAAGGAAGCTGTCTCACATTCAGCAATCAGCCGTGAAACATACAGTATACACACAGGTAAGCATTAGTTTGTGTCAAGAAAACAACACCCTCTGCAAATAATATCTTACCTCTAACATCGTACTCCAATACCAACATACTGAACCATCGTATGTGCATACACCAATCAGCCATAACATTATGCAAAGCATTGGGTAGCATTCTACCCAGTAGGTTCCCCTGGGCAGCTTTAGCCCCTTGGGAAACGATTGCACAAGACCTCTGGGGGTGTGTTATGGTGTCTGACACCAGGATGTTGGCAGTGAATACTTCGGGTACTGTGGGTTGAATCTCAATGGACACTTGTTCAGACAGAGATCAGATAGAGATCTGTGGAGTTTTGAGCTTTGGTATCTTTGCCTGCTGCGTCCTATTTGTGGCAGACTGTGGTGCACTGGATGTTCTGGTGACTTTCTGTTGTAGCCAGCATTTACGTTGTTCAGTGGTTTTAGCTGCATAGGGTTTTCTGTGCGATATGAATGGATGGGCAGGCTTTGGTCTCCTCAGGCATGGGGGCGGCTTGGGTGCCCATGATCCTGTCACCAGTTTACTGGTGTATAGTTGATAATCAATGTTAAGATGGTCTGCTGTGGTGACCCCTTAACGGGAGCAGCCAAAAGAAAGTTTCATGTGTTAATGTTATGTGGTGTTAATATTATGGCTGATCAGTGTATGGTTTGTCCATAAGCAAGAAAAAAAAAAGGAAAGAATATAGATCCACTGCTGACAAGATATTATTTAGCTGGTTGTCATTCTCAGAAATTAACACTGACGTGGTTTCATTAATAGATGGACTAGATCAGGGGTGACAAATTATCCCTAGCATCAAGCTAAATTCTCTAGACTACAGTCAACTAAATGATGGTGTACCTGATAAAATGGCTAATGAGATTGAGCATTACTGTATGTTCTATATGATGCTCATAAATCTTTTGCCTCAACACTTACTGTTACTATCGATGTCTTTTTTTTTTCTTCTTTTTTCTTTTTTTGCTTAAGATTACAAATGTCACGCTGGCTTTTCATCTGAAGTGAAGATCTAAGAAGAGCTCTGTTTGAGGCATTTACTACCATTTACCATCTTATTATCTTTGTAAATGTCTGCAGGCTTTTATCAGCAAAGCGTAGGGGTTAGTTGAAAGTATGGCTGATATTTACAGCACTCTTGATGTTGATGTTAAATTATAATTGATGTTTGGCACAGTTCCCAATTAAATTTGCACTTTATTGTTATGGAGTGTTATGTTATGTTTAAGTGTTATGGAGTAAAAAAAAAAAAAAAAGATAAAGCAACAAATTTAATGCAATAGTTGGCAGTTTCTTACTTTAAATGGAACACAGTCTTATGTTGGCTGCACTTCAATGAGTGTTCAGACAATAGTCAAACTATCATAGGCTAAAGCTCTTATATAGCTCTTACTGTATATACAGTAGCTCTCTATTTAGGCTAAAGTTCTATTATCAGCAGGTTTAAAAATAGAGCACATGTATCATATAAAAGATTCACAACTTACAGACTGCTGTGGAGTAAAAGAGCATGTACTGTATGTAAAATTCTGTATTCTGTACCTAATACAGTGCAAAATTCAATGCAAAAATGTAATGCAAAAAGCAAACATATAATACTGTAGATTTACTGTAGATGCTTCTAGCAGATGATTTGTATGTGCCTGAATGCTTAACATTTTGGCATGCTTAAGTTTTTACATATGAATTCATAAAAGAGTATGAATGAAATTTCATGAAAGTACTTGGCCCATGATATTTGTTTTATGATGTCTGTTTAAAAAAAATTATATGATAGTGTTCACTTTATAATCCTTTGATGGTGAGTTTGAATTGCAAAGATGCCACAACCTTCTGAGGCCAGGACTTAAAACTGTCCATACTCTCTGGGAAGAAGGGATGGAATACTCTCTTCCCTGTCGGTCACAGCTAAATTAGCTAATATGCAGAAAAGAGCTGACTGCACTTTCCACTGAATGCATTATGGCACCTTGTAACGCAGCATGAGCAGCAAAATATGTGGGTGTCTAACTTTAAATACTCTGTCTCAGTCTTCAAGTTCCCAGGTTGGCATCTGTTGCATTACAGGTCAAATGCAAGGTCAAATTAGCATGGGAAAAAATTATCATTTGAATACTACATGGTGACTTATTGGCTGTCCTTGGCATGTTAGACGAAGTTATTTTACATGAGTTTCCAAGCTGTCTGTTTTTTTTTTTTTTTTTTATCATTAAATATCTAAATATGCAGGAGGGAAGAGTATGGGAATGGCACACTGTGATGACTGGCATCCAGTCCAGGGTGTATTGTCCTGCTTCCTGCCCCTGTATTATTAAAAAAACAACAACAGTAATGCAGATATAGAAAATGGGTGATTGAATGAATGAATGAATGAATGAATGCACGAATGAATGAATGAATGAATGAATGATGTGCAGCTGCCATATTCGTAATAATTACAGCATTTTTGTTTAACTTTAATGCTTTTACCACAACCGATATCAGCTTGACATGTGCACTTAAACTTTAGACCTTTCAAACAACATTTACCTTAAATTCAACATTTTATCTTTTAGCCATATTAAAATTCTACTGCCCTAACTGACCCGTGCACTTTAAAACACTAGCAGTAGCTTGAAAAACCTAAAGTTTCACTTTATACATCTGTCATGTTTTTGCAATGGAATCACATATAGGGATGGTCCTTGAGTCCCACAGAGTGAAAATGCTTTGGCAGCAACAATATCTAGAAATGTTGTAGTTTAACATTATGCATACTATATACATACTGAATATGGATTCACTGTGTTAATACACCCAAGCAACCAGGCACAAACAGCAGGTGCAATGTTATTACCCTCGTAGCAGCAGTGCAAAACTAAAACTGATCAATTATTGTGAAGGATGAAAATTGTGTACTTTTTTTGGTGTACATTACAACCTTTTCTTAAAAGTTCACACACATAATGGCATTGTGTATGACTTCATGCTGAAGGACTGATTGGTTTTGCTTGATGTAGTTATTTGCTACTTTCTACTGATCAACAGGAGACTCATGTCAAACAAAGGAGAGAAGTAAAGTTTGGAAATGGTTCAAACTCCAGAAGTGTTGCCATGAATACAAACTTTACAAAAAAAAAAAAAAAAAAAAAAAAATATATATATATATATATATATATATATATATATATATATATATATATATTCATTCATTCATTCATTTTCTATACCGCTTAATCCTGTGTTCAGGGTCACGGGGGACCTGGAGCCTATCCCAGGAGACTTCGGGCACTAGGCGGGGTACATCCTGGACAGGGTGCCAATCCATCGCAGGGCACACACACATACACACACTCACACACCCAATCACACACTACAGGCAATTTAGGAACGCCAATTAGCCTAACCTGCATATCTTTGGACTGTGGGAGGAAACCGGAGTACCCGGAGGAAACTCACCAAGCACGGGGAGAACATGCAAACTCCATGCACACAGAGACGGGAATCGAGCCTGGCCGGGGAATTGAACCCAGACCCTGGAGGTGCAAGGCGACAGTGCTAACCACTACACCACCGCGCCGCTTATATATATATATATTCATTCATTCATTCATTTTCTATACCGCTTAATCCTGTGTTCAGGGTCGCGGGGGACCTGGAGCCTATCCCAGGAGACTTAGGGCACAAGGCGGGGTACACCCTGGACAGGGTGCCAATCCATCGCAGGGCACACACACATACACACACTCACACTCCGGCCAATTTTTTTGGGAACGCCAATTAGCCTAACTTGCATATCTTTGGACTGTGGGAGGAAACCGGAGTACCCGGAGGAAACCCACCAAGCACGGGGAGAACATGCAAACTCCATGCACACAGAGACGAGAATCGAGCCTGGCCGGGGAATCGAACCCTGGACCCTGGAGGTGCAAGGCGACAGTGCTAACCACTACACCACCGCGCCGCTTATATATATATATATATATATATATATATATATATATATATATATATATTTATTTATTTATTTTTGCCTGCATTAACCTTTCTTGTGAATGTGTGTGCATGTGTGAGTGGGGACATTGGTACATGTAGAGTATATGGATTTCACAAGAAAAAAAAAGATTTAAGCGCTTAAAAATATTAATCTGTGCATTGTTCATACACTAAATACTCTGCTATTACACAAAATATTTAAGGTGTGCCACATGCACATATAGAGCGAAAAGATCTGTCTACATTTAAAAAATACTGTATGCACAGCCATGCATGAAGTAAAAAGACACCCTTAGTTTTTATTACACAGTAACATGTAGGCACCAATTGTGGTTCATTTGTGAGTGATTAAGGTTGAGCTATTAATATTTTGCTAAATAAAACAATATATTATATGCACTTTTCCTTAGCAACTTTAAGAGCAACAACTCACATGGAATGAGAAGTTTGCTTTCAACAGATCTTCAGACAGCATGAAGATGTCTTTCTGAATTAAGGCCAAGCTTGACCAGGTCATGACTCCAGTGAAGTTTTCTTTTAAATTGAACTTTGTTAAAGTGGTAATTTTTAGATTCCTGGCTGTCTCTCATACTGACCAACAATCTGGCCTCTTTTAAAATCAGGAATTTCCTAGTGAAAAGATACTTATCATTTTATTAATTATTAGTTTATATTTTTAGTTATTAGTTGTATTAGTTTTATTTATTAGTATACGTATAGTTTTATTTATGATACTTATAGTATTATTTATATATGCTTAGATATAATAATAAAAAATAATAATGAAACGAATAGACGAGATAATAATTGCGACAAATTGTAAATAAAATAAAACGATGGGTGTCTCGCATGTCTGTGTGTACGATGTCCCCTTGAGAGTTCCTCCACAGGGATGGACAAAAGTACAGTCACAGATCAGATCATACTGTAACCCAAATATGATTGTTCTGACAACTCTTTCACTCTGCTGGACATCTCTGTAAAACTGGAGTGTGAGCAGGACAGCGCAGGGCAGAAGGGGCGCTCCGGGTATTTGGCGGCGCGGCGCTCGGAGCCAATGAGAACGCGCAGCGGCGGCGCGGCTTTGAAGGGAGGCCGAGACCTCGCGGAGCTTCACCGCCGAAATTCTGCGCAGAAAGAACGCGGAGATTGAGCGCTTCCCCCCTCCCCCCCCCCTCCCCCCCCAACCTTGGGTCAGCTTGTGGATACTGTACACATCACAGCGCCAGGTGAGTGCGACATTTCTGCTCTGCTACTGTTGATGAGTTTTGGAAAGTCGCGTAAAATCCCGGAGTGTTTGTTCCGCAGACAGAGCGGCGCGCGACGTACTGTAAACGCAACCGTTGTTGCGCGTGCTGTGTTTGATCATTCCTCATTTAAGTGTTACTTTACGCTACGTGCTGCTCATCCATGTTGTGTTGTAATGAATCGGACAGATTAGATATTAACACCGCTGCTGCTTCGTCTGGAGCGCACAACGCCAGATTCCACGCCTGGATGCGTCTCAGTGAATGGAGCATCTGAAAGCGGACCTTCTCTCTGCGGGTTCGCGCACTTCATTCATGCTTTTTTTTCCCCCTTTTCCCTCCCTCTCCACTAAAGCAGCTTCACGCCATCCTCTCGGAGCAGCTCAGGCGCTGATCGGACGGCGCACTGAACGCAGCGCTCCAGCGAACAGCTCCACTTCACACGTCTGTCTCACAGAGTCAGTACACACTGCTGCAGGATGGATACGCGTTACGACCAGAGAGTGCCTTTCATTCATGCTCATGTAAGTAGGATGCAAGTTTGCATGTTGCCTGGTCTTCATCACAGGTGCACACAAAAGTAGGCTGTTCATATTATGTTGCAGCTTCTACATGATGTGATGGATGTTAAAAAAAAAAAAAAAAAAAAAAAAGGATTTTTTTTTTTTTTGAGGGGTAAAGTTTCATAATCAATCCAAAAATTAACACCATAGCCAGAGCACCCTGTCTCGTCTGGAATAAATGGGTTCATTTGTCTGTTCCTCAAACCCACAGGGAAATGCATGCAGCAACAGACTGGCAAAAGACATGAAAAGGAAATTCATTAACTCTGACCTGGCTTTGGACACCGAGGGTAAGCACAGAACATGTAGAGGGGGGGCTGAAAGAGGCAATCTTCATTTCACGGCTTCTTAACATTTCACAGAATGCAATTTGCTTGTTTCCACCTGCACTCGGTGCTGTAAAAATCTCAATTACAAACCACATGCCTATGAAGAAGCTTCACTACAAGAAGCTCCTCCAGCTCTTCCAGACTGAGATCTGGTGTTGTTGAAGTAAAATGGCTAGTCTGAGGTGAAATAAGTGAAGACTGTAACTGTGGTTGTTTTACTGATTGCATGCTTGTCCTCTATCGCAGAGCTTTTTCAAGATCTCAGCCAACTCCAGGAGACCTGGCTGGCAGAAGGTAAGTGTTTTACTTTGTGTGTTGTGTTAAAAGCTTGGCCTTGTTGAAGTTATCTATAGTTGGTTGGATGATCAACAAGCGCTTTTGTGTTGAAGACATAGAAAGAAGAGAGAGAGAGAGAGAGAGAGATAAAATGGGGGAGGGCAGAGCAATATGCCTCAAGTTACAATGCCTAATATGCAGTCCAATTAATGCGTGTGTGGCGAAGGCACCTCATGTGTCATGCATACATTAAAGAGGCAGAGGAGTCTAGAGGGAGACCGAGGAGCTTCTACTGCGAGTGTCATCACAAATTACCAGGAGAACTTGCGATCGCACTCACTCTCTTCTCCCCCGCTTTTGGCAAACGCTGAGGCAGCCGAGCCACCACCACCACCACCACCTCTCTCTCTCTTTCTCTCTCTCTCTCTCTTTCTCTCTCTCACACACACACACACATTCTCTTTCTGCTTCTGTCTTTCCCTCCCTTACATCCTCTTATAGCGTCTATATATGAATCTTTCTAAAGAACTACAGCTGTCAGTGCTGCAGGTTAAGTGTTTTTTCACTTTTTGGACAAATGGACAACTTTTGAAAATGCTCAGAAGGGCTGCAGTCTGAGGTGCAGCCTCCACAATTTCTTTCTGTTTCTTTCTTTTTTTTTTTTTTTACTTTTTAAATTGATTTTCTGATGGAAAGACATGCTTGTTTTGGTGTAACGGGATGCTTCAGGAATTGAGCGCCAGCGTCTTGTTTCCTTCTTGCTTACAGCACCGGCCTATAGGTTAGTGGTGTATGTTTTGTTCTGTGATAGTTCTGATACAACTAATTTATAATAGTTTATAACTATTTGTCTTTTAATATATAATTCAGAAAAATACTAAGTAATATCTTTGTATGGGTATTTATAGCAGTATGCTATTAATTGCAGATTATATTAAATATATATGATGAAAATATCTGCATTTGTTATCCATTGAGGGAAAGAATGTAATACTTATTTTTGTGGCTACGTTTTTATAAACAGTTGAAAATTTTGTATGATTTTCAGCACAAAATTGTTTAACAAACAATTTTCCTACACAAAAGAAAATATAAGGCTGTTCTAGACCTAAAAAATTTTTTTTATATAGGAGTTATTATAGGAGTACACTTCGCATTTCTAAGAATTTAGTGATTTGTATAAACTTTTTAATGTTTATTTATATTTACAGATTTTTTTTTAACAATATGTAATTTCTTATAGTGTTATAAGTATATTGTACCTTTGCCTTAAATATTTTTGAGACTTTTCAATATATGAATATGCATCAGAACTTGCAAGAAGTTGTAGTTTGGATTTCTAATATCTTTCAGCAAACTGACCCAGAAGGTCAAGCTCATCTTTTATGTGCATATTTTAAATAAACAAAATAGATTGTCCCATTAAAATTATGCAAAGTCGTTTTGTAAAACTAGAACCAATGCTTTGCATTAGGAACATATTTCCACAATCTATGTCGTTATTACTTAGGCGTTTGTGCAGTACGTGAATTAAGGGATTAATTTAATATTCTTGTTTGTATTTATGAATTCACTTTTTAACCGTATTGGTATTAAGAAATATAATTGGACAGTAAATAATAATATAGTCATCACATTCAGGGAGAAAATTAATTATACATGTTTATTAATAAGATTCATTATTAACTTGGTGAATTACAGTAATAGACTTTATAGTTATTGTGTGCTGCACAAGTGCTCAAAGTATTAAAATGTTTATAGAGACATTATCGTTACCATCAAACAGACTAAAAATGTGACTGGGCGCACACATAGGTGTGAAAGAGTCTCAATATTTGATAACCTTAGACCATCGTCATGTATTCTTTAACACATGGTTTAAAAATCCTCGCAAGCACTGCTAAAGAATTTTCGAATGAGAAGCCCGATTAGGAAGAGATTTGAGGATACTTTACTTTCCTCAGTGCCAGTGTGATTATAGCGATTCCACCTCAGGGCCTTTAAAAGAATAAGACATCATTTAAATATTTTAGTGCCTCAGGAAGGAAGATGGGGATTAAAAATAAAGAAGAACTGTCCAGTGCTGTAGATATTATAGTGACGAACCCAATTCAGTCTGTCTTACATCAGTCAACCACGGTGGCCAGAGGTTGTAGGCAAATTGTAGACAGATTTAATAGACGACTTCCTGTCCATTAGAACCGAAAACGAAGAACTTCTAGAATCATTTCCGAGATTTATCGTCTCAGGTAATTGGAACGGAGAGGAAGACGTATGAGAGACAGACTGTATTTCCGACAGGAAAGACTAAAGAGGTGATTGGGTGGTCATTTGACATGCGTGTGTCGTTTTCGCCAGGGCAACCCTTTCCAAGTCGCTTTTGGAAATATAGGGATTTTTTTTTTCCCCGTCATACAGTAAACCATTTTCTAAAATAGTGGTAATAATTATAAATAATTTAGCATGTCAACTCAGTTTGGTTGTATGTTTGTGTAAAGAAGGAAGCCTCCTGTCCAGTGTGACTTTAACGTACAGTAAAACGTATGGGGAAGTTGTAATAGTGTGTTTGGTACCACAGTGCATCTGTGTGTAATGATCGCTCGAGGCCTGCATTTTCACTGTCTGCCTTTTTTTTTTCCCCTCCTGTGAATGACGGCAGTGCTCCAACTCCCAGGCCGTCCTCAGTAGTGCTGCCTGGATCAGCTGTCTCATTCACAGGCTCTCTCATTCACCCTGCTGAGTCCTGCAGCTTTCTTCCTTCTCCCTGTCTCTTCTTCTCCCTCTCATTTGCGTTAACCTATACTCTTTCGTGTCCCGTTTCTTTCTACTTTCAGTCTAAAATAATAGCTAAATGCAAGACATGGCTATAATCAGCTTTTTTTTATTTTTTATTTCATTGTAAATTTGGACTGTTCTGCCAGATTGGTGGCAATTTCATAAAAGCAATGTTGCTGTGTGGATTTGAAGTGTTGTTTGAGCTTTTAAACACCTTTATAACCACACAGAGTTGTACCATAAAGATAAGTCATCTTCTTTGCATGCAATATGAGTTAAAGTGGACGTGTGTGTGTGTGTGTGTGTGTTTGCGCTGGTATGGCTGTGTTAGGGTGTTAAAAAAGCGAAAAAACTTAATGCCCTCATTAAATGGAATAAAAGTGCAGTGTATTTGTATATTTATATTTGTGTGCCCTGACATGTTAGTGTTGGTGTAAAAATGGAAATCCATATTTATCACTCCGAAATGAACGTGCTAATAGCCTGGCGCTCAGAGGTCTCATACTGCTTTTTGCCTCACTGGCTTTTGCACCAGATCAGGCTTGTGGGAAACAGACACACACTCAAAGTGTAAAACGTGTGGAACATAAACATGAACAAGCGTGATTGCAGTCTGTACTGAAGGATTCATTATTTTAGCATTAGGCAGACTGGAGGAAAGATGCTTGGTTTGGAGGAGAGCCGACGCTGCAGGTACAGGTGCATTCACCAGTGGGGACGTGTCCCAATTAGACAGTGTGAACAATGGGTGTTTTTTTTTGGTGCGTGGCTGTCCCCTTATCTTGCCTGAAAGACAAAAAAAAAAAATTTGTCAAAAACAAAGAGAGTAAGAAATATTGTAGACTAATGTTTCACTCTGATGATTTAACACTCACTCACAGGATTTTTATCTCAGAACACGACTGACAGAGATTTAGGACGAGTTTCACACGCAGGGTCCTGTTCTGTCCAGCTAAATGACGACTAAATTAGATTATTGACATAATTAGAGGATATGTCTCCTTTAGTATAAATGAATAAATGTCCTCATGCATAGGATTACGATTTTTGATTCATTACTCTTTAAATCATTGGAGCTTAATAGAGGAAATTACTTAAATACAGATTGTGTTAACTCCAGTTATTAGCCACAGGCAAGGAGGAAAGAAACTAATCTAGTCCTGTTCTCATCTTCTTCTTCTTCTTTTTTTTCCTTTTCTCTGTCCAGCTCAAGTTCCGGACAACGATGAGCAGTTTGTTCCTGACTTTCAGGGTGATAACTGTAAGTAAATACATTTATAATTGAGCTTTTGTTTGATAGTTTTTACATGACAGTTGATGAAAGAAAGGCAGATTTATGAAACAAATTCACACTGTGTTTTAGTACAAAATATCATATCAATTTGTTGTGATCTTAGATGTAATACAGAGTTGTAGGGAGTGTGTTGTGTGCAGCTAGCTCCGGTATTACTTTAAATGGCCATAGGAAGTAGACTTGGCTTGGGGCGATCAGCGGATTCGGTGCCAGTGTCGGAAGTGGCATGGACTGAGTGTGGCACAGTGGGGTATGAGGCCAGCTTATGTCTTAAAAAGAAGCCAAAACACACCACCGCACTGATGATGCTGGGAGAGAAAAAAAAAAACAGAGGGATTTGTCTTGTGATGGCAACACACACTACTCTTACTTATAACAGTACTGTAAACTGGTGTAATTCCTGTATTTACTTGTCCCTGTGTTTAGGTGTAAAAAGAAAAACAATTAGGACTGAGATTACAATAACAGCATTTATAATGGTCAGGCAGTTATTGAGTGACCTCACTTTAGTACAAAATAATTCCTGACCTACACAATGCTACATCCTGTACATTTACTGTTCTGAGTCAGCTGCCTGTTTGTGTACCGGATGTATATTTTTAAATACACATCCACTTTGTGTCCCTGTGCACTGTAGTGCGGTGTCATTGAGCCGACTCGATGCTGATAGCTGGCATTTGTGGATGCAAACAAGGGAAGAGCAGGGCAGGAGAGGAGGGACGGGCAGATGGTGGGAGGGCGAGGGCGCGGTTGTAGCGCTCCTGAACAGGCAGCCTAGCATGCAGCCCCATATGTGTCTACGCTGGCACGGCCCCTCTAGATCACTTTCCCTTAGCACACAACCACACAAAAGCACATGACTATAAAAGAGACAAAAAGGAACATGTGAGAAAGAAAAGTTGAAGGATTTGTGAAAAGATTCAAATGGAAAGCTGTGAAATGTAGAATTTGGGGTTTGTAAGCAGTTTTTCCTTAAATAAAATGACAGGGAAAAAACTCATATGCCGTGTAGAAAGTCATATTAGAACACTGTGGTACTGTTTTTAATAAGGAAGGCTGGTGTTTTACGCCGCGCCTTTAAGGAAAAATAAGTGTAGTATTTGTAACAGCTAAAAAAAAAAATGAAGTTTTCATTCCGTATGAATGAAATAACATGTCTTAATAACATGTTTTTTAATAAATTGGACATTTTTATAATAAATTTAATACGGAAAAATACATACATTCCTTTATCTTAGGGACAGTTAAATTTGTCATTGTGTATAATTATTTTTTGACTATTCTGCAATTTAGTTTTGAAAGCAAAAACAAACAATACAAACTAATAATGTGTTATATTTACAGGAAACCCACATGTGATCATTATTATTATTATTATTATTATTATTATTATTATTATTATTATTGCATTTGGTATTTTGTTTTACAAAGCAATGTGCAAAGGAAAGTGCAAATGTAAATAGGAAATCTGTCTGACTTTATAATTCTTTAAATTATCATCCAAATTTTGAGAAAATGAATAATAGCAGCAAATACCAAAGATAAATCCCTCAGAATGCCGTCCATTAAGAGAAATCAATGTGTTTGTAATTGCTGCAATCTTGAAAGAGTCGCACGCATGACGTCCCCCGCTGAAAATAGGGTTTAGCTTCGCTGAAGAGCAAATACATTTTGTATTGATTTATATGCTTTTGTTTCTCAGACTAAAATCTATAACGATATTTTTTATGTACTTTAAGTGGTTCTTGTGCTGCTCCATAAAAATAATCTGTAAATATTATTGTAACGAAAGCAATATTGGATCTTTCTTTTGGTTCTTTTCCAGTAATATCAACATGATTAGTGTTTTGCTGTTCTGATATTACAGTAAGTAATACACCTGCTGGTACTAATAATAATAATAATAATAATAATAATAATAATAATAATAATAATATGAACTTTATATGTTTTATTATTCATCCTTAAATTGTGCCAGTTTGTTACAAAATATTTGGTTTGCTCAGAAAAAGAAAAAGTAGTCGTAATGTGAACAGTGAAGCTTAAACCTTGTCATCGGTCAAGACAGAATCCATTATAATCAGCTGTAATAACGCACCTCCACCCTCATTACACCCTCATAATTACAGCGATGGAGCCACTGCTTAACGAGTGTTACTCTGTTCAACATTGTCAGAGGTCTTTATCTTGTGCCTTTTTAACCTACGATCAATGATGGTAAAAGGTCAATTCTCTCAGGGGGTTGGGAATTAGTCTCCAGGATTTTCCACTACGGTGAGGACAGCTGCCAGAGGATTTTTTTTTATATACTTATAGACTGTCCAATATTTATTTATTCATTAAAAAGCTGGATGGATAGATATCTGCCCAGGTGGTTTAATAACTGATGAACGGGAATATTCTCCAGGTGCAGCCAAATCCATCCTTAGCGAATGGCAGCAGCAGTACCGCGTTACTTCTTGATGCTGTAGCGACTAAGAGCTGCGTCGCTAGGCTAACTGACTTAGCGTTGATCTTTTCTCAGAAGGACAGGAGATTCATCAGCGGTTGTTGAGCTCTTAACAGCCCCTTAAGGCATGAGAAATGAGAATGGTGTGAGAGGGTGAAAAGAGAGAGAGAGAGAGAGAGAGAGAGAGAGAGAGAGAGAATCAATGATATGCTTCTTGTCTGGGCGATATCTGCATACGCCTAAAAGAGAGCACTCGCTTACAGCGGGTCACACCCACACCAGGAAATGACTTGTCTCTCAGACACGATGAAATGATCTGAATAATGTTTTATCTTGGGTTAACTTTTCAAATCACTCCGAAAGATTTAACGACTAATTAAAAAGGTTTTCTCAAGGCGTTTCAGCACCTTGTTGGTAACAGAATCTCTTATCAGTGAATAAGTTTAATTTCTTTATTATTTACACAGTGGCATTCCACGGGCTGCAGCTGAGGATAAAGCGTGAGCCTCACAGCCCGTGTGCTAATCCGGGATCAGCCTGCAGTCAGGAGAGACCCTTCAAGCTCCACTATGGAGAGAAATGCATGTACAACATCAGGTATGATGAAACACACACACTCACACACACACACACACATACAATTTACCAGTACAGCAATTAGATAAGATTCAGAATCTTATCTAAACAACCCTTTAGTGTAGTGCTCCTATAACCCATTGTACTCCTTTATAGAGGTCACCTTAATTGCTAATAATGCTTTGAAGAAAAACAGATCAAATGTATAAATATCCCATAATCCGCACAATATATAACTGCAACATAAAAAAAGAAACCCTTTGAATCTTTCCCCCGTTTAATCGCCCTGCTGGCTTTTCTTGCTGTGTTTAATTTTTTCCTGATTAATTTCTTCAGCAGCCATAGAAACCCACAGTCCAAGCCTGCATGGTCTTGTTCAAGCATAGCGTGAGCACTTTTGTGTATAGGTGCAACCTAATGTAATCTATTTTTGTGTGTGTGTGTGGCATGTTGCCAATCTGCCTCCTAAAATTTACTTAATATGTGTTGCACAGTAAATGGGTAAATCATATGTTTTTCTTTATGGTCTAAGTGAAGTTAATTTATAAAAAATAGTAGCGCGATATTCATCATTTCCACAAACTACGTCCCTCCAACGCCACCTCCACTCCCCTAATTTTCATTCAGAAGAAATTGTGCTATGCGAAACAAAACAGCAGGTGCATCTAAAACCGAAGGGGCAAAAAAAAAAAAAAAAAGTGCAATTACTACATCACAATATATGTACGTAATTTTCTCTCCACTTGGACAACCATCCACATGAAACATGGTTGCCTGGTTACAGTCATCTTTCCATTGATTCGATTACATTTCAGGCTATAAGGGGTGTAAATTGAACTCAAACGAAAACAGTGCTGAAAAATCCGACTAGCTTGATGACACCTGAGCTAAACTAGGGAGCTCAGTGCGAATAATGTTCTCTTTTGAGCTGAAGGGTGAAATGATAGAAATGTGCGTGCTATGTTTAAATGAGTCTGAATGGCTCGTAATTGCATCTGCAAAGTCAAACTTGAAGTGTTGATGTCAGCTGCTGATCTCATGTGCAAGGTAGTTAAAGTTCTCCAGCTAATGTACACAATTGCATATATTTCCATCAGTTCATCTTGATTCTGCTTCTCTTCTGCCAATCCTTATGGCTCTATCCTCTCATTCCTCCATGACTGCAGTGCCTACGAGCAAAAGCATGCAGCAGGAATGAAGGGATCCAGTCCTGTGACCACGCCCTGCAGCACACCTGTATCCCCACATCAACACCATGTGTCTCCCAGTGCTGGTCTCACCCCCAAACCAGACAGAACATACCCCCACCTCAACGGCCCACAGTCCCTCCCCAACACCACATACAACATTGACCAAAGGTATTTATGCAAATACTGAACCAAAACAGGCTTGAGCTACTTCCACACAGATCATATTGGATATCCACTTGTATTCGGCCCATAGCGTGTTTAAATGGTCTGATGTTTAAATACTATTTTTCACAGTCAATATTCAAAATGTACTGAATACCAGAGAGGTGTCATTGATCTGGCTCTGATCCAAGTTTAGTTCAGCTTTATTTCAATCATACAAAGTCTCATTAATAAGAGTACAGCTAAAGGCAAAGGAAGGACGTTATATTGTCATTCTTTTATATGAGGCTACAAACAATACAATTGTACAGTACACAGGATTACCTAAATGGAAAACACAAAATTAGTGCAAAATATACAATAAATTAACAAATAATAAATAATAATAAAAATAAAAAAAATTAGGACAGTGTATACATCTTATCCAGAAGAAAACAACAGCAATGAAGGGAAGAAATCAATGTTGGAAAGGTGTAGCAGAAAGATTGAAACTCTATTGCAATAAATAAATGAATAGATTATTATTATTATTATTATTATTATTATTATTATTATTATTATACATCTGACAAAGTAGACCAGGGCTTTTACACTGGTTTAAATTTGAAAAATGAATAAATAAACAGTGAAGGAAGAAGGTTACTTATGTATTGCTTACAAATTGGAAAAACCATTTTATACATTAACTTTATTGTTAATGTATAATATATATATATATATATATATATATATATATATATATATATATATATATATATATATATATATATATACAATTTATATATATATATATATATATATATATATATACACATACACACACGCACACACACAAACATATATATATATATATATATATATATATATATATATATATATATATATATATATATATATATATATATAAGGAATTCTTTACTTCCTTTCTTCTTTTTTTTTCCTTCTTTCCTGTTGATTTCCACACTTCAATGTCAGTGAGTTTGGTACAGTTTGTATGTGTAATTCAGCAAGAAAACAGATGACAAAAGGAAGACTGTTGACTAAAATGGCATGTTAAATAATAAATAATTTAATACAAGAGGTGTGGAAGCATAACGTAATAATAACTCTAAATTAGCTGGATGTAGTTTAATTTACTAGCACATGAGGGATAGAAGTTCATCCTTTCTGCACAGCTAAAATAGGAGTTCTGCTAGATGAGAGACATCAGAGATGATAGCGGACCTTTTCTGGAGATGTACTTTTCACAGGAAAAAAGTTACCCATGTTAGAAAACCTGCTAACCTGCTAATCATGCAGATGAGGGTTTGCAGTCAACAGTACAGACAGTAAGTGTTGAAAGTTTTATTATTTAAATGAAACCTTTGTTTGTTTGTTTTTTGTAATGGCTCTCCTCAGGTTCCGGCGTCAGCTGTCAGAGCCGTGTCATTCATTTCCTTCTCCGGCACCGATGGGGCGAGACGGGCGTCCCCTGTACCACAGACAAATGTCTGAACCTAGCATTCCCTTCCAGTCCCAAGGGTTTAAGCAGGAATACTCAGATCCGCTGTTTGAGCATCCACTTATGGTGGGAGCCCCCTTGCCTCAGTCTTACCCTCATTCTATGATGATAAAGCAAGAGCCGCGAGATTTCACCTATGACTCAGGTGATGTATATCTAAGCGCAAAAGGCTTGTATGACTTATCGTATATAGTATGATAAGAAATAAGACCCGTGGACATTTAGGTGAACTTTTACTCACAAATTTTTAATTATGCAAATTCTATAGAGTAGATGTGACAAATTCTTCTTCTTCTTCTAATTGTATCTTGTATCATATATCTGGTTTTGTCGGATTTTAATCCTCTCTGTGTGTGTATGTGTATGTGTGTAACAAAGCATGTTTCAGCTTATCCTCTCTTCTGGAGAGCATTTTTTTTTTATTTTTTTTTTACAAATGAATTAATTATATATAGAGCACAGCTGTTTAGTATTTGGTTAACGGGAACAGTCAGCCTAATTTTGCTAATAACCTCCCTTTAGCCGAGTACTAACCTCCCCACAAGTGTGACAGGAAAGAGTCTGAGACTGTTCCGGTAAATACTGTTTTTTTTTTTTTTTTTTTTTTTTTACTATTATTTATTTATTCTCGGCCGTGTGAGGGATGGGGTGACTGATAGAATTAGTGCATTAGTAGAAAAAAAAAAGGGTCTCTGGTCTCATTTCCTGAGGGCCTGGCTGGAGCAGGGAGGAGAGAAGGGCCCCTATAATCTCTCCCCCGGGGCCCCCAGGCTATTGGCCCAGCTCTGGCATGAATGAAGTGGCGTTTGCTGTTCATTCATAAAAAGAAGCGGAAAAAAAACCAGAGGTACATTGGAGCAGCTTGTCAGGAAGGAATGTAGCATCTGGCCCTCAGCTGCTTCCTGTAGTGGTTATGTGAATCAGGACACATGCCCTAATCCCCTCTCTTGAGAACCAGACATGTCACTTTGCATTTTGTGGAAATAAATGTAAAAAATGATTTATAATTCAGATTCATTATTTATTATATTTGATTCTTATATTTATTGCTAAGTGTAATATATTTTATTTAGATATTTATATATTTTATGTGTCTATGCTCAAACCTATGTAGCCAATACAAAACCAGACCTATATATATGTAACTATAAACTCTACAATTTTACATCAAGGCTTGAAAAACCTTGGTGTGTTTTGTGTTATTTAGAAGGATTTATTACCATAAAAAGAGCGTGCTTGTTGTGTGCTGTAGAGAGGATGGGAGGGCAGTGGCTAATTAAATTAACAGTAATTTCCTTGACAGGGCCATTACTTGGATGAAGCCTTGAAAGATCTTTATAGGCTCAAATGAACAGGGTTAGCTGTTTTATTTGCGCACTCACTTAGAAACTGCACCTTTGCTTCGATTGAATTACAATACAGGATAACAAAATAAAAAAAATATATAGTCTTATAATAATCATAATAAGCTTAATAATCATAAGCTTGCATGGTTTTGATGATTATGTTCTGGTTTAATTTGTGTAATTGGAAATGTATTCTTATTTTATTCATTTTGTTTCCTTTTTTTCTTTCTGTTCTACAGAAGTGCCTAGCTGCCATTCGGTTTACCTGAGACAAGAGGGTTATGTGGCTCATGCAAACAGAACTGAAGGTGCTGTTTAAAGTTTCATATTTAACATTTGTATATAAAAGTAGGTCCTGTGTTTCTCATGTGTTGCTATAATAACAACAACAACAATAATAATAATAATAATAATAATAATAATAAATGTCTTGTTGATACAGGTTGCATGTTTGATAAAGGCACCAGGCATTTCTATGATGACACGTGTGTAGTACCAGAAAAGGCTGAAGGTACGTTTTATTTAATAGTTGAATTATTATTGTAGGCATCGGGATGAGATCTCAGAAGATCTCCATCCAATCTCCATTTCCAAATGTATCGTAAATACATAAGTCCTCATTCATTGATGGATTATAAGGCGTACGCTTCTGCTGCTTGAGAAAATCCTAGCGTGTAACTGAAAGCTGTCTTTAACCATTTGCTTTTTTCTACGTGTTATAACGGCACATATTTTATCTAAATATAAATCTAAACGTATGTGCATGAGTCACACACAGCCTTAATTGCTGCAATCTCTTTATGCCTATCACCTGATATTGGCGATATCAGATCTTCAGTTGCTGCCTGGAAGTTATAAGGCCCGTGATTACACACACCCATGCAAACTAGTGGAGCAGTGGCGTGTGTGTGTGTGTGTGTGTGTGTGTGTGTGTGTGTGTGTGTGCAAACATATGGGTTTAAATTTGTTGTGCTTTCATCAACCAAGAGAGAGCTCTAACATAGAATAGTATAGTTCAAAGTTCAAACATCAGTGTCAAAAACAATTATTAATGTCAGAAATAGCTGTGTATATATATATTTTTTTTCCCTCCATTTATTTAATTATTATTATTATTATTATTATTAATTTATTTATTTATTTACTTTAAGTAAAATCTTTACATGGTACATTTTTTATGTGTATCGTGACGTATCATGAGATGTTTCAATATAGTAATAAAGTATATTTCATACTAATTGTTAATTTGACCTACTTTTTAATGGTTAAATAAAATGACCCTTACATCTTTTAAACAAAATTGCTAATATTTTATACATTGTATACATTACCTTAGTCAACTTTGCACTAAATGTTATGATAAATATTGCTATATAATACATAAAACTTAATACCTAACCAGCTCTCATTACTGTACATGCCATTTGTCGCATGTTTGCCATCATGTATTTCAGATATGGGAAATAAATATTTATACCAGTCCAAATCCAAAAGTTTGGATTTATTTCTATACATTCTAGAACAACACAGATTTTTTTTTTCTTTGAAACTATGAAATAACACATATGGAATTAGGTAATTAGGTAACAGCAATAACAACAACAGCAACAAGAGTCAGTTGTTATTTTAAGACACAACGATCAGCTGTTCTTGAGCAGTTCTTGCAAGAACAGTATTATCAAGTGCCTTTCTAAAACCATCAAGCACCGTGATAAAACTGGCTCTCATGAAGACAACAAGACCAAAACTTACCTCTGCTGCAGAGGAGACGTTCATTTAGAGTTACAGTACCAGCCTCAAACATGACCAATTAACAACACCTCAGATTAGAGCCGTTGGAGACACATCTCAAAACTGTTCAAACGCGATTATTACACATTTTAAGAAATAAAAATCAGGAAAGACCATGGAATTAGCAAGTGTGTTCTATGTCGTTTTCGAGCATTAGGTATCTTATCAATTATTATTATTATTATTATTATTATTATTATTATTATTATTATTGATATTTTACATTGTCATTAGCATGACATTAATGCTCTCCACTGTGGTGACCTGCTTTATATTGGAGACACTGTGTATTCTGACCTACTGTACGCCTTAGTGAAAGCACACTGTTGAAAACCTGCCCTGATCAACTCTTTCATGCCTGCAGGGGACATCAAACAGGAGGCAGGGCTTTACCGTGAGGGTCCCACGTATCAGAGGCGTGGCTCACTGCAGCTCTGGCAGTTCCTGGTGGCCCTGCTGGACGACCCCTCCAACTCCCACTTCATTGCGTGGACTGGCCGAGGAATGGAGTTCAAACTCATCGAACCTGAGGAGGTACCACATTACGGCTTCACTGCAAACCATCATCTCCAATTAAAGGAAAATATGCTTAAAAAAAAGTCAAGCAATATTTCTTAAAGTCGAAAAAGTGAAATATTCTTACAAGTATTTCTGGAAATCTTGAACTTTATGCTTGATATAAAGCAAGAGCTTTTTGATACCATATTTTACTTTATTTTCTAGCATTTATTTTTAGAATGAAGGTAAATTATCTGCCACCGTTTCAATTCAATTCAATTCAATTTTATTTATATAGCGCTTTTAACAATGGTCATTGTCTCAAAGCAGCTTCACAAAAATGAAAGAAATAAAAAAATAAAATAAAATAAAATAAATAAATAAAATAAAAATAATAATCATAATAATTTTAGAAAAGAAAATAATTGGAAGTGTGTATGTGTGAGAAAAATGTGCAGATAATAATAATGAGACGAATGAATGAAATGTCTCTGATGAGCAAGCCAAGGGTGACGGCGACGGTGGCAAGGAAAAACTCCCTGAGATGTCATTAGGAAGAAACCTTGAGAGGAACCAGACTCAACAGGGAACCCATCCTCATCTGGGTGATAACATATAGAAATGATATAACATCATGTGTGTTGTGCAGGTGAAAATTCAATATGACAGAAATTATTTCTATAATAATTTCTTAAGTTTCAAGTGTAAATCATCTTACTTAGATCGTAATGTAAAAATGAAGAAAAAAACATTTTATGTCAATTCAAATATGTACCTTCCTTATAATATGCTTTAATATGAATAATTGAATAATAAGCCAAAGTAGGAGGGATTAAATATCCCAGCATATAGAATCTTGAATAGCTATGAGCAGCCATAATTATTAGCCATATAAATAAAAACCATCCTCCATTTATTGTGGGAATCCTACTGATGCCAGGTGTCCACACATATGCCAGAGGAGATAAGTGATGGAGACATGGAGGAAGAAATCTGACAAATGTTAGCTTAACTACAGTATATCAGCCAAGACCTGATTAAAGACATTTTTGTTTGAAGACATTGATTACGGTTCTAGTTATTAGGTGTCAATAAACGAAACGAGTTTAAAAGAGAAACAGTACAGAACTTACTGTACAGTCTGAGTCTCAAAGGACAAAAAGCATCATGTTGGGGAATAAATATTCCTGCTTTACTTTGATTAGAAAAAAAAAATATGATCACTTTGATCATAAACTAAACACAAAAGTTATTTGGCAATCGTTCATTGTGCATTTTTTTTTGTTTGTTTTTTTGTTTTTTAGAAACTTTCATGTGAACATTGCATTAATTATATCAAATGCTTTATTTTAACACGATTATTACTCCAGTAGATAAATCAAGTCCTGCAGCAGTGGTATGCTCTTGTATGCTGACTTCATCACTTCATTACTTCATCCAATTTCACAGATTTAGGCCAAAACCTTATTTAGCCAAATGAACTTATATTTACTCCTCCTTCAAACCACCATGGTTAATGTTGAGTCTGACCTCACGACCGTGTTTTGATGGCCATAAAGAAGGCCTGGCTTTGTTTAATAGACAGTCAGCTTTTATTTCCATCCAAACACAACACGCAGAAGAGAGCTGACTGCTAAATATTTTTGAAAGCGAAAGCTATGTTGACTGGCTGAGGTTTTTCAAGGAGACTAACAGTGCTGCGTTTGTGAGCTGCATCCAGCACAGCAGACCTCTCTTTAGCCCCTTTAGTGGGTGTGTGTGCACGTAGGAAGCTGGCAGAGGCCCAGTGGGCAGCTGTAGGGGACAGGGGGCCAATTCATGCCATCAGGTGACCCAGGGCTGCAGGGTTTGACCAGGCAGGTGGACGACTTGAATAAAAAAAAAAAAAAAGTCGATAGTGGCAGGTTCAGGGAGAATAGAGGGAGTGAGATTTGAAAAAGAAGCAGGGGGCATACAGACAGGTGCCATAACATCTGCCATGCTTCGCTCATACTAATGAGCACATCACTAATGATACATACACTATGTCTACCTGAAGGAGTTTTATGGACTAAAATAATATCTGTCGTATATAATTAGAGACCATTCCGTGATAAAGACCGATCTCGGTTGAGAATTAATGAATTCTTCTTTTGTCTTTATGGTCATTTTTTATTCCGAAGGTGGCACGACGCTGGGGGATCCAAAAGAATCGTCCTGCCATGAACTACGACAAACTCAGCCGCTCGTTACGCTACTACTACGAGAAAGGGATCATGCAGAAGGTAAAGGATGTGACAAATCTAATGCATTATGAAAAAATTTATTACGTTTTATGTAATATGTATTAACTTTGCGGGCGGAAATCTATTACACACCTTATAAAATATGTTCACGTCCATGTCCAAGCAGCACCATGGAGTAAAACTGATCATGCCTTTTTGCTCCTGTTTTGGTGCTCTAGGTGGCAGGTGAGAGATATGTGTATAAGTTTGTGTGCGACCCCGAGGCCTTGTTCTCCATGGCCTTCCCTGACAACCAGCGGCCCGTGCTGAAGACCGATATGGAGAGGCAGATCAATGAAGAGGAGACGGTGCCACTGTCACATTACGATGAAAGTGTGGCATACGTGCAGGAGGGAGCCTACTGCAACCCGCACCCTTACAGCGAAGGCTACGTTTACTGATCGTCGAGCACAGACTCTGCTATATCGGTCTCACCTCGTAAAAATTCGTAAGAATTCATAACTAGTACAAAAAGTTCTGAACGTTTCAGTGGTGGAGAGGTTATCACTCGTAGCTTTTCTGACAACTCCATTTAAATGAAATCCAACAAAATGAGAATTGCTCAGTTCTTAGAATTCTTATGAATTTTGCGTGAGATCGGGACTTCTCCGGATTCCTCTTTCCGTCGTCTCCGTCGTTCCCCGGGACAAAGAGTGCACTTTATGGACAGAGAAGGGCAGAGAGTAAAAAACCTACTGTCCAAGTAACGGTAGTCGCTCCTTTGATGTTCGTTTCTTTTTTTTCATATAAATGGAGGAATTTGAGCATGCCAGATTCACGCAGGGCGAACTCTGGAGAAATTGGCTGTTTCTGGAAATATGTGTTCATCTATTTAGACTGGTTTCTAGTCTGGAGAACGTGGGTGAATAAATCTCAACCTCTTTACTAAGATCTCTTTAAATCATTTGTGGAGTGCTCATTTATTTTCATTATCCATCTACTTGGTGTCCTGCTGAGTAGCAGCTAATAATTCAGTGTATTTGTATCAGACTAAAGCCTATTGGACTCTCCACCGTGAAACGAAAAAAAAAAAAAAAAAGCACACATTTGACATGATTCGCAATCCAACGGGTGAGAAAGATCTCTTAAAATACACTTACCTGTTATTAAGAAATACGTGGTGAAGTACTACAATGGAGGATCTACAACTGTCTGTGTTATTTGTTTCTTTTTGGTGATCAAGTCCATCCTGAAGATGGAGAAAACAGAGAAATAAACATTCCTGATGACTGAGTGTTTTAAGATTTGAAACCTGTTTTGACGCTACGCTTTTGTCATTTAATTTCTTTCATTTCTAAGATAAAAAATATATATATATTACTTTACAGGGCATGCCAATCAATCCATTCCAATTCATTATTTTAAAGAAACTTGTTTCATGATTTTACACATTCCTAGGCCATATGTATATCGTAATTATTATTATTATGTACATTTACAGCTTTCCTATAGAAAGTTTTTTAAAGAATTCATAGTCAAAGGTTGGAGATCTATGTTTCATTTCCCGACATGTCCATAATCTCTGAACATGTGAACATGTATATTCAGGTTACAACACAGCGATGCTGCTTTTCCATGTGATTGGATACATGTAGTTGTTAAATACCAGATGGCAGCTATGCCCTGCAGTACGCTCATTCATGTTTGTGTCTTTTTTTACAGCAGAAAAAAAAAAAAAATAAGTCAGTGTTTATTGAATGTAAAAATATATTCAACGTTAAGGAGGAACTGGCAATAGGTACACTTCTGTAATAAAACGGTGTTGAAATACAAATGAGTCGTCACTCCTCAAATAACCGAATTCGAACATTTGTCATGTTTAGGATTTTTTGGTCAGCTGTCAATAAAAACATGTTTAAATAGGCATAACGGTACTACATACAGTACTCAAGGTTTAGGATCATTGCTTAGATAAAAATCTGCCATTATACTTCTACTAGGTAATGGTTTGTATTAAGAAATCCAGCCGCGATGCATTTCATCCATAGAATCTGATTTAAAAACTTTAGAAAGCTTTTAGCTTTCAGTAAAAGGTTAGAAATAAATAGCATGAGAAATCGAACACATATTGTTTTTTTTTTTTTCACATTTCTAAATATTTCTGATTATGGCAGCATGAGAATGTTTCCTGTTTAGCAAACTTTCTGTTTACAATACAGACAGTCTCCGGTTCTTTTAAAAGTGTTCCTGACAAGTTCACATGTAATAATGTACTCACATGGACAAACCTAGCTTACACACCAAAGATGTGTCGTACACACCTCAGATCACACTCAGAGTGACCCAGTCATTCACAAACCGGCTGTCAGATTTTCAGTGGCTCTCTGATTAAGAAATATTAATGGCATTATATAGAGAAAACTAAACTGGGTGAATATTGGTAAAAAAAAAATAAATAAATAAAAAAAAACTTGAGCAAGGGGGGTCTACGTAGAATTTTATGATTTGGAACATTATTGCAAGAAAGAAAGTGAAGAGATTGTGAGAATCACCAAGTTCTACAAACTTCTTCTATAAAAGAAAGGTAGAGGTTACAACTCAACCCTCGTGTGAACACACCATTTAAAAACGGCATTAATCATCAAGCTATGGTGAAAAGGTGACCGATCCATTTTCGTTAGGGATTCATTTCAAATATTTGTGCTCTTTCTTATTAATGAATAAATAAATAAATAATATAAGAATCTCTCCCTTTTTTTATAAAAAGAAACAAAACAAAAAAAAAAACTTTTTGTGTTGAATACCAGTGACAAGACAGACATGCACATGCATTAGCATAAAACTGTGGTCAAATTTGTCAGGTAAAATGATTGTCACGGTTCTCAAGAGGACTCAAATGATGGTGGTTAATTCAAATATGTCAGATTGAAATCGCACGCAAAACTTTCTCTGCCCTCGAATATGACGTGTTCTAGGTAATGGGCCTTGAGGAGTTAATAAAAGGGAAACCTGATCAAAGAAAGATTTCAGAATTTCCATTCACATGAAGCATGGTGGGGTTTTTTATTTTATTTTATTTTTTTACATGCACTGTGTTTTTGTCACATGATAGCATAGACAATTTATTCAGCACAGCATCCTGCATCATTAAAATTGAATTTGAGTTCTGATAAATAAATAAATAAATAAATAAATAAATAAATAAGGTCAGCAGTAAACCCAATCATCTCATTTGTAACATTTTGCTTCATGTAATAAGAGATTCATCGAAACAGATTTTATGGAAGTTTTAGTATTTTCTGAGTTGAAATTTTAATAATTGATAAGCAATTAATCATCAAATTAAATATACAAGATATTAATTATATATATACAAAATTATTAAATATATACAAAATAAAAAATTTTATTTGTAAAACAAACATGTAAAAAGTGTATTGAAAGCTTTTCCCTAAATCTTCCAAGGGTTGCTATCAGGACCATAAAGTCAAATCCCTTACAAATAAGGTTTTCTTACCAAAATGGAAACATTGCTCTCTGGTCACTGTGATGCTGCCCAGCCTATTTCATGTGTGCAATTACATTTTTCCCAGTGTTTATTGTAGCAAAATACTGGCTATAATTTTTTTTAATCAATCATTTGTACATTTAACATTGCAGTAACTCTATCAACGTCTGAGTGCATAATCAATTCACCCAATCTCTTAAAATGTGTATTTAACAAACACTTTGACCATATGTTTCACTGGACTGACAGTAATTCTGCCATTCTCCCCCCATTCTTCAGCGAGCAAATGCCTGCTCGCTCTGTCAGCTCCATTAGTGGAGTGGCTGGTGTTAAGCCATTTAGCCCGGCACAGCGTGCCCATCCATCCACCTCTGTGTTTGCAGAGGCTCTTGTTGTCTCACTCTTCTTTACAGCATGCCATGTTTGCTCATAGGAAATGGTTTGTGTCCCAGTTGGCAGTGTTTGACAAGTGAAATTAAACCAAATGGGCCTTTGTGTAACCAAATGCACCTTAACAAGTTTTAATGTACGTAAGAAAAACCTGAGAAAAAGCACTTACTGCAACATCAATACATAAATCATTCACAGGGTAATCCACAGTGCAAAGTCAAATTATTTAAGTCAACTGACGCTTTGTTTAAGATATACAACATAGAGATTAGAGTTTTATTAATCCTAAAAGCATGAGCGCTGTGTAAATATATTCCTCAACCAGAGCACATTTACAGTACAACCCAATCATCCGCACTTCGGCTTTCACACCTATTCTGTCCATGCTGTGATTTTTGTTGTGAATGCACCTCGCGATCAAAGGTCTTGCTTTTCAATAAACGCAACATTATTGCTGCGAAGGCCTCCTCGCTGCATCCGTTGCTTGCTCAAGCTTAGATTTTGATCTCATATCGGATTTACACGCCAGGTTGATAATTGCTCTCAGCAAGCCGATCAAAGACGACAGAGTTGTTGCTGACTCCAGAGAGCATTGTAGTACTGCAGCTGTAATTGACAGCGAGCAGAGACCGATTCTAGGCATCGCCACTGGTTGACACTCATTACATTACTGCCCGTTGCTCACTTGGCGGCTTTACGGCAGATGAAGCCCCACAGGGTTGGGGCTTTATGGAGACATGCATGACACTGATGAATAGCTCTTGATGTGTGCTCATATAGTGGTGAAATTGGCTGTAGTGTATGTCTGTAGCCGAGGGTCTCTCACACACACATCCAAAGAAGTACAACAATTGTGAACTGCATGGATTTGAAGTTTATATCTGCAGGATATTTTTGAGCAAAATTTATATAACGACATGAGTTCTCGGAAACTGATTACTGAACTGATGACTGCATTTTCTGTCTGAATTTAATCTTAAGTAGTAGTTTTATTATTATTATTATTATTATTAGTATTATTATTATTAATTTTGGAGTGTGTTTGTTATTATTTTGGCAAATTATTCCAGACAGTTGAAAAACAAATAATTAAGAGAACATCATTTATTTTACATTTCATTATGCTTTGACAAAATTTAGACTAGTACAGAAGAAATTAATAATTAATTATTAATGAAATCACATTGTGCTGAATTGAAAAGCAAATCAGAGGTTAATATTAATTAACAACTAGTTAATTAAAAACTAGATAATGAGAAAATTGTTATTTAACCAAAGACAATACTTGATTGCTGATATGACAAAGTTTTCTGTAAGTAGGCATTTAGTTACTTAAGGAATCTTCAGGATATACGCTTTGTAAGTCTTGAGGAGAGATGACTTTTTGATTTCTGCTTAATATGCCATGGGGCTTGTTTGATTATCTGTTTGTTTGTTTGTTTGTTTGTTTGTTTGCTTGTTTGTTTGTTTTATCTTTAAAAAAGATTTTTTTTTAAGTTTCATTGGCATTCCACATTTTTAAATGTAAGTATAAAATAGTAGTCTACATTGTTCATTAAAAAATAAATAAATAAATAATGCCTGGAAGCGCTGTGCATTTGCACCTTGAGGATGGAAGGTTTGAGTCCCATCTCGGGCTTCAGGTCTCAGGTCTGTGTGCATGGGGTTTGCATGTTCTCCCACTGGCTTGTGAGTTCTCTTCAGGTATTTTGGTTTACTCCCTCAGTCATAAAACATGCACGGTAGGCGTGGTAACTGGTGTTTCCAAATTGTCATCGACATTATCATTAATAAGAAATTGGAAAAATTTCAAAAGTCAGAAAATTGTTGTAATATGAAAAACAAAAAAATTCAGGACACACTATTATAAAAACAATGCCTAATATTTAGGCTTATTTTTTTTACGTATACGAGAAATCGCATCACATTAGCATATAACATATGTACAATACTAGGTACAGTATATAACTGGATATCTAGTTTAGATATTAGCTTTTATTGTACTAATTGTTGTATAGAAAATGCATTCTATAAGGAAAAAACTAAACATTTAATGCAAAACTGCTTTACTGTTCAATTCAAGTGCATGGAAGCCGTTTCCTAGAAAGATTAGCCTTATAGAGTAATGATTTAGCACATAGGACAAACAGCACCTTATCAGTCATATGCTCACTGCCAGCTGCCTGTGCCATCGTTTTGTACACAAAACAGGGTCTCGCACTTTTTGAATCTGTCCCAGCCAGTCAGGCTGCCACTGGCCCCCTTTGCTTCGCATCACACAGTGATGTTGGCGAACGAAAAGGCCCTTCACCTTCCACAATGTCGTCTGATCTGTGCCATCCTGTCAGGCATACAGTACACAGGTCTGCCTAAGACTGTCCTCAGAGAGGTGGGCCAACCCATCTGTCACTCGAGAGAAAGAAAGAGGGAAAGAGGGAAAGAGAAAAGGGGGTTAGAGATGCTCAGGGGTTATTGACGAGGTCTGGAAACACGATACCTAAAAGTCTTTGCGCAACAAGAGTGAGTACTTTAAGAGAAGCTTCATGAATTAATCTTGGGACAAAAAAAAAAAATCCACTTTAACTTAAAAGATAATGAACTCTTCCTTATAAAAAAGTTAAATCACAAAAATTCATGTGCTTTGCATGTGTAATTTTCACAGGTGAAGTGTGGTCATCTAGAAGCTTGGAAAATACAGTAATAGGGGTGGCGTTGAGACTAATGTAACCGAGGTAAATTTAGTAAGGGACATTTATAACCAGCTCCTGAAATAGCCTTTATAAAATAACCAAGAAACATGTTCCTTAAATGATGACGGTTCTTTCTCTCCTTTGCTTAATTTTTATAGAGGAATTGGATCTCTCTGCTAACATATGGCCTCCGTGCCAAATCTGATAAATAATGCATTTATTACAATGTAACTTAACTCCTTAATGACGAAAATGAATCTGTCTTACCCCTAAAGGCGACAGGACTGTCATTGTTACACCTGAAGACAAACACAATTCACACCTGCTTCTAGAAGTGAATAAAGTGCATCACACCAATCCTCCTCGGGTTAATAAAGTAAATAAGTAAATAAATAAATAAATAACAGTTTAAAAAACACATCTTTTTTTTTTTATTCATGGCACGGATAAAGCAAAACATTTCTCTATAATTTTGGTGATTTATTTCATAAATAATTATAAGCACCAACTCTTGTAACTGCAGACCTCCCCATTAATTTCACTAAATAACTGAATAAATCATTTGGAACATTAAGGTGCGAAACTTGAGTCCTGGAGAAAAGTAAGGCCTTTGTGGATTTATAATTTTTTTTTTTCTTTTCATAATCAAAGACAGAGCTCTAATTGATAATGCAATTAAACAAAAGCTGATGAGTCTTGGATGCTTATTACTACTAGCTAAATCTAATAACTAACATAGTAGAAAGTATAAAACAAGGCATAATGCACTCCAAGCATATAAGTCAGAGGGTCAACTGTAGGTCTCTGTCTGTTTTCTTGGTCATGCAGAGCTACTGTACTGTATAACATCTGATTTTGAGCTTTGTTGAGTCCGCAGCTCCACACGTTGATCCATCATAGTCATTCAGAAAGATCATGTTAAGTAAGCCTGGCCAAGGCAATTACGATAAAATGTCTGAAAATGCTAAACCAAGCAAAATAACAAACACACACACACACACACACACGGAGCACTCTATGTTCAAGCAATACACTACGGGCTGATGTAGAGCCATGTCAGAACAAACCCTCATAAATTACAGCTCGCTGTTATGCAGCTTTAGAAAGAGGACACGTGGTGTGGTGTTAGGAGGGACATTTATTTCATTATTTATTTTGCCTTAAAAACAGATGGTTCGTTGTGTGCGGAACGGAAGTGTCTGTTAACTCGGTTGGCTCGTGATTGGTGGCAGGGGTCCAACGACGATGCGCCGATCGAGGAGGGGTGTGAGCAACAGTGCTGTTTGCCATCTTCAGATGTGCTGCGAAACAGAACAGAAGGGAGTCAGGTGGCGCCGGTGCTCCTGCTCTCCAACTCTGCCACCGGCCTCTGCTCAGGCGCGAGCTCGGGGTCTTGTGGATGTAGACATATGCAACTGTATAAACAGAGCAAGAAAGTGCTGATATCGACTCCTCCTTGTGAAAGTTAGCCAACATGCTTGTGATTAAACCTGCTGGGTGGCTAATGGGTTATTTGTTCAGCTTCTGCTCAGCTTCATTGCTGTATGGAGAGTGACAGCAAGCAACAGAGGCTAATGCTTAGCCGTTGCTAAAGACCCAAGCTGCTGAACAGAGACCTGTCTCACATTCTATTTGGCTCAGAATTCCGCCTTATGTTTTAGAGACAAGCTTTCATTGATTCAGTGAGTTGCATCTGGTATTATAGTAAAACTGTAATAAATGAATTTGCACAAATTTCACGATCTCACTTTTACATATTATAATGAAGGAACAGTTTAGTGTTTTAAGCTAAATTCATTAAATATATCTATAAGATTTGTCTTGCATGTGTGAAATATATATATACTATACACATATTATTTAAAAAAAAGTTTTGGTAGGTAATGTGAACAGATACACCTACTGTATTTACTTGTTTAATTGTTTATTCTGGATGACACAAGATGGAAAATTATTTTATATTCATGTGGTTGAGCGTTAGACATGGAGTTTCAGGGACAAAAAAGATAATGCTCTTAAATGGAGACATGCTAAAATGCTTTTACAGTGCTCATTCATTCATTCATTCATTCATTCATTCATTTATACATACATACATTCATACACAGGACTGTTGGTCAGGGTCATTGTGATTTTTTTTTTTGAGAAATTCTTTAAGACAATTCGATAATAAAAGATAGCGGGTATATACCAAATTGATAACTGCCAAAGTAGGATTTATTAAAGGACACCACAGTGTATGTCCTTATTTAAAAAAAAAAAAAAAAAAAGGAGAAAAACCTTTCAGATTTAGACCATAAGTGTTTTGTATTCTATTTCAAGTACAGATACTGATTTATGGAACATTAAATAGATACAGGTGCATATTCCATTACAGATTGTGAGATCTCTGTGTTAAATCACTAATGTGTGATTACTACAGAAATCATTTTGCCTTGATTTCCTGCACAAAGAAAAGACCAGAGCAGCAAACCTGTTTAACTGTAAAGCCAGTTGTTGGAGCAGTTAAAGAATTATAATTTGAAAACATACTGCATTTCTTATGCATACGTATAAAACTACATAATAAACACTAGACCACTAGAAACCTTAACATGGACGTAACCCCAGTTTTGGACTGATCTCATATGGATATAACAAACTCTTAGTAACAAACTAATAGATTTTTTTTTAATGCATTGCATTTTTGTTGGATAAAATAACAGCCAGTTTATAAAACATTTACTTGTGATTGTCTCACTTACAGACAGTTTGTACTAGCCATTTGTTGACAAACACATTTAAACAACCTCCATTAAGACTTCCATTACTGTTCAGTTTTGAGTGCTGTTATTTTCTATCTCGAAGCATGGTGATTTCATATATGCCACATAAAGAAAGAAAAAAAAAATAAATATAGAAAGAAAGAAAGAAAGAAAGAAAGAAAGAAAGAAAAAAGAAAGAAAAAAGAAAGAAAGAAAGAAAGAAGAAAGAACGAAAGAAAGAAAGAAAGAAAGAAAAAAAAGAAAGAAAGAAAGAAAGAAAGAAAGAAGAAAGAAAGATAAAAAGGAAGAAAGAAAGAAAGAAAGAAAGAAAGAAATGAGAAAGAAAGATAAAAAGGAAGAAAGAAAGAAAGAAAGAAAGAAGAAAGAAAGAAAGAAAGAAAGAAAAAAAGAAAGAAAGAAAGAAAGGAAGAAGAAAGAAAGAAAGAAAGAAAGAAAGAAAAAAAGAAGAAAGGAAGGAAGAAGAAAGAAAGAAAAAAAGAAAGAAAGGAAGAAGAAAGAAAGAAAGAAAGAAAGAAGAAAGAAAGAAAAAAGAAAGAAAGAAAGAAAGAAAGGAAGAAAGAAATAAGAAAGAAAGAAAGAAATAAGAAAGAAAGAAAGAAAGAAAGAAAGAAAGAAGAAAGAAAGAAAGATAAAAAGGAAGAAAGAAAGAAAGAAAGAAAGAAAGAAAGAAGAAAGAAAGAAAGAAAGAAAGAAAGAAGAAAGAAAGAAAAAAAGATAAAAAGGAAGAAAGAAAGAAAGAAGAAAGAAAGATAAAAAGGAAGAAAGAAGAAAGAAAGAAAGAAAGAAGCTTTGGTACGGTGGTGTAGTGGTTAGCACTGTCGCCTTGCACCTCCAGGGTCTGGGTTCGATTCCCCGGCCAGGTTCGATTGCCATCTCTGTGTGCATGGAGTTTGCATGTTCTCCCCGTGCTTGGTGGGTTTCCTCCGGGTACTCCGGTTTCCTCCCACAGTCCTACTTAAACACAGGATTATGCAGTATAGAAAATGAATGAATGAATGAATACTAGGAAGGGGAGGAAGAAGGGTAATTAATATTATATTTTTTTTTTAAGTTGTTTTAAAACTTGATTTTACAGAGAAATCATACACTGAATCAAGTATCTACCATAACAATTTACTGCTGATGAAAGTCTTTGTAATTAAATTGATAAAGCTAACAACCAGTCAAAACCTGTTTTTTATTTTTCCGTGATTTTTATGCAACTGAATATTTGCAACTGAATATTTGTGAGCGTTGGCTTTGTGAGCAACCCTTCCCTTCTAACCTTCTGTTAAAGCAGTTCATTCATTGTCTACCAACAAGCAGGCGGTCACACATCCTATTGACATGGTGTTGTGCAAAAAGTGCACCATTCAATATTTCTGTCATGGCGATACCTGCAGCATTATATACTAAAATACAAGACATTAACAATGAGTGTAATTGTGGATGTTAGCTATACGGTGTGTGTGTGTGTGTGTGTGTGTGTGTGTTTGCGTTTGACATCAAATGGCACCACAGCTTACAATAAAAATTATATTAATAACCTATTCATCCTACACAGGTTTATCAAAAAAATAAACAACAGATTGTATTTTAAATCAAGTTATATATAGATACCGTAGATTACATTTAAATCTCCTCGAGGCACCAAAGAAGCATTTCAAGTTAGAATCCCAACACAAACTGCCTCCTCCATATGGTTTTATTTGTGTGCATCTGGCTCAGCAAGAGGCATACAGTTACAAACCTATATTTCCAGCTTTATTCTCACCTCACCAAACGTGAAAATTGAAGGCAGAAGGATCGTGTGACGGGATTAATTAGACAAGGCCAAGTGAAGTCACACTCTTCATGGCAACACACTTGAACCTTCAATTACGCACTGCACAGAGCAATTAAAAGCCTCCGTCTCCTGCACTGTCCTACAGAGTCTACCTGTTACTGGGCACTCGCCCGCTCTGTAGGGTCCCTCCAGGGACAGCAGACGGGCTACAGGGTCAATCCGCAGGTCGGTAATTACAATTGATCAATTGTTGTCGGGAGGTGAAATGACTTGGTTGTTTTAGACGGGGCTCAATTTGAGAGGTCCATTTTAAGGTCTTATTTATATGTCAGGTGGTTAAGGGAGAGAGAGAGAGAGAGAGAGGGAAAAAAACTGACAATTTCTAATCGAGATGATTCTGGGCCTTTTTTTGTTTGTTTCTTTGTTCCTGTTGGACTGAATTTAGATCGAATTGAGCAATTTTGCAGTCGAGCCTATTCCATTTCCGGCCTTTCGTCTATTATCTATTACAGAAATTTTAAATTTTTGCAAACAGGTGAAAGAATTGAATCATATATATATATATATATATATATATATATATATATATATATATATTTTTTTTTTTTTTTTTTTTTTTTTTTTTTTTATCAATATTGTGAGTATACAGATACATAGTATGCACAATTTATACTCCCTTATAAAATAAAGTAAGAATCAACCTTTTGAATAAAATTTTCACAATTTGTATAAGCATGATGCTGTAAATATCCAAGAAAACCAATATAATATCAGAATGAAGCAACTTTCTTACTTTGGTTCCCTTTGAGTTCAACTGACATACACGGTACACAATACAATACAATCATTGATAGTACATAATCAAAATAAAGTCTTGTAATGAGCTGGCAGTGGTAAATGATTCTCTGCCCATGTTTCATTTTGACATGCACAGTACAGTAGGTTCATTCACGTGGGCGTGTTGTACTCGAATCTGTACCCCTTTTTGCACCAGGCTCAGCGATGGCACCTCCAGCACCAACTGCATCCACACAACAGGCACGCTTGGTTGATTAATGCTTTGCTCTCTGCCACATATCACTGCCCCTTCACAACCAGGATGTTGGACTGAGTGAATGGTTCTGACTCCACGACCAACAAGTGCTTCATTCATCCATAAAAGTAAAGATAATTTAGATTATAATAATATAATTACAGTACATTGACTTTCAGCATATGTGAAAGTATGCGTCACAATAACCTTGAGGTTCCTGAACAATACAGGAGAAGAAAAATGCATTAAAATACAGTATGACCGTGACCGAAACATCACCTATTACGCCACTCATTAAATGACAGAATAATGCTGTTAATTGCTGCAAAACAAATGAGGAAAATTTTATTTTTCAATGGACGATACAATAATTTCCACATTGTTCAAAATGTTTATCTACTGAAAGAAGTGGTGATGATAAACAAACAAACACACAGACAAACAGAGGTGGAAAGTAACGAATTACATTTACTCGCGTTACTGTAATTGAGTAGCTTTTTTGTGTATTTCTACTTTAAAAAATTTTTTTTCATTCATTTTCATTTCATTTTCTATACCGCTTAATCCTGTGTTCAGGGTCGTGGGGGACCTGGAGCCTATCCCAGGAGACTTCAGGCACTAGGCGGGAGAACATGCAAACTCCATGCACACAGAGACGGGAATCGAGCCTGGCCGGGGAATCGAACCCAGACCCTGGAGGTGACTTTTTAAAGTAGTTTTAAAAATCTGTAATTTTACTTTTACTTAAGTACGTTTTGTTTGAAGTATTGTAATTCGCTACATTTTAAATCATATTCGCTACTGAGTAAAAAATTAATGAATGAAAATGATAAAATAATAAAAAATATTATGCTTTGTATAAATGCTCCGTTGTGCCGCGTGTGTGTATCATGTCCTGGTCGCGCGCCGCTCATCGACTCATAGACGGCATCGACTAGCGCGACCATATATAAACCGGAGAGAGACGCGGGAAAGATGAAAGAGGTTGTGATTTTGGCGTTTTAACATTTGGTAGTGTATTCTGGTTTTAACTTTTTGCCTCCAATTGACTTTGATTATTGCTTTGTCCCTTTGGTTTGGTTGGTCTTTGTATATATTTGTAGATAATTTCACTGTTTTTGGTTGAGGGAGTCCGGGAAGGTACCTGTATTTTTGTTTGTGTGTTTTTTTTTTGTTTTTTGTTTTTTTGCAGGTAATCTAGCTACTAAATATAAATACCATTTTGTTTATTATTTTGGCCTGGGTCCAACCTGAATCTGATCCTCCTCCTGGTGTGTATATACAAACCTCATTATTTCATCAGTTAATGATTGGATCTAGTTCTTTCTGCCATATACCACCATTTCCATACAGTTTAAAATAGAACCCTGAACCATTATTTTGCTGTATGACCCTAGACTGGGACGTAACACCATATTTAAGTGACCACTTTGATTTTCAAGCACAAGAAAGACAACAGCTTTATTATGCAAAGGTGTTCCTTCAGTTAAAAACAACTAGTTTGAGATTTATATCTGCTCATCTTTTTTTGAACTATGCTAGAATGCCTCATCCAACCCCCCCCCCCCCCCCCACGATGTTTGAAAAAAAAAATTAATGAGCTACTTTTTACTTTTACTTGAGTAGATTTTTATAATGGTAACTTTACTTGTACTTAAGTAAAATTTCACTGAAGTAACAGTACTTGTACTTGAGTACAACATTTTATTACTCTTTCCACCTCTGCAGACAAATAAATAAATAAATAAATACTGGTTAGCATTGTGATCGATTGGGGTTCGATTCCCACCTCGGCTCTGTGTGCTTGGAGTTTGCTCGCTCTCCTTGTGCTTGATGGACTTGTGTCTAATAAAAGTCTAATAAAATAGCCTGTACAGGGATAAGCGTTATAGAAAATGAATGAATGAATGAATGAGCAGAAGTTCGATCATTTTACTTTAAGATAATTTTACAAACAGCAAATAAGTGCATTTGTCTCACTTGTATTATATAATATTTATACTATAATTAATATTCACATAAATTTGGTATTATTCGCTACTTAAGTAACAATCACAAAGTGGAGAGCGCTGTTAAATGATTGCGTGAGCATCACACTGAAGACTTGTTACCTCTCCAGCCAATATGATCTTACTTTCTCAATGCTTTTATGAAACTGGGCTTCAATCTCATGAAAAATTCACGATTTCAGTCGCTTCCACAAGAGCGAAGCTATAAGCACACAGATCCCTCGTCCAACACTCAGCTCAAACATCATATCTTTTCATGTGATCTGAATTGTCTTAAACGTTACAAACTTGAAGGTGCGACCCTGTGTTGTGTAACATGTCGTATTTCCCGGACGTCACTCGAATTCATCAGCGAATCTCTCGCCATGTCTGCGTCTGTGTCTGATTCTTGTCCTGAAGCCGGGAGCTGTTTGCTGTGAATCAACACACCATGACACCACAAACAGAAAAGCGGAAACGTACCGAGAGAGAATGAGTGAGAAGGGGAGAGATGTGGGTTTCTGGTCTTGTTTCTTTCCTTTAAGCTTTAACGTCTCTCACGCTTTTCCAATTAACAGTTCTGTGTTTCAGCGTTCAGCCGTGTGAAGCTACAGTTTGGTCTGTGTTGTTATGTTTTTTTTTTTTGTTTTTTTTTTATTTACAGCACAGAAAAATGTGTTTGTTTTTGATAAAACAATTCCACCAGGACCGGCCGCCTGTGATAGAATTTATGCGACGCCACACTCCTTATGAACAAATTAGCATTATTTTTCATGTTTACACGTTAAGTAATTGATAGTTTTTGCCCATTGGATATTTCTTGACAAATTCAATCTAAATATGTCGAACATGATCAGTTCTGATGATGTTCAGCAGGAGGACTTGGCAGGGAGGATTCAAAAATCACAAGTTAATTGCCCTGCTTTTAGTGCCAGTATGGGTAAATTAGCAAAAAAAACCCACAACAAACTGTGCAAAGCAGTTATTACTTAGTAAACATCTGGTTTTCTTAGGAGAACGCTGGACGCCACAGAAGCTGGAAAATGTTCTTGAGCGAGGCTCTGCTGTCGTGTTGTGTACCTTGTTAACTCAATTATTTTTTTTCCCCTCCCTTTTGAAAAACAGACCCTGACTTGAACAATGCCGGCCTTCATTCTCATCGAGGCCGTAAATTGACAGCCCTCCTTTAAGATCTTGGCAGGTAATGAAGATTTAACGTGGAAATTATGATCATTATAACAAAATGACTGATTCTGAGGGCAGATGATGAGCTATTAATTTAACCTTGCCTTCCTGTAATAATGCTGGACGGTCTGCCAGTTATTAGATCATAATTAGCTCGCGCTATCTGCATGGAATCAGGAGCACGGCTCCGTGGCACTGTGCTTCTCCGTCGCTCTGGGATCCAAAAACATTCCGTAATCATTTACAGAACAGCTATTTGAACACACGCAGACACACACGAGGGCCTGTATCTATGGAAATTTCACACGTGAAAATGACGAGTAGCAGCAGCTAATGAGGTTAAGGACAAAAACTATAACATTACCGAATCCAGGTTCACTACAGTATGTGTCTGTAGGATGCGAAAGACACATAATAACAATAATAAGAAAAAACAAATGAACAAAGTGAGAAAGAGAAAGAGTGAAAAGGGGGTGGAAAAATATACCAAACTGGATGCATGCGCCCACACACAAACAAACCGACACACACACACACACACACACACACACACACACACAGAGTTTGAAGCCTCACACAGAGATTGTGAGGAATAAGCATGTGTGGAGAGAACGTTGAAAGAGGGAAGAGGTGACAGAGAGAGAGAGAGAGAGAGAGAGAGAGAAAGAGAGAGAGAGAGAGAGAGAGAGAGAGAGAGAAAGTGGCAGTCAGCCATATGGACGAGTGATGAACAGAACTGGCCAGGATTTTGTTGTTGTCATACTGTGACACCATAAACATGAAACATTTATCAAATGTTTTGATTGAACATTTCAATAACATTTGACATTAATTATTCTGTATAATGGTCAGATTTTAACCGACCACTCACATCCGGTCCAAAGGAAAATGTCCTTATTAAGCAGATCTTCGTTACTTGTGTCATAAAACCTATTGTATATATTGGACTTGGTGTGTGTGTGTGTGTGTGTGTGTGTGTGTGTGTGTGTGTGTGTGTGTGTGTGTGTGTGTGTGTGTGTGTGTGTGTGTGTGTGTTTCGTGAGCAAAGGCATATCCATGAAATCTGTAATACTTTTATCTATCTGAACACATACTGTGGGGCTATGTGTGTGTTGTATGCCAGTGTGGCATGAATCTGCTCCTTCAGCAAAATTTCTCTTCCCTCTCTCCTGTACACACACACACACACATTGCTCTCCTGGCAAGCACCCACGGTCCCTCCCGGCACTGCTCCAGGTACTACTCACCAAACCAGCCTATTAATAAGCAACATATTTGCTTTGCAGTGCACACTTCTCCTGCCGTGTTCCAATAACTCCCCGCCTCTCAGCTGCAGCCGTGTAGGGGGCTGCGTTCGGAATACGTGAGGAAGTCACCGCCGAGGCTGAGGTGTGATTGCACCCAGGGATGCTCAGCCTGTCTCCCTTGGGTGAGAAACATGGAGCTGAGAATTCAGAAGTGGAGCGTCGTGTGTCATAGCCCCGAGCCTGCTGCATTTGGAGGACGACTGCTCTTGCAATTAAAATGCACTTCTTTCTCTCCCCCTGTCACAGTAGGAATTGGACTGTTGCAACCCAGGGAGCTTTCCTGAGACCAAATATTGCTAATTACAAAGAAAGAAGTGCCACTTTTTAATTTGGGGGAAGAGCAGCGTTAGACATCAAGCATGGAAGATATTGTCAAGAAGAAATAATGTTACAGACAGGGAAGAAACATGAACCATGAATGAAGTATAATGTAGTGTAGTGTAGGCTTTGTGTGCCGTCTCAAGCTATACAATGCATGAATTGTCCATTCTGGTTGAAATTACAAGTTTTACAGTTGACTGGGATCCATCATTGCCGTTTATCTCTCCATCATGACCAGTGAAAGGACAGTTTGAGTATTTTTTTTTTTTCAAATTTCTGTTTATTTTCTAATCTGGCCATTTTGCAGATACAGTATTAACACCAAATCCTGCAGTACAATCTTTTTTTTGACCAATTTGATTGGACCTGAGCAAACTTGTACAGTATATATCTAATACGGAGACATTTGAAGTGGGGACGTGCCCAATCCCTGCACTCCCTTCACCACACTTTTTTTTTTTTTTCATAAAGTTTGTATGCTTATATTTGCATGTCATATTGATATAGGCCTATCCTTACAAAATAAATAATATGGCCTAATATTATTACGGATGCCCTGCGATGGATTGGCACCCTGTCCAGGGTGTACCCCGCCTAGTGCCCGAAGTCTCCTGGGATAGGCTCCAGGTCCCCCGCGACCCTGAACACAGGATTAAGCGGTATAGAAAATGAATGAATGAATGACAAGTGTCCTGTTACTTTTATACAACAGTGCTATGCTCGACAAAATATGCTTAAAGATACTGTACCAGACTGTATTTTTTTTTTACATTTGTGTATTGCAATTTTGTTTCTTCAATCTCTGCAACAAAATTAAGTTCATACTGTAGGTTTAGAGTTCAGCACCGCCCAGCAACCAACACTTTCCACACGTCTTAGTGAAGCTGATTGAAAGGTTGTTTGTTAGTTAATTTATATGCTCAAGTGAAGGCAACATTTTACGTTACCTTAATTTCATTTGCTGACTCGTTTAAAAAAAATCGATGCCGATAGTCCAGCTAGATTGTATTGAGGATTATGTGCTTATAATTTAATTATGCTTATAATTCAATGATTAATGTTTATCCAATCGGGGTCCAAGTGGGGTTGTGCCAGGTTACTACCATTCACAGAATGCCCCTGCCTCTAACTTGATAAATTATTCAACTACTATATAGAAACAAAACAACACTACCACCCACTACCCCCGCCCCAACCCCCCAAAACATACAATACGCTATAGGCAACCTGAAAATGCCAACAATTCATGTATGTGAACTATGAGAGGAAACTGGAGTACAAAGGGAAACCAATCATGCATGAGAAGAGCAAACTCCACACACACACACACACACACACACACACACACACACACACACACACACACACACACACACACACACACACACACGACCAGAGGCAATTCAAACAACTTACTTTGGAGGTATGTTAGGCTTGTCTGACAAAATTCTAGTGGACTGAACTGCTGGTTAAAATTAAGGTTTTATTTTATCTGCTTTGTGTGTCTTGGAATCATCTGTGATGTGAAGGAGATTTAAGTGCAATAATTGGGTCCAAGTCTTAAAATGCATTACCTTGTGTGTTTTTTTTTTTCTTTGTTTTACCAGGGTAGTCGCATTGAGACAGTAGTCTCTTTTGCAAAAAGAGTTTTGTGAGTTTTGTGAGTTTTGTGGTGTTGTGACCTACAAATATGTTTGTAAAAAAAAAAATTGATGGAGAGTGAAGATAAGAAATACACATATATGTTCTGTTTTATGCTGCAGTAAATGAGCTGTGGTTCAGTATGACTGAATAAATGTTTCCTTCATTATGAAACAAAAATGCATTACGGTAATGTCACTGGCATAATCAGATTAGTGTCATTTATACGAGAGGTGTCCAAGACAAAACAGGGACTTTTGATTGTGCAGAATAACAGAACACAGTTATGAGAGTACAGTATATAATCTTCTGTCATATTAAAGTACTTATCGTTGCTTTTCAATAGTGCTTGGATACCATCAAGGTAGAAAGTTTTCTCAGGATGCTGGAACCATGATCAGCCTGCCTGCTTCAAGTGTGAAACACCGGCCTTCCAGGAACTCCTTTAATAGCCTTTCCTTTTTAAAAAAAAAAAAATTATTTGATCACCCTTTGTGAACGACCCCATACTGCTCAATACACCATGTACATAACAAAAACTCAGCTGAAACTTACAGTATTGTCACTTCCTCCATACAGTCTTGACCTCACTCTTAGTGATTTTCACATTTTGGGCCATTAAAGGAGTTCCTGGGAGGCCAGAGTTTCAGCAGTGATAATTGCAGCCTGTCCGATCATGGCTCTGGCATACTGTACTAAGAAAACGTTCTACCTTACTGCACAAAGGATGCAGATTTAGAGCTCTACTATGAAAAAAAAAATGAGTGTGAACCACATAAATACTAATATCTGCTCAAAATAAAAGCAATAGTTTGGTAAAAAAAAAAAAAAAAAAAAGAAAAAACACTCTTCCCCCCGGGACTTCAAAACTAATAATGCTAACATGTTAGCCGCTTGCCTACATAAATAATCAAACATCATTTCACAAAGAAAAAGTCAATATCCAATTAAATAAATTTAAATATTATATATTAGAGCTCATTTATTACCTTAATTATATTTCACCTACAAACACAGTGTGACACAGTTGAAGGTGATCATGTGATGATTTCGATGTGTTTTGTGCTAAACTCATTGCTACATTAACGTTCAGCTTCAGTAAAAAAACCCAAAGAAGCACAGAGCAGACACAACACACGTCATGGCTGACAACATTCCGAGTGGAAGTTATGTAAATACCATTTTTGCTTTAAGGTTAACACACACCATCATTCTGAAATGGTTGGCTTGTTCTAAAAAAACCAACAACACAGCTGTGCGAGCAATTTCCACTTAAAAAAAAAAAAATTGTGTGATAATTTTTACAGTAGCTACAGCAGAGTTATTCCATAAAGATTACATTTACCAAAATAAATAACAAAATATTTTATGCTTTTTTTTTTTAAGTAAGTGGCCTTATTGTCGAAAGCTGATAAACCCATGTACGTGTGAATGTTTTCATTAGCTCGTTGTCTAAAATAGCGTTGGTGGCGGAGCTGAGCTCTGTGTCCTGTTGATTGGAGCGCTGACGGCCCACCGTTTGTCAGCGCTCTCTAAAGCCTCATCGCAGAGCAGCAGGGCTCCCTGATTACTTAATTGCTTGTAAGAAGCTCATTAAGGCCTCCTATCCATCATAAGTTGTGTGGCGAGGAAGATGAGCCAGAAAGGAGAGTCATGAACAGAAACCGCTCCGTTAGAGCGCTTCATGATATCAGCTTTGAGATTAGCGTGTCCTGTTGTTACACAGCTCTTACAGTAAAAGTGTTTATTCGATTTTGAGAGGAATGCTTCACAATCTGATTCCTTGATCTGTTGTCCTAAATGGGGTTTTACAGAAGTGCAGATCTTTGAGAACCATAGATGTCGACGGGACTTAATAACCTTTGCTAAAAAAACCTTAATATAAAGCCTTGAACAATAAAACAAAAAGGGAGTCCACATATTGCCCCAGGCTGATTTCTCGTCATACTATAAGCATGAACATTTGAATATTTGTTGGATTTGCATTTACCACAGTTTTAACATTCTATAATGGCTGACTGGAAAGATGTAAATATGTTCGTTCTGCTTCCAGGTTTTGTTTCAGCTCAGGTGCACCAAGTCTGAAAACACAACAGTAGCTTTAGGATAACTTCTCAACACGAGAGCATCAAACATCCTAGATTTAGACACACTCTAAAAAATAAATTGTTCTTCATATTCTCCAGACACTTGGACAGACTCTTATACAGTAGAGTGCACTTCTTTCTGATAACAATATCTTCAGGATCACCTCAGCTTCTTGTGCTGTATGAATCACAACCCCACAGATATTATAATAATTGTACAGCATTTGCACCTACACACATTACATACACATTTAAACTTACACATAAGCAGGTGCAGAATAGGGCTTGGATGCTTGGCATATTAATTGCCGATCATTTGCAAAACGGGATGGGAAAAAAAAAAAATCCTTTGCCAAAAGCAAGTCTTAGAAGCCTCCAGCTGGGAGCGTCAGGGGCAGGCTTGTTGGCATCGTGGCAGCATATGTTTGGTGCCAAGAACACCAACGATTTGCATTTTCTTTATATCATTTTTACAAAGCCAAAATGCTCTCTCTTGTGTAGAAATGATCTGGATTTGAGTCTTGCAATTAATCACAAGTGAAATATATTTGCCGATGAAAAGGCCTAATTCTAGTTGCGGTTTCTTTCTTTTTTTTTTTTTTTTTTTGTGAAAGTGGGAGCAATCAGTTACTTGCGTAACATCTGCACAGAGCTTCTCCACGCAGGGTGATGAATGTGCCTTTAGGGTTGTATAGTTTGGCTTCATTTAGACTGGCTTGAAGGATAGAAAGAAAAATAGCACCATAGTGTAAGTGAGGTACTGCAAACACAATCAGTCATTTGTGGGGTGAAGCAACCCATTTTCTTTGTTTCAAAGAGTAAAAATGCACATTTTCTGCTCTCGCTGAATATGAAATGGCATAAGGCCATGTTTTGACACCGCATGAGCGACACAAAATTCATGTGCTCTTTCCAAAATGTATTCATCCGTTTGAGAATTTGATGCTGCCTTCCAAGTTTCTTGCAGAAGTTCAGTCTGGCTTTTTTGCAGTTAAGGACAAGTTGAGGGAACAGAAATTGCAAAGGTTCTTACTTTTGTCTCTCTGTGTACAGGTGATCACATGGGGCTTACTGTAGAAAAATGTAAAGAATTTAGCTAAAACAAAGAATGGAATGATTAAAAAAAAACAATTATACTGTACACGATCAGACAATTGGTTTGTATAGAAGAATATTATTACACAAAAGATTGGCTTACATGGTACTTTTTCAGTACAGATCAAATGAAAATTTCACTTATTCCATTTTTTTTTTCCAAAATTACATTAAACATAGCTACTATAGTTTACACCACAATCTAGTATATATACTGTATGAAACTTTTCATTTGGGTCTTTGGATATGTCAGGTACTGTACAACCAAAGTTGTCATGTTATCATTACTTTTAAGTCACTAGTGGAATTTGGGAATGATGTAAGATTTATATTGTCCTTTTATTGTTCATATTGTTATTTCATATAATCATATTATGTCAGCTGTGTGCATGTATACTGAGGAGTGTAAATGATACAGAATAAAAACACTGCTTTGGAAATACAAGACCGTTTGTTTTCATTACAAAGGATTGGAAACGCCCTATGAGGGCTGATATAATTGACACATACAGATTCACTTATTTATAAGGCACAATACATATAAAGTGGGCCATACATGGCCACCTCACAGCAGTAGATGAATAAAACATAAGATAAGGAGATAAGATAAACTGATATGAGAATATACAGGGAAAAGACTGCTGAGGAAATGCAACATACAATTCTTGAAAGACACAACCAGATAATCATGAAATTACCCAATGGTCCTAAATATCACCAATTCACCATGGTCCATGTACACATATGGACTCTACATGCAATAATGTTCCAACAAGCAGACTACCAGTATATGCATAAGGAGACTTTTAAGGAGAAATCTGCTACCCTCTTAGGTCATACTTAGCACCCATCCCATGATAACATACAAGTCATGATTTATCACCATATCATCCTGTCATAGCAGAGAAGTCGATCCCATGTTCACTGTTCCATTCGTGTGATACCATAACAGTGAAAACAACTAATCACCAGCATTTCAAATCAGTTGTAGAATGTGAGGAGAAATCCTTGGAATGGAATACATTGAAAGGTTGAGATACAACCATGCTGACTGACATTACTAGATATGGGCCATAGCTTACGCAACCCACAAGTGCTCAACAGGAGATACAGTAGAGAGTGATGTGGCCTAAAAATAAACAGAGGTGTCAAGTAATGAAGTACAAATACTTCGTTACCTTACTTAAGTAGAAATTTTGGGTATCTATACTTTACTGGAGTAATTATTTTTCAGCCGACTTTTTACTTCTACTCCTTACATTTTTAAGCAATTATCTGTACTTTCTACTCCTTACATTTTAAAAATAGCCTCATTACTCTATTTTTATGATCAGAACGCGCAACCCCCCCGGTCGCATGATAAGAACGCGCACAACGCACCCCCCCCCCCCCCCCCGCCTACCCGTTACATGATCAGAAAGCGAGACTTTAATGCTTTTGTCGCCCCTCACGGTACTTTTACTTTTATACTTTAAGTAGTTTTGAAACCAGTACTTTTAAACTTTTACTTAAGTAAAAAGCTTGGGTTGATACTTCAACTTCTAAACAAGTATTTTTGAACCCTAGTATCTATACTTCTACTCAAGTAATGAATGTGAATACTTTTGACACCACTGAAAATAAATAACATAAATCTATATATATTACATAAATATTTATTTTGGCTATAAACAGCAAAATTCCGAATGTTGAATTAACATGCATGGTTAAATTGGACAGTTAAGGCTGTAGGTTACTGATCGCAAGGTTGGGGGTTCAAGCCCCAGCATCGCCAAGAGCCCTTGAGCAAAGCCCCTACCCCTACCTACTTGAGGGCAGCTGTACCCTGGCTGATCCTCCGCTCTGAACCCAGCTTTCTAACTAGGATATGTAAAAAAAAATTAAATAAAAAAATTAATAAAAAAAATCATCTCACTGTGCTGTAAAGTATGTGTGACAAAGATTTTTTTTTTCTTCTTTAACACTATACAGTGTTTATATGGATCCCATTGGACTCAAATCAACTCTGAAAGTGTTAAATCAACAATGAGGGATTTATTATGTAGAACAACTGGAAACATCCATAAAAACCATGTGAACATCTGTTTATATGGTATTTTTTTTGCCTGTTTGACCCATTTTGGTTTTTTGCTCAGTCATGTTTATATGAACTAAAATTAATTTCATCACATTGCTGAGGTTGTGCTGAAAAAAAGATATAACGCTTTAGAATTGCACACACCTGTATTTATTTATACATTTATTTAGATGTATTTATTAAAACAACCCCAAAAACGCTTTAAGGGTTAAATGTGTTGATTTTTAATCTTACCAAGATCAGACTAATTTAGCGGGACACATGAACTTTGCCATGATGCTCTAAATCTTTTCTTCACAGCAGATCATTTGAGATTCTGCGTTAGTTTAATTAGGAATGCTGCAGGCAGTGCTGCCTGTCCCTAAACAAACTCCAGAGCAGATTTCCACGTGACAGAAATCATATGGCAAAAAAACAAAAAAAAAAAAGACTTTATTTAAAAATCACAATACCTTTTAAGTGGTCATCCTGTGCATGCTACGATTTTCAAGTTTTAAAAGAGCTGCATTTTTTTTGTAAGCTAATTATTTACAAAAATGCCTCTCATCAAAGAATTCATTAACAAAGAACATTAATTAAAAAATAAATGAGTAAACATCAATATCAAAATCTCAGCACTGTGGAAGTGAATACATTATGCGTGGTAATGATGTTTGAAAGGGATTTTAGCACCTCAGTGGGACTCTTTTAAACCCCTTACCTCTTAGGCAGTTGCTTATTTTGCAACCCTTTGTTGTTAAACAACAAAGGGAATGGGCGCTCATAATGTTATATTAATCAGCGGATTAATATTTCAATTTGATTTTCTTTATAGTTGAGGTGCTCTTGGCATTTCCATTTTCCCTCCATATGTGCAGCGATGTTAAGTGGTATCATTACCATTTCTACCTGGGGCTTCTGGAGATAACAGGCACCAGTGATAGCTCTATTCGACGCGGTGAGAGCGGTGCTGGGTAGCGGCTCATGCATTTTTAACGGCGCTGTTTGCTGCCGCTCCACTGCCATTCTTTTATAATGCAGCATGCAAACAGCTGAGTCACAGATTTCTTTTTCTTTCTTTTTTTGACCAGTGCTAAAGAAATACAAAAGAAGAAGAAAATCTTTATACTTTAGGCTTCAAACCCAAAAAACTCTCCAAGGCCGCAGATGTTATGCATGACATATTGCAAGAGGATTGCAGAAAAAATTCTGTCTTACTGTACAAATGCATGTCATTAATAAAACTGCAAATAGGAAGAAGAAAAGATAAGCATCACTCATTAACCAAATCCAATGCATGTTACCAACCACTGCATGTTACACATTAACTACATTGTGTGTCAAATTTTACATACAAGAAAAACTTTATGTAGTGTATTAAGTCTTACTTACCCACACTAAGATCTTTGTCTTCCTGCAAACATGATGTCCGGTAAAGACGCACAATGTTGGCCAAAAGACAATACATACCAGGTATTATGCACAAAACAAGTGATGTCACTAATTACAGTATTTCTAGCCTAAATGCTGAAGAGTTGTGCTAATTTGAATGAGCTAATTTTTCTCACCTACACACAAAAATGGCAATTAAGAATAAGCAATTCTCACGAGAACTGCGAACTTCTGTGGCAAATTTCTGTATATGATCTTCAGGATGCAATCAAGCAAGCATAGATTGAAAGAGTGACACCAGAATACTGCAGATGTTTTTTTTTTTTTTTTTACTTTATCCAGCTGGATCCAGCAGGTTTTGAAGAATAAATGACTTAATACTCAATATTGCTTGTTGTAGAGTAATTTCATTGCATAAAATAACAAATTGTTCTTATTATATAAATTGGCACTATTTATAACATTTGGAAATGTCAAACATTTTGAAACTTTCCAGAATTCCACTTTTGTCTCAATACTTTTGGCCACAGCAGTAAAAAAAAATTTTTTTTTTAAATTAGTCTGTGAAAAGAACTTTAATACTGTAGGTGAGTGTAATTTCTTCACAATCAAAAGTAACGGTCACAATTTGATAAAGTTACTGGAAAGGTATGTGACAAATTGAGCTGCCATTAACCTAAACGGTTCCGTCTACTGTGAGATACAGACTATCCATCAATATGTCCATCATAATCCTGCATCGTAGTAAGAGTGACTTCTGTAAATTATTATGAATTTTTCTTTTTTTTTTTTCGATTTAAGAAGATAATTTAAAGATGCTAGTTTAATTGTTTTAGATTTAAAAATTCTGGAAACATTTTTTACTTAAATATTCAGGAATTTTATTGTAATTTTATTACAAATGAGTTCGGGAGGTTTCCCCCCGGCCACCACACATTTGTATTGTAACACACTGTTGGACAGCAGCTTCATCAAACAAATGCACCGTCCCCTCACACACACACACACACACACACACACCTGGAGAGATACACTTCATACACAGAAGCTAAACCGTGTGTATAATATCCCTTATAGTCACTGTATTTATACAATGTGCAGTTATTACAGACACTAGATATAAAGCATGTGACAAACATTCAACTTCAATTTCTGTATTCGACTAGACTCGTGAATGGAATTTATACCACAATGTTGTTATGTATTGTGCAAACTGCAAGGCAAATCACTGATTCATGTTAATGAGCTCGTTTGAATTTGCTTTAAGATCTACTTCAAGAACTAGGGGGAGGTGTATGGGGAACATAATATAATCATAAAAACCAGCACTCAAGACTAATAAAATGTTCTGTTATTTCATATCGGATAGACTTTTCTGTAAGGAGACATTTATTACAGAGATTATTGGATTGAGGCGTCAGTGGGAAATTCGTTCCTGGCAGTAAGTTTTACACCACAGGAAAGTTTCCAGAACTTTTCCGCTTCCAGGTTCCTCAGTTTAGCTTCAAGATAGAAAAAAAAGAGAGGCTGGTGAGAAAACTTCGATAGCTGCTATAATGTACAGTACGTGTGTCTGAAACTAACATGGAACCGTTTGGATGTGCTGTTATAGGAACATGATCAAAACACACCACCATGTCTTTCATAACAGCGCATGTTAAAAAGAAGTGCTTTAATCCGTACTTATACCAAGTGTATATATATTGATTGTGTGAAGATTAGCCCTGTTCTCACACTCATATTGACCTTTAATTAAAGTTGTGTAGTGTTGATTACACTCTCTTCTTCACCCTCTCTCTCTCTCTGTCTCACACACACACACACCACACACACACACAATAACAATGTTGTTTGTGCAGCTCTCTCATATCCCAAGCCAGTTTATTTATTGCACTCAATCACACTGGTGGCTAATCAAACGGCACAGCTCTTAGGTAATGCTCACTGCAATTACATAAGGCCCTGTTTCTCATAAACACCACCCAGTTCGGAATAAAAATAACATAATTGCAAAACACTTTTTTGACTGACAGCCTTTGATTGACATGCCATTAGGTAATTGTTCACAACAGCTGATTAGTCGGTGACAAGTATTATTCAAATATCGCAGCAACACCTTGGAAACCCGAGCAAAGCAAGTACTCATCTGCATTCAAAGTGAGACCTCTGTGTGATATATACGATTAGATTCATTATATCAAGATCTGACATGAGAACTAAAATGATTTAACACCTTTGCCACAAATTATACGACGTGTAAATATTTTCCCAGTAGATTACAGGAGTTTGGGAACAAAAAAATCTGGCAGCACAAGTATAACCCAGGGAGTATCAGGTCGAAAAACACATTTTACATTCCCACATTATGTTCTGTAATGTCTTATGCCTACAATAGGGCTCTATAACGCAGCCTCAAAGCATCATTCAGCAGCTTGTTGAGTCTCTGAAATGGTTAACTGAAAATGACTCTCTTGACTCATTTGTGTCTGCACATGGTAATTTATCTTTATTTATTTCATTCATTACCGCGGCTCACACAGCTAAAGTGATTAAAGTCCACTGATTTCAGTCAGGACAGTCATTTTCCGTAAGCCATTTGGCTAAACTCAATTGTTAAGTTACAGAATAAGAGATATTCACGTAAGATGATCTCACAGAAAAAAAAACACTTTTTTTTTTTTTTGCAAAAAACTGTTAGAATTAATTTAGGTGCAGTATATTTACAAATATTGACAATTACATAAAGTGCACATATATATATATACATCTTTAATTGTGTTTTTGTGTTTTAATGCATGATTGGGTGTGTGAGTGTGTGTATGTGTGTGTGCCCTGCGATGGATTGGCACCCTGTCCAGGGTGTACCCCGCCTAGTGCCCGAAGTCTCCTGGGATAGGCTCCAGGTCCCCCGCGACCCTGAACACAGGATTAAGCGGTATAGAAAATGAATGAATGAATGAATGAATGAATGTTTTAATGTACATAAATGTATGTTTGTTTTGACATTATTACTGAAACATTTAGTTAAATAATATCTTGCCCATAATCTTTATCCATATTAATTAATATAGAGGCATCTGAAAATGCTACTATATATTGATTCATATGAATACTGTACATATGTATAATATGTAAATTAATTAATTCATTCATTTTCTATAACGCTTAATCCTGTGTTCAGGGTCGCGGGGGACCTGGAGCCTATCCCAGGAGACTTCGGGCACTAGGCGGGGTACACCCGGGACAGGGTGCCAATCCATCGCAGGGCACACACACATACACACACTCACACACCCAATCACACACTACGGGCAATTTAGGAACGCCAATTAGCCTAACCTGCATATCTTTGGACTGTGGGAGGAAACCGGAGTACCCGGAGGAAACCCACCAAGCACGGGGAGAACATGCAAACTCCATGCACACAGAGACGGGACTCGAGCCTGGCCGGGAATCGAACCCGGACCCTGGAGGTGCAAGGCGACAGTGCTAACCACTACACCACCACGCCGCCATAATATGTAAATATATTTTCAAAATTATATATTAAAAACATATTTATAAAAATAAACTGTAAACAATAAAACATAATTCTTCTGTAGCTTTGAAAGAAAGGTGTCACAATACCGTTGCTCTATTGCCGATTGCTCTATATGCGGCTGTGTCACTGCAGAGATGACAGAGTGTCCATGCTGACCCCTGTCTACTCCTACAATGGGCACATGAGCATCAGAACTGGACTATGCAGCAATGGACAAAGGTGGTCTAATCTGATGAATCACATTTTATTTTACATCAGTTGGAAAGCCAGGTGTGTGTGCATTTCATAGAGATGGGACCAGGACACACTATGGGGGAAAAAACAAGTTGGCAAACGGTGTGTGATACTCTGGGCAATGTTCTGTGGAGACACATTGGGTCCTGGCATTCATGTGGATGCTACTTTGACACATATCACCTCCCTAATCATTGTCACAGACCAAGTACACGCCCTCATGGCAGCAGTATTCCCTGGTGGCAGTGTCCTCTCTGCGCAACAAATACTGTACATCCTGTCACTACAAAAAATTTCAACATTGGTGGGATTTTCTTGACAAACAATCCAGGAGGGATGTTAATGTTGTACGATTCCACGCTATAGATGTAAGACAGGATTCTATAGTATGTCGCCCCCCCCCCCCCCAAAATAAAAACACAACGTTGGTTTTTGAAAGATCTAATTCATTTGTAAGGAATTGATGTTGAATAGTGTTGAATGCATGAATGACCCCCTGAAAACATTTCAAATACAACCCTCTGGCTGCTTCCTGATTAAATGTTTTGACACATTGCAGTAGTTTTGTATTTTCTACTGTATGTCACTTGAGAGAAAAAAAAAAGTCATCATATTTGCAACATTGGTTGGGCTCATGAATTCAATATTACACTATACTGCCATGTAGTAAACATTGGTCTGATGACATTTTATAGAAGTAATTTTTAAAAACCTGCAATGTTTGGTGCCCCATCCAGGTTGTACGCCACCTCATGTGTTAAGTCACCTTGGAAAGGCTCCAGGCCCCCTGCAACAGCATAAAGCTAGATACGTTGTATTAAGTGAGATAAGTCAATTAATAATAAAAACAAAAACCTAATAACAATGGCGTTACTACTGTATGTCTGTAACATTTCCAAATTAACATTCCCACAACACAAGGGAAGTCAGCTACATGGAGGCCACACTTGGCAACCTCCAGGCCTTAAAGAATATGCTGGTAACGTCTTGGTACCAGAAACCACAGCACACCTTCAGAGGTCATGTGGGGTCAATGCACTGAGGTCCCTGGTGGTATTAATGTTCTGAAATTGAACTGAAATTAGTTTTTTTCTGCACGTTTTTAAACCACAAATAAAGTTTTAAAAAGGTCAAATTTACTAATCTTCTGGATCTTATTAAAACGTCTATCCTACCTCTACATTTTATCGTTAATCTACTGATGGAAAAAACAGCATTATTGCAATTCCTTGCAAGAATTACAAGTTTATAAGGACCATTAGTTTCTCACTTTGATGAACAGCCTTTGTCTCATCACCTGCGGTAAAAGTCACTCGCTGGGTTTACTCATCTTCAGCCGACTGATCAGTGTTCATACTAACAATACTGAAGAAATCATCATTTTTTTCTATCCTTCCCTTGTGAAAAAAAAGTATGCCAAGTATATTAAATCCAAGCATATTTAAGTATGCTTGCAACAGACTAATGTTTAGTGTACTTGAAGTGTGCTATTTTTGACATACTAATTTTGTGTTAAATATATTTTAATTCTAATTAAGTTGTAGTAAAGCATAACTTTAAGTGTATTTAGTGTACTTTTATGTGCTAAATTGAGACAATTTTAAGTATACTTAGTACACTTAAAGTATATGGCTGTGTGTGTACTAACTTACATACCTGACAGTAATTAATACAATTTAAGTATATATTTAATGTATTATAAGTATATTACAGCTATTTTTACTGTGTTACAAAATTCATGATTAATATACTATGAGTATATTTTTATTGCAGCAGCTGCACGCTTCTGGTCAATTAAAAATACTAAAAAAGTACACTTTGTGGTTAAAATAAATATATTTTATTGTATCAGACACACAACATTTACATTTAGGCATTTGGCAGACACTCTTATGCAGAGCGACTTTTTTTTTTTTTTTATCTCATGACACAACTGTGCAGTTGAGGGTTAAGTTGAGGCTCAAGGGCCCAACAGTGGCAACTTGGTGGTTGTGGGGTTTGAACCTGGGATCTTCCGAACCGTAGTCCAACGCCTTAACCACTGAGCCATAATTTACAAATGCTAAATGCATTTTCTACACTATAACATGTTTTTGAAACACATTACATCAGTAATTATGAGGCATATTTTATTCATGAGTTCAACAGATTTAATTTGCACAAGGTTACAAAAAAGCACTACTATAGTTTATTTGTGTTTAACAAAACGTGTTCACAATCAGCCAATCAGGAAACAGATGAGAGAGTGCAAACATAAATTATCTTGAAAAACTATTTTCAAAAACTATTTTCAGCGTGCAAAAACGAGTCTAAAAGCGTGCGCGCACGAGAGAGTAGTGCACTAAATATAAGTACATTTAAATTTAACTGATAATATACTGAGACTACCGTATATTTAAAATTTCGAGGATATTTTTTTTAAAATATACCAAAAGTACATTGAAAAACAAGTTTAAATAAGTATACTTTGGAAATTAGACCAACATTTCACTTAAAGTATATTTTCCAATAATCTATCTTTGGAACGTGTACTATAATACAATTATTTTTAAGTATATTTAAGGTTTAATTCCAAAATTTGGTAAAAGCATGATGTTAGTATACTTTTTATATATTAACTGATGGTACAATTTTTTGTTAGTATATTTGCAGTGTATTATCGAGGATTTCAATATATTTGTAATACACTAAAGTGTATTTTTTTTTTCACTGGGGCAACTAAAATAAATAAATAAAAACCTATACTTAAATTTGCAAGGTTTTAACCATCTTTAGACAGACTGACTGATTTTCATGATAGTCTAGTGTTTAGCACTGCGGCCTCGCACCTCCAAGGTCGAGGGTTCAGTCCCTGCCCTTGGGTCTGTGTGTGTGTGTGGAGTTTGCATGTTCTCCCGTGCTTGGTGGGTTTCCTCCCACAGTCCAAAGACATGCAGGTTAGGCTAATTGGCATTCCCAGAAATGCGCATAGTGTGTGAATGAGTGTGTGTATGTGTGTGTGTGTGTGTGTGTGTGTGTGTGTGTGCCCTGCAATGGCTTGGCACCCTGTCCAGGGTGTACCCTACCCCTAAGTCTCATGAGATCGGCTCCAGGCCCCCGCCACCCTGAATGCAGGATTAAGCGTTATAGATGATGCATGACAGACTGATTAATTATCATGATAGTTTAGCCGCTTTAGCACTGCGGCCTCGCACCTCCAGGGTTGAGGGTTCAGTTCCTTCCCTTGGGTCTATGTGTGTGTGTGGAATTTGCATGTTCTCCCATGCTTGGTGGGTTTCCTCCCACAGTCCAAAGACATGCAGATTATTAATATGGGCAGGGGTAGCTTGGTGGTTAAGGCGTTAGACTCCTGATTCAAACCCAGGTTCAAACCCCAGAACCACCAAATTGCCACTGTTGGATCTTTGAGCAAGGCCCTGTAAAGTCACTCTAGATAAGGGCGTCTACCTAATGCCATAAATGTAAATGTGAATTATTAAACTAATTGGGGCGGCACGGTGATGTAGTGGTTAGCACTGTCGCCTTGCACCTCCAGGGCAGACCCTATAGGTGCAAGGCGACAGTGCTAACCATTACTCAGGGTTTTAGTCCTGAGTGCTGGTTTTTATGATTATATTATGTTCCCCATACATCTCCCCCAAGTTCTTGAAGTAGATCTTAAAGCAAATTCAAACGAGCTCATTAACATGAATCAGTGATTTGCCTTGCAGTTTGCACAATACATAACAACATTGTGGTATAAATTCAATTCACGAGTCTAGTCGAATACAGAAATTGAAGTTGAATGCACCTCCAGGGTCCGGGTTCGATTCCCGGCCAGGTTCGATTCCCGTCTCTGTGTGCATGGAGTTTGCATGTTCTCCCCGTGCTTGGTGGGTTTCCTCCGGGTACTCCGGTTTCCTCCCACAGTCCAAGGACATGCAGATTAGGCTAATTGCCGTTCCCAAATTGACCAGTGTGTGTGCCCTGTGATGGATTGGCACGCTGTCCAGGGTGTACCCTGCCTCGTGCCCAGAGTCTCCTGAGATAGGCTCCAGGTCCCCGCGACCCTAAATACAGGATAAAGCGGTATAGAAGATGAATGAATGAATGAATAAACTAATTGAGATTTTCAAATTGGCTGTAGTTTGTGTGTGTGCATGCTTGTGTGCCCTGTGATGTGTGATGGAAACCCATGCCCCATACTACAACTCACCTGACCCTGTACAGGACAAGTGGTATAAAGAATAAGTGAGTGAGACTGAGAGTAAAATAGAGATAACATCTAGTTATGGGTAGAATAAATAAAATGTTTAGCTAGTTTTTAGAAGATACCATCAGCATTATTATGTGCTTTCCCAAGCTGCAACACATTTTTCGTAGAGTAGTCTTATCTTCCAGTAAGTTGCAACATACAATTAAAGTGAGACAAAAGTTTTTTCAAGATTCACCCAGAAAAGAAAACAACTGACCTTACACATTGCATTATTTGACATGTCAGTCTATTTATGAGCGTACCGGGTACAATTGAAATTTCAATTTGGAATTTAACTGGTTATATCATTCACACCTCACAGCTCCAGCGGTTATGATTTAAGCTTAATTTAAGGTTTGATCTCTGTGTAGGGTCTCTCATGATCTTTCTGTGTGAGCGTTCATTCCTAAAGAAGGACTTCAGGAGCCTGGTCGAGAAGGTCCGCAGCACATCACCCATGACAATGATCATCGTATCTGGACCGCTTCCCACATTTCAGCGAGGAATCGAGAAGTTCAGTAGATTATTTGCTTTTAATGAATGGTTACAATCTTGGTGTCAACAACAGAAATTACGCTTTGTTGATAACTGGAATGTTTTCTGGGAGCGTCCTAGGCTCTATCACACCGATGGCCTACACCCTAGCAGAGCTGGAGCAGCGGTCCTCTCTGACAACATCTCCAGAACACTACGAACCATCTGACTGGCGGTAAGTCATACTGTAGATTCCAAACATATTAGACACATCACAACTCACCGTAGTGATAGACGCACACACATAGCCTGTCCTATAGAAACTGTGTCTGTTCCCCGAATACTGAGAAAAAAGAATAAATTTGTTAAATTTGCCCGAAACAATCTGATAACCAGAAAACCAGAAAAAGGCAAAATAAGTAGTCAAAATCCACCTCTAAAGTTTGGACTACTCAACATTAGATCCCTTGCGCCTAAAGCACTTATTGTTAATGAAATTATCTCAGATTATTGCCTTGACGCACTCTGTCTCACTGAAACCTGGTTTAAACCAAATGAATATTTTGGTCTGAATGAGTCTACTCCGTCAGGATATTTCTATAAGCACGAGCCCCGTCTAATTGGTCGCGGCGGTGGTGTCGCCACTATCTACAATGATGTACTCACTGTTACCCAGAAAATAAGGCCCAGGTTTAATTCATTTGAAGTGCTTATCATTAATGTTGCACTAAATGAAATACGTAATAAACCCTTGCTATATTTTACCTTGGCCACCGTGTACAGACCCCCGGGGCCATATGGCGATTTTCTTAAAGAATTTGGACATCTGCTATCAGACCTATTGGTTAACTCTGACAAAGTATTGATAGTAGGAGACTTTAACATTCATGTAGATGATGCTAACGACGCTTTAGCACTCACATTTATGGATTTACTAAATTCCTTTGGGGTTAAGCAAAATATAATTGGAGCAACTCACCGCTTTAATCATACGCTAGATTTAATTATATCCCATGGTATAGATGTCTCTAATATAGAGATCATACCTCAAAGTGATGATATCACAGATCATCACCTCCTGACATATACTCTACCCGTAGAACAGATTAGCTGTGTCTCCCCACGCTATCAATCTGCTAGAAATATGAATCCCACCACTAAAGACAGATTCACAAGTAATCTGCCGGATCTGTCCCAATTTCTTATTAGACCCCTAAATGCAGATGATCTAGATGAAGTGACTAGCAGCATGGGCACTATTTTTACCAGTACATTAGACACTGTTGCTCCCATCAGATTAAAAAAAGTCAGAGATAAAACATTGGCACCGTGGTACAACAGTCATACTCGCGCCCTAAAGAGAGCAACCCGTAACCTCGAGCGAAAATGGAGGAAAACTAAATTAGAAGTTTTTCGAATTGCGTATAAAGACAGTATGTGCAGCTATAGACAGGCTCTAAAAACTGCTAGGACCGAGCATCTTAGCCAACTGATAGCAAGAAACCAAAACAATCCCAGGTTCTTATTTAGTACAGTGGCTCGCCTAACAAAACCTAAGATGCCCGCAGAGAGTATCCCATCACAGTTTAGAAGTGAAGACTTTATGGACTTCTTTAATGAAAAAATCAAAAATATCAGGAAGAAAATAATGGAGGTTCAACCTCTAATAGTATCTCACGATCCAGTTCAGCCTATAGCTTCACATTTAGATTTTCACTGCTTTACAGGTATAGGACAGGAAGAGCTGTATAAACTCATCACCTCGGCTAAATCAACAACGTGCCTGTTAGACCCAATCCCAACCAGATTTTTAAAAGAAGTGATGCTTACGGTTGGAGAGCCACTCCTAAACATTATTAATTCTTCATTACATCTAGGTCACGTCCCTAAACCTTTCAAGTTAGCAGTTATTAAGCCGCTTCTTAAAAAATCTAATTTGGACGCGAATGAAATAAAAAATTACAGACCGATCTCAAACCTCCCGTTCATATCAAAAATACTAGAAAAAGTAGTATCAGCTCAAATTTGCACATTCTTGCAGGATAACAACATCCTTGAAGAATTTCAGTCAGGTTTCAGGCCCCATCATAGCACAGAAACTGCACTAGTTAAGATTACAAATGAATTGTTTTTAGCTTCAGACCAAGGCTGCATCTCATTGCTAGTCCTGCTCGATCTTAGTGCTGCATTCAACACTATAGATCATAATATTCTCATAGATCGCTTACAAAATTATATAGGCATTCAGGGACAGGCACTAAAATGGTTTAGATCTTACCTGTCTGATCGCTACCATTTTGTAGATCTAAATGGAGAACCGTCTGGTATAATGCCAGTGAAATATGGGGTCCCACAAGGGTCAGTTTTAGGACCTCTGTTGTTCTCAATATACATGCTTCCCTTGGGTAACATCATTAGAAGACATGGGATTAGTTTCCATTGTTATGCTGATGATACCCAATTATATATCTCAACTAAACCAGACGAAATACCTAAGTTGTCTAGATTAACTGAGTGTGTCCAGGACATAAAAGATTGGATGACCAATAACTTTCTTTTACTAAATTCAGATAAGACAGAGATATTACTTATTGGCCCAAAAACCAGCACACAACAGCTTTCACAATTCAGCTTGCGCTTAGAAGGTTGTACTGTTATTACCAGCTCAGCAGTAAAAGATCTGGGAGTAATATTAGACAGTAACTTGTCTTTTGAAAATCACATTTCAAATATCACAAAAACAGCCTTTTTCCATCTTCGAAATATTGCTAAACTTAGGAACATCTTATCCGTATCTGATGCAGAAAAACTAGTTCATGCATTCATGACCTCCAGACTGGACTATTGTAATGCATTACTAGGTGGTTGTCCTGCATCCTCAATAAACAAGCTTCAGTTAATCCAAAATGCAGCTGCCAGGGTTCTCACTAGATCCAGAAAATATGATCATATAACCCCAATATTATCATTCCTGCACTGGCTACCTGTTCAGTTTAGAATAAATTACAAAATAGTATTACTTACATACAAGGCCTTAAATGGTTTAGCTCCCACATACCTAACCAGTCTTCTGATACGCTACAATCCACCACGCGCCTTAAGATCACAAAACTCCGAACTTCTGGTAGTTCCCAGAATTTCAAAATCTACAAAAGGGGGTAGGGCTTTTTCATATTTAGCTCCAAAGCTTTGGAATAGCCTTCCAGACAGTGTTCGGGGAGCAGACACGGTTTCTCAGTTCAAAAGTAGACTCAAGACGCATCTTTTTAATCTGGCATACACATAACTCATCCCAGTACTCATACTCCAGTACACCTATACCGAATGGCAACTACGCTAATTCTCCCCATCTGTTCTGTATTTCTCTACCCATCCCGAGGCATCGGGAGATTTTGCCAGCTTCAGTAGACAAAGGCCGACCCTGCGAGGTTCCTGAGGCATCCAGAGAAGGACCAGCTCCAACTGGATTCAGCTTTATGATGGTTGGAGCTACACATGCTGCTCCTGTGCTTCCAGTGATCCAGACCTCATCTGCCCTCTGCACCTACTGACTCGTCCCTATGCTGAACTGGTCTTCATGTCAATTTAAATAATTTCTGTCATATTGAATTTTCACCTGCACAACACACAAGATGTTATATCATTTCTATCTGTTATCGCCCAAATGAGGATGGGTTCCCTGTTGAGTCTGGTTCCTCTCAAGGTTTCTTCCTAATGCCATCTCAGGGAGTTTTTCCTTGCCACCGTCGCCGTCACCCTTGGCTTGCTCATCAGAGACATTTCATTCATTCATCTCATTATTATCTGCACATTTTTCTCACACATCCACACTTCCAATTATTTTCTTTTCTATAATTATTATTATTATTTGTTTTTATTTATTTATTTTCTATTATAATTTTATTTATTTATTTATTACTTTATATATAATTATTATATATATATATATATATATATATAAATTTTTATTTTATTTTTTTTTTGTTAAATTTCTTAAATTTTTGTGAAGCTGCTTTGAGACAATGACCATTGTTAAAAGCGCTATATAAATAAAATTGAATTGAATTGAATTGAATTTAGACAAACAGCACAGCACATCTTCATGAAAAAAACAAAACAAAAAAAAACAAATGTTGAATGATGGGGACATTTGTGCAATCAGTTTTCTATCAGTCATTTACGCATCATGTCACCATGTGGGTCATTTAACCCAGGCCGAGTGGATGCCCTGATTAGGCAAAAGAGACAGAATCGTATAAATCTGCAAAGAGGGATATCAGAACAACATACAGAAACGAATAAAAGTGTATGTACTAATATCTCAGCTAAAGCTTTGTATATTGAACCTCATGTCCTGACTCGATGACCTAAACTCCTCCATATATTATTATCATCCTAATAGACCATCTTATACTCTTTAATTCCCTCAATGACCTGTGAGCTTCGACACACAAACAGTCACCTCGTTTCACTCACTCCCTATTTCTCTCTCTCTCTCTCTCTTTCTCACACACACACACCACACACACACACACACACACACACACACACACACACACACACACACACACACACACAGATAATGAGCCTGTGATAAAGGCCCTTCAGAGTGAATTGCCCACAGCTGCAGGGCCCCTTGTTGCGCTGGCAGCAGTGCCCCTGTCATCGAGCGCGTGTGCCTATCTGACCTGCTAATTTGGAGCATATGTAAGTGCTCTTAAAGTGGCGGCCCTTTTGACATGCCACAAACAGCAGCTGCCACAGCTGCCCTCCAGAAGCTTCATTTAATTCAATTACATCTCTGGGAGATATGTAAACGAGGCCATGCTCAGAGAGAGAGAGAGAGAGAGACGGAGAGAGACGGAGAGAGAGCTGCCGCGGGGCAGCTCGCCATGCCGGAGGGGGAAAAAAAGGGTGGGGGAAGATAAGGAGAGAGGGCTTGGAGAATGCAGAGACCCCTTAAGCCCTCCCTGTGCCAACCCACTGCAGCTATTCACATACACACACGCGCACACAACCTCTCCACGCCCCCACCCGCCAGTGTCAAGGCCCAGGTGGCTCAATAGGCAAATGGCTGGGGTAAGGATTCAAACTTCCCACTCCCTTCTTCACCATCCTGCACACAGCCAGCGCCACCTTCGCCTCAGATTCATGTGTGAGGGCAAAAAGTGGGAGGGGGTTTAATCAGGGTCATGGGCTTCTATCACTCTGATCAGGGAAACTCAGCCCCCGGGCCACCCTGCAATTAATGCAACTTTTGAGTGAAGAAGGGGGGGAGATAAATATTCACCATCTGGCAATTAAGGTTCACAGGCTCGTTCTGGCTCAGCCGTGGCTGCACGAGTGATACTCAGTGATGAGAGGAGGATAGGGCTCCTAACGCTGGTCTAGCGCCCACTAGATAGCTGCATGGCAAAGTGTTGAAAGGGCTGATTTGGATCCCATATTTTCTCCCTTTTAGAGCATGTGTGCCGTGCGATTTTGGGGGTTTAGGCCTCCCAGCTGCTGGCTGCTGTGGCGTGTGCCTGAAAGGAGCCCAGATCATGGTGATCAAATTAACTCCCCTCCCTGAAAGGGGCGCAAAGGTTGTCAATGTGCGCCGCGTCGCGTTTCACTGCCTCATTGATGTTATGATTACTCATTTAACCGAACAATGAGTGCCAAGTGGCTTCAATGAATGCCCTCCTGCATGAAAGGAGAACGCTGCTTGTTAAAAGATAGTGATTTAATAGGAACGCTGATTCTTTTCATCCTTTTTTTTTTCCATCTGTGTATTGTGAAACACAAATGGATGGAAGACAAATACAGTGATTAGCTGGGTGATTAATCTCAATTATTCAAGTTGCAAATGTGGGACCTTTTACCCGGCTGAAATGTGGAGAATAAGAGCCCTCGCTTAAGACAAAAGCGAGACAAAGAGGAGCAATGAAGTACCAGAGCCTTCTGTCAACACCAGTATAAATCCACAATGCTCCTGCTGTGGGTCAAATAATAGAAGATATTAAAGATCAGAGGTAACACTGACCATTTCTCTATATGGTTACCCTTTATAGTACATGCAAAATTAATTAGACAGTTAAAAGTTCATGATTCCTGTTAACATAACAATTTAGTTTAATCAGATACCTAACAAGATGTGATATTGTAAACCAATACTACTGGTTCTGTCATTGATATTATTATTATTATTATTATTATTATTATTATTATATTATGAAAAAGCACCATCATTATAGCTTCGCATAAGGTGGGGGGTGGGGGGGTGAGGGGTTATAAAGCAGGTGCACAGATTCCACGATGCTTATTAATAGCCATAATGTTGGACTACTCGTTAGCGATGTTAGCCATGCAGCTTCGAAGAAAAACTGAAAAAAAAAAAAAAAAAAAACATGCCATAACTGATCAAGGAAGATCAGGATACTTAAGATTTCCTCCTGAAGTATTCTTTCAAAATTCTACAATCTTTCACTACAGTATATTGATGCTGTTCCTGCTGCTTCCTTCACTCAGGACTGGGTCAGCCTGTGTGACCCCAATCTTCCACTAATTGCCAAAATCCCTCCAGCTTCCAGCTACTGTTGTGCTTTCCTGTAAAGGGATAATTACACATTTTGAATTATTAAGACTCATTATCAAAGCTTGTGCTTAACTTGATTTGCTGTACTGTACAGTTTCTCTGATCTTGGCGATCATTACTTATTTAAGGGACTCAATGCTTTTCCCCTGTTGGAATATGTCATTGTGTGGCTTAATAACACAACCATCTCACATTCCCTTATAATTTAATTCCCAGCAAAATGACACAGGCATAGTCGCCACCACCCAGCCCTACCAATAAAGCAAACAATAAGTGTAGCTTTTTACTTTGTTAAAATTATTTTCATATTGGCCAATTAATTAATCTAGTATTTTCATAAGAAAGTGTACATTAAAAAAAAATTTTTATTACGACTCTTTCTCCAGGGCTTTATCAACAACAGTAAATATTTTGAATTTCTCTTTCTTAGATGACCTACTTTTTTTGACTACAATTATGAAAAGTGTCAGTTGATTAAATTAAAGGATGGGAGAAATTTTTTAAGTTTAAAAAAAAAAAAAAAGTTTTTTGTGTTGTCAGCACTTTTCCAGACAGTTTGCAGACAGGAAAAACCTGCGTTTTATTGTTTGGTTTGATTGCCTTCAAGATCAAAAAACAGGCTTGTGAGAGAATAATTTTATATTTAAGTAATATCTAGATGTAAGTTTATTTGTTGAAGACTGTAACATTGAACACAACTAAAATGAATGCAAAAAAGTATAATGTATTTTTCTATAACAATATCTTGCATAAGAAGAATTAAATACTGTGGTTATTATAAAAAAAAAATGCTTGAAGTTATATTACATCACACCAACCCATTATTGACCTGGAAATGTCTCAATATATATTAAATAAAAAAAAAACACACAAAAAAGTTATTATATTAAAAGATAAGTCATTAGGGATTAGAATATTAAGTATACTGTAGGTAATGCAGATAAGGAGCCAACACAAGCACTGACTGTCTCTTAGATTCATCTACAAAAGACTATGAACAAAAACTTTATTTGGATTCTAAAGCAGTGCATTGCGAAACCTGGCTTGGGATATATTTGTAGCATGTTTTCTTCAATCCCATAATTAAATATTCTGCCTGACATCACACTATGTGGTAAGTGTTCAGTTTGAAATGGAACAACACATGAACAACACTGTACAACTCTGTTCCTCTAGCCTAGGGTGGTCACACAGCCAGGGGGTTTAGTGTATATTTCTGGAGTGTTTGCTATTTCAGTCAGCAGGGCCTCTGTCCAGTGGCGGTTGAAAATGTGATCAGTTATGTAAATAGCCAGAAAAACAACCAGGATTAGAAAGCTAAGAAGGGACGTGTGGTACAGACACTATATCTGCCCTTGTATTGGATTTCAATGCTGAAAATAACACACTTATGAAAAGCACTGAGCAGACACTATCATGTGTCAAAACATACTGTATCAACCTGCTTTGTGAGAGGCTCATTTATATGAGAACTGGTGTGTGTGTGTGTGTGTGTGTGTGTGTGTGTGTGTGTGTGTGTGTGTGTGTGTGTGTGTGTGTGTGTGTGTGTGCGTGTTTATTTCACCAAACTATAATTAAAGCAATAGTAATAATACAAGATGAATTATAAGAAAATAATCTTATTATATTAATCTGGGTGATGTGATGTGATGTGATGTGATGTGATGTGATGTGATGTGATGTGATGTGATTGGAGTCATTGTGACAACATAAATGTTGATAATTTTTCTATAATAGCACACCCTGGAGTGTTTAATTCTCTTTCAATTCCTGTCTTGAGAAACACTGTTACAAAGTACTGACATTAGAGACTCCTTACAAAAAGTTCCTGACAAAAGTCTTCATCACATCAATGATGTACGTAGGGTCCTTTGATGTTCCTGCATGGCAGTGCCCATGTGCACAAAGTGGTTTCATAGAAGCATGGTTTGCCAAGGGTTGAATAAAAGACCTTGAGTGTCCTGCACAGTCCTGACCTCAACCAAACTAAACACCTTTGGGATGAAATGGAAATCCAACTGTACTGCAGGTGCTTTTAGCCAACATCAGCTTGGGAGTAAATCTCAAACGAGACATTCAAAAAGCAGATATGGGGTGATACTGTGGTGTCCACCAACTTTTGGCCATACTGTGTAACAGTGTAAATTATACTTGTTTAACATATCTGAAGCTTAATACACTTGAGTGAGATATGGCAGAGAAACAGAAAGGCCTATTGTCATTCATTCATTCATTCATCTTCTATACCGCTTTATCCTGTATTTAGAGTCGCGGGGACCTGGAGACACTGGGCACGAGGCAGGGTACACCCTGGACAGCGTGCCAATCCATCGCAGAGCACACACACACACACGGACACACACACACACACACACTCATTCACACACTATGGTCAATTTAGGAACGCCAATTAGCCTAACCTGCATATCTTTGGACTGTGGGAGGAAACCGGAGTACCCGGAGGAAACCCACCAAGCACGGGGAGAACATGCAAACTCCATGCACACAGAGACGGGAATCGAGCCTGGCCGGGAATCGAACCCGGACCCTGGAGGTGCAAGGCGACAGTGCTAACCACTACACCACCGTGCCGCCAAGGCCTATTGTGCGGCTGAATTTTTTATTTTTTTAAGTGTAAACAGAAGTTTGGTGAAATAAGTTTGACACCAAACCTGAAATAGCTGAAAGATTAAGTTATTTTACTCAATCACTCACTCATCGTTTATACCGATTTATCTTACAGTGTCTCAGGGGGCCTGGAGCCTATCCCATAAGACTTAGGGCATGAGATATGGTGCCAATCCATCGCAGGGCACACACAAACACACAGTCTGGGCAATTTGGGAATCCCAATTAGTCTAAACTGCATGTTTTTGTATTGTGGGAGGAAACCAGAGTACCCGGAGGAAACCCACTAAGCATGGAGATGGAGAGAAGCTGCAAAGTTTATTCACACAGACCGAGGCAGGATTCGAACCTGGACCCTGAAGGTGCGAGGTGAGAGTGTTAACCACTAAGCCACCATGCCTTCATAAATGAAAATGAGTAATTAAGGCATATATATATATATATATAAACACGGCGGCGCGGTGGTGTAGTGGTTAGCACTGTCGCCTTGCACCTCCAGGGTCCGGGTTCGATTCCCCGGCCAGGCTCGATTCCCGTCTCTGTGTGCATGGAGTTTGCATGTTCTCCCCGTGCTTGGTGGGTTTCCTCCGGGTACTCCGGTTTCCTCCCACAGTCCAAAGATATGCAGGTTAGGCTAATTGGCGTTCCCAAATTGCCCGTAGTGTGTGATTGGGTGTGTGAGTGTGTGTATGTGTGTGTGCCCTGCGATGGATTGGCACCCTGTCCAGGATGTACCCCGCCTAGTGCCCGAAGTCTCCTGGGATAGGCTCCAGGTCCCCCGCGACCCTGAACACAGGATTAAGCGGTATAGAAAATGAATGAATGAATAAAAACACATCACATAATAATAGATGATTCACAACCACATGATAATAGCTAATATTCTTTCTTAAATGGCAGTAACAACCTTCAACAAGGCAAATTCCACAACATAATCTAACCCTTGGAGATGGTACATGTACATGTTGATCTACTGTATGTCTGTACGGCAGAAAAGAATTCTTTGTAGCACAGTGCACACATGTACAGTACACGCACTTTTCCTCTACTGCATACTGCTCTACCAGACATCACGTGATGTCTTACCTGTAGCCCAAGCCTTACTAATTATAAGCATAAAAAAAAAAAAATTGCTACTTTGTCCCCCTCTGTCCCATCCCTTTTAGGAACGATGCGTGAGTCAGATTAAATAATCATTGAAAGCAGGGTGCGTTTCACCTTGGGGACATATTGTCCCCTGTCAGAGGAACCTTCGGGGACAGAAGGCAGCTCAGCAGGAGAGCGCAGTGGGATGCGCGCAGCGCTGATGAAACGGAGCTGGCTTAATGAAGGCATGGCCCGTGGCTTCCGCGGCTACGCCATATGTTTCGCCAAATGCAAATGGCCCCCCAATTCAAACAACTTTTTCATCTTGATCTATGCAAATGTGTTTATAAATACAGGCTTATAAATATGCCATTGTGCGTTTAAAGGAGCAAGCTCAACCACCCCCGCATACAGGCACACAAACACACACACACACATATACACATACACATGCACATGCACCCTCATCACCCTCCCTAACACCAAGCAAACACGAACAAAAATGGCCGTCAGACCTGGGACAGATTAATGGCATCCCAGGGGGTGGTTATGGACTTGTTCACATGCTTAGATGCACAAAGAGCCCACACACACACACACACACACGCGCACACACACGCACACATGCACAAACACACTTAATGCCAGTGGTTTGGCATTAAGCCACTCAGGTGAAGGCTCGGCTTTTAAAAGTGGGGTTAAACAGTTAATTACGCTGTTTTATCTTTATCGGTTGTTGCCAACATCTAAAGATTTATTAATACCACTAAGATCATTTCTGTATTTATGCATTGAAAGACGCATCTGTCATAGTCCAAACTGTTTACATCATCTTCATTTATAATATACTGTACTGTATAAATACAACACAACACAACTAAGAAATTAAAAGTGTCATCCCTTAATAAATAGAATTTGTTAGAGTTGGCAAGTCCTTGTGGTACGACATGAACACAACGTTTTGAGTTGAGCTTTTATAGGGAAGTAACCCAGGACTTGGTGCAATTACTGTTACCACACCAAAGCAACCAATAATGTATGTAATAATGTAATAATGTAATAGATGTCATCACATTAGTCATTATAGCCTCTCGTTTTTTTCTTTCTTTCTTTCTTTTAAGACTAAAAACACAGTTCGTCATATTACAGAGAAACTGCAAAGTTATATCTTTACCTTGGACCGTCACTGGAGACATGGAAGACTCCTCCCAAAGATGTTAAGGAAAAAACAAACAAACATCTGATCTATTTACATGCAGTTTGCCGTGTACGCTGTTACTATGTATGAAATGACAACATATTAGAACAAGCGTATTAATATGAATCTGTGATTTGTCTTGTAAGAGGCAGTAGTGCCAGATCAGCTGTTATGGACAATCACTGACCAATATGAGTCGAGATGTTGAATCATATTGTATTCATATGATTTAGGTACAGTATAATGAGGGTGCATCATCTGCCAGCCAGAATAAACAAGCTTCATGAAGACAATTTGAAGTGTTCTGACCTCAACATGACTGAAAAGCTTTGGGATGAATGCTGACTTCAGCATACAGTAGATCTCCTGACTCAACATCAGACCCTGACGTCACTAACGCTCTTAGCTGAAATGAATACAAATCCCCACGGTGACACTATAACATCTATAGGAATGTCTTCTAAGAGGAATTGATGATATTACAGCAAAGGAAGACATGGGTGTGATACTGTAATGTGGTGTCCACAAACTTTTGGTCACACTGTATAACAGTGTAAAATATGCTGGCTTATCATATCTGAAGTTTAACAGACCTGAATGAGATATGGCAGAGAAACAGAAAGGCCTATTGTGTCACAGAATTTTATTATTTTTTTAAAGAGATAAGATGCTACTGTGACATGCCAAGGTGATGGCACTGCATTATAATGCAGACTTGTTATACTTGTTTTGACACCAAACCTGACCAACTGAAAATATCTGAAAGATTGTGGTATTTTAATCTAATCTAAATGAAAAGTCAGTAATTATACCCTAAGTACAGAAATAGATATAAATTCGGATCACTTCAGATGACCAGATAAAAATTTATGGAAGCTTGTTTTCACATCGTATGAGAAAATATTATGCAAATTTATCACACGACTGCAAGATAATATCACACAGTTCTACTTTTTCTCTCCTGCAGTTCTAAATGAATCTCACGTTCACAACTTTTTATCTGCCCGAGTTAAAAAAAAAAAAAAAAGTTACTATTAACTTTTACCTCCAACCGAGACACGTTATTCTGCTCAAACACGTTCTCCAGAAGTGACCTGTTCCTGCTGAAAAAAAGACTTTTGTCTTGGTGTGATTATTGGAAACCAAAGAAATAGTTGTAACTGCATCATATGAATAAGTTCTATTTATACTATGATAAAAAGCCGCAGTTGTGTTATATTAAATTGCATTCGTAAAGTAAATAAATAAATCCATCAAAAAATAACGTGCAACAAAAAGCACAACTGAATGATTGCGATTCGGATTATGGTGTCCGAATGCAAAGCAAACCTATAGAGTGTACCACCTGGCTTCTCTCTCTCTCTCTCTCTCTCTCTCTCTCTCTCTGTGCCATCACTTAGCATAGAGGTGGTCAGATTGTTGTGGGCACTACGGTAAGTGTTGTGACTGCACCTGAGCCTCAATCTGTGTGCCAACGTCTTTATCATGGCTCTGTGGTCTGCCTGGTGCCCGAGCTGTGACAGACCTGTGCCCAGCGAGAGACCTCACTAAATCACACTGACCCTACTGTACCTGCTCAATTCTTACAGCTTGCTTTACATTCAGCCTGCACTGCACAAGCTCATTTTCATAGTTCATTTTTTATTATCCTGTAAACAATTTTAATCATTAACAGAATTCATGCAAATGTACTATACATATTTTAACACCGTTTATTTATTCTCACTGATTATACTGATAACCTAAAAGAAAAACATTGTTTTTTTGAAAAATGAAAAACTAATTGATAGAAAAAGGTGTAGCATGCTCTTAATAAAAAATGCCTAGCCTTACCAGATATGTATAATTTTTAAATTGTAAGACAGCAAATATAGAATAATTAACATAATATAAGGCCACATACTGTACACTAATCTACTATAATCCAAAACCATTCATTTCAATTGTTGATTGACACAAAAAATGGAAAAGATGAAAAGTAATGGAAATAAAAAGTAAGAATACATTTTTTAACAATAACATTCATATTTTTCTTAAATAGAAAGAAAGAAATACGCAGCGCTCTGAACCTATCATCTCCCAATAAACCAGACAATAATATGGTAGTACTGTAGGAAACATTTAGCCACAGACACTGAACGCTTACTTTGCAACTTGATAATCAAATGTGCACCATCAAGTTTAATTTAAGCTTTTTCCTAATTTTTTCATTAGGAAAATAATAATGGAACATTTGTTAAGGGGTAGGATGTAGGCATGTGTGCTTGGTATGTGATTATTAGAGTCAGGGTTAGTATTAAACTGTGGGAGACATTAATGCTCAGGCAAAGAAATGAAATAAAATAATAATTAGGGCGAGTACAATAATCATAGGCATGCTCGACAGTGAAGGTCAAATTATCAAACAAGGAATACCCATCATAAAAATATATAGGAAAACAGGTTGGGCTCAAAATCAGGATGCATAGAATATGAAAGCTATCAGCAGTTTATCCATGGAGTTACAGCAAGATACCTGCCTGGAGGCCATAGTGATTAACTTACATCACTGCTTTGCTCTTATTAAAGCTCCACTTTACAGTACATACAGTATAGTGGTAGTTCAATTCAGCAGAAATGTTGTTGTTATTCTATCATATAAAAAGCACATGTAGTAAAGTGGAAATATATTAGATTATAAATGTTAATATGACATTATTTGATGTTGTTGTTGTTGTTGTGGATTATTAATTACCAGGTATCTACAAGACACAAAACTCTTGTACACTTATAAACATTTTGAAGCTTGATGTTGTGGAAGCATTTGATAATAATAATAATAATAATAATAATAATAATAATAATAATAATAATAATAATAATAATAGGACCCTGTCCAGGGTGTACCCCACCTAGTGCCCGAAGTCTCCTGGGATAGGCTCCAGGCCCCCGCGACCCTGAACACAGGATTAAGCGGTATAGAAAATGAATGAATAATAATAGGACATTCTAGGATGTCTCACACCTCCAGAGTGGAGAGTTGCGTCCTGTCTTCGGGTCTGCGCGTGTGAAATTTGTGCGTTCTCCCCATGCTTGTTGGAACTCTTGTTTCCCTTGTCAGTCTAAAGACATGAAGATCTGTCAAATTGCCAGTAGTGTGTGAGTTTGTGCATGCTTATTGTATGCCCTGCAATGGACAGGGACAAAGTCCCCTGGGATAGGTTCCAGACCCAACGCAACACTGTACAGAATTATGTGGTATGTTAAATGAGTAAGCAAGTGAGAGTTCGAGGATGTTTAGGCCACTATGAAACACCTGCACAGACGCCCACTTACTATTTATATGTGTTTATGTTTACGTGTATATTTATATGCGCTCACTCACATGCACACATGAGAGCAAATTATTTACACCCCAATGGCGCAACGAAATTAGATTTACCGTATTATCAGATTATTAAGATAAACAAAATGATTTTATGTGATCATGAGGTATTATTATTTCATGAGGTTATACTGTAAATAGGCCGACTAATTAAGGGGCGAACTGCAAACAGGTGTACACAACCAACACAGTAACACCCCAGTGTTGGGACAGGACAGGGGTGGAGTCAGAACTAAAACACAACTAGTGTTCATTGACTGGACAGAAGTTATTAGTAATAAGTAAAGTCACTAAAGGTATTTATGAAACAATCCCAAATTCAAGTCTTTTGTAGATTTATAAGTGCTGTAAGGATCTACTCCCTCTCACTGTATATCTGTCTCACTCTCTCTCTCTCTGACAAACTACTCCTCTTACTGTAGGCCTGTTTCTTCTCCCAGTGTCTCGTCCATCTCTGTCGTTCAGAGTTCGGTCTGATGGGTCTGATGGATGTGGCGGAGGAGTCATTGTAACCTGCAGGATCACAGTGAGCTCATTAGCCCGTGTGCTCCGGCGCTAATTCGGGGGTTACGAGCTGGATGTTAATTAATCACGCGCTTGGCAGAGAGCGGCGTCCTAGCGCGCGGCTGTGAGCGTGCATATCAAGCAGGCCGCCCGCCACTCCAACGCTCTCGTTCATGTGTTGTTTGTGCAGCACCAGAGAGAGCAAAGGTGTTAGGGAGAGAGAGACAGGAAGGAGAGAGTGATGGAGCCTGATTATCACGACAAGGGGGGAAATTTGTGCATTTGTTATACCATAACGTTGTTCTATATAATCATGCATCATGCTTTGTATACATTTTCATTACCTTCTGTTAAGTTTATTAGCTATCTCAGTTATCTCAGCATAGGAGTCAACCCAAGTGTCACACTCAAAGGGGGTGGGGGGGTGGGGGAGGGGTTCCATAATGTTCCAAGAAGTCTCAAAACTATGATGTAAGTTATTAAACTACACTAGTCAGGGTTATTAAATCATGATTTCATAACACTGATAGCATTCAAAAGAACAAACATTATTCCTTCTGTTATCTAAATTCCTTATGATGACATCAATGACCAGTTTTCTGCCTATATTTTCTGTCACAAAATAACCTTTTTGTTCAAACACTCTACTGATATTCATATTAAGCACAAGAGAACCAGAGTGTAAAAAACTACAATAATAATAATAATAATAATTATTATTATTATTATTATTATTATTATTATTATTATTTAATTGTTATTATTATTATTATTATTATTATTATTATTATTATTGATAATAGTCGTAGTAGTTATTGTATGTGGAGCTAGCCTCATACTGCAGTTTATGTGGAGATCCAAAATAAAATTGTATAAATATGTATTAGTTATTTAGAAATTAACTGAAAAGACTTTGGTATAAAAACAAAGAAGAAGAAGTTTTCCAAAACTCCTGCTGTGCCTTTCAACACATGTCAGCTGGTCCTTACTGTTTCCTAGCAAGGTACAATGGCCCCATCTACTGGAACAAATTAAAATCTTCTGTTTTAACTACAATGCTGTGTGTACAGTGTGTACAGTATGGCCCTAATTGAAGACTCACCTGTCTCACTTTGCATCTATAGTTAACTAGATCATCTCAGTCTCGCAGTATGTGCACTGTATGGGGCAGAACGGTTGCATATTCTCATAGGGACAAGAATATGATCAAACATGATGTGTTTACTTGAACCTTTAGTTCAGTACACATCAATACTGCTGGGCCTGTCAGTATCATGGCTGTCCTCAGAATGATCTGTCATTCATTATATTTCTGGGCAGTGATGGCCCTCTGGTGGTCATTATCCATCCAAACAACAAGCAAACAGTCGAAAAGTATTCACTATTAGTTCATCGTCGTATTTAGTCAGACAGAGAACTCTTCTTCTGGACAGAATCATATGTATTTGCATTTTATTTCTTTTTTTTTGAGGGGCGGGGGGGGGGGGACCTGATGGAACCTGATAGACTTCTATAAAAAAAATTGAAAGGGAATGTTATTTCATTTAAGTCCCTGAAATCCGGTAAAACTCATATAATTACTAATTAATGGCAGTGTTAATGACAATCTCAACATTTTTTCATTGCTTGATGAAACCTTCATTGCTCCCATCTCCAAAGAAATTCTTTATAAAAAAAAAAAAAAAAGTGAACAGATAAACAGAACGCCTTGTACAGAATACAAGCAGAATCACACCTTCGATTTACATTAAAATGCATTAAAAAAATATAAAAAAATAAAAATAAAAAAGGAAGGCCTGTAGAAAATGTAGTACTTGTCTACGTCATATGCTAAACACATGTCTTCCATTAACATGCTCTTTTGGATAGCAGGTGCTCTGTCAAGTGGTTCTACAAAATATGCACAATATATTTAGTAATTAAAAAAAAAAAAAAAAGATTTGGTAAAAGATTGATCTAAAAAAGATCAGAAGGCATACAAATGAATAGTGCTGACAACTCTGAATAGCCATGTTGCATTGCACTTTTCCATAACGTTGGACTTTATTAGTGAGAGGAAGCAGCACCTGCATCCTCTTTTCAAAATAAAAAAAAAATTTTTTTTTAAACGGAAAGGTGAAGGAGGGTGCAGTTTGAACGTTGAACTTATGCAGAACAGACAGAGTAATATGTGACTAGTTCAGGACATGAGACACAGCCAAACCATTTTACCTTTCAATACAATCCAGACAGCGTCTGTGTGTGTGTCTGATTACGGCTGGATTATTTATTTATTTATTTATTTAGAGATAAAGTATGAGAGAGTAAATGAGAAAAAAAAGATGAAGCTACAAAGATTGATTTGTTGGCTGGTTTCTTAGAATTCTTTTATTCCTGTAACTGTTGCAATATATATATTTTTTTAGTTCTCTCACATTACAAGGAGACATTGTTACTGTAGCACAGATACAATGTAATATGAGAAGAAGCACATGTTTCTCTATTAGCTCAGAAAAACAAAAGAGAGCTTCTTCTCTCACTTACCATTTTCCAGCAATGTTCAAAACCATATTAACACAAAATGCAATATCCTCCTGAGACCTGGACTCTACTGTTGTGTACAGTGCAATTTCTATTTATTTCTAACCCTATGGTCTCCTGGACTGGGATAAGCTCCAGGCCCCCATGACCATGAATACAGGATAAAGCGGGTACAGAAGATGAGTGAGTGAGTGTTTATTTCTATTCATACAGTAGCTGATAACTATAAATTTAATCCAAGTCCCAAATTTGGAAAAAAAGACAGTCCTACAGTGTATGCATATAAACAGTATATATATATATATATATATATATATATATATATATATATAGGCTATATACATATATACAGTATATATATATATATATACTGTTTATATGCATAAACTGTAGGACTGTCTTTTTTTCCAAATAGGAATATATATATATATATATATATAATCTTTACTGTATATATAGACAACAGAGTTGGGATAAAATGTCATGTACTGTATTCATATATAGAACTATTAGACAAAGTAAATGCTGGACTCACACAGCACAGCTACACAAATCATTTGTGCTGATTTGTAAATTCAAAGACTTGGCTCAGTTAGTTAGCAATCTACAAGATAACAAACATACTGTAATGTTATTGTTGGCAGTATTATCATAAATGTATAAGCTTTGGAAGTTGGCTTGTTGGAGCAGGATGAACAGAAGAGGAAAGGACAAAGCTGGGCAGATGAAAGGACTAAAACTCTGCTGCATCATCACTTTATGTAAAGATGAAGCACGGGCTACTAGTTTCTACTGGTATCATCATAAGCAGTTAGTCGAATAGAACTGAGTGACATTTTGTGAAAATACATTTAAACTAATTTCAATTAGAATGACAACAAAGTAAATCTTGAAAGCCACTGGAGATCACATGTTATACAGTAAAGATTAATATGCAAGTCGTTTAGTCTGGATTTTACCTTTAATAAGCTGCTTTTGTACTAAAAGCAGATGAATGAATGTAGACATGTCTGTCCTAAAATAAAACTGTGAAAATGACTAATGTGATGTCGTTTCTGTGAAATAAAGGCACATTAACTTTCTGGCAGATACCGAAACATTGCCTTAAGGGTTTTCACTCTAGACAGAGTTTTAGGAGATCTCAGTGAACTGTCAGATTTAATTGGTGTGAAATTTTACCTTGATGTCAAACAGATTCAATGAACTGTTGAATTTTGTCAGCAGACAGCTGCAGAACGTACACAGTTCTAACATTCATCATAATGTTCTTGATAAAAACAAAAATGATATACTATTGCTGTACTAGTACTAATACACAGAGCAGCTGGGGATACACGACAGTTTGGAGTCTTACTCTTTGGTAAGTGTGTATTGTAGATCAAAATCTTGGACTGAAGAGTTAAAATAAAATACAGCTAACGAGTGTTGGAGTAATCTCATTAATTGGGATCTCATTTAAAGTATGTGTTCTCATAAATTAAATAGACAGAACAGACAGACACACATTGTTTTGTACCAGCTGAGCAACATTCCTGTTCAGTTATCCATTACGGTTTGTCTCTTACATATCGCTGTGTTCTGCTGATTCAGCACAACTCTTCTATAAACTGCATCTGGTAAGAGGAAATTTTATACCAAGACTTTCCAGTAGACTTCTGCCTAGCTGAGCCAGATTTGTGCTCTTAATTACCCTGTGCTGAGATGTGGACAATAAACTGGATACTGTACAATAAACAGATACATGTTAGCCGGGTACATGAGGAAACACCTGGGCTCGCTGGAAAAGCAAAACATGAATTTTTCACACCATGCTCTGTCCTGTTCCGATAGAAAGATCTCCATGGAACATTTTGAGGTTTAACAGCGACAAATCTAACAATCTACACCAACTGTCTGACTTTATTATGTTCTGTTCAGACCAGTCCTTGCATCACATTCAATCATCAAGCAATTATTTTCTAAATGAAACCAATTTGCTGTCAGTTTCATTTCTTCTAGACTGTAAGCCTAAACCTTTCTATTTTGTAATAGACACTGTTGCTGTTCAGGTTTTTGTCACATCCAGATTGTACAGTAACACTGTTTTTTACAGCTTCTCTGTCAGACTGAGCAAAGCTACACCGACATGAAGAATCAAGGCCTCATCTAGAGACTCAAGGACTTTGAATTGTCAAAATGTTGCCAGTTTGTGACTAAATTCATTTCTTTTTAAAATATATACAATTAAGATCACCAGCCTACCAGATAAACACACCCCAAAGTAAGACAAAGTAATATTTTATTTATTTTCTTTTTTACGTACAAGCTTTTATTTATTTTATTTTCTTTTTTTTTTTCTTTTTTTTCTTATTTTCTTTATTTTCTTTATTTTATTTTATTTTATTTTATTATTTTCTTTTTTTAATTTTCTTTATTTTCTTTATTTTCTTATTTTCTTTATTTTCTTTATTTTCTTTATTTTATTTTATTTTCTTATTTTCTTTATTTTATTTTCTTTATTTTCTTTATTTTATTATTTTCTTTATTTTATTTTTTTAAGGTCACCGGCGGTCGTATAAAGCATTTCACTGCATATTATACTGTGTATGATTGTGTATGTGACCAATAAAATTTGAATTTGAATTTGAATTTGAAGACACACACACACACACACACACACACACACACACACACACACACACAAACATACTATTACAAATTTATTTGTTTGTTTGTTTGTTTGTTTGTTTGTTTGTTTGTTTGTTTGTTTCGAATGAGAAATTAAATGGCCAATTTACAAACCCATTAAAAATCTTAATTTGCTGTCTTTATTTTAGAAACATAACTCTAAATTATGGTTTTGCACTTCAAATTTTTATTTCTCCCTTAATTTTACTTGAATGAATAATGAAGTAATAATTGTTTTGTTATTTACTTCTACCAGATGCTCGTACAGTGTCGTTGGCTTACTGGAAGTTTCATTTTAAAAAGAAGTTGTTTAAAAAAAATAAAAAAAAACTCTGCAGGTCATTTATTTCAGCACGGACACTAGTTAGTTTGCTCTCTAGTGAGCTCAAGTTTCAAATGTGAGAGAGGAAGAAGACAATTAGTCTGCTGGCATTAAGCAGCTGATTGTTCTGTTTGCCATCTGTCCATATACTGTACTGTAGCAGCTGGCTGATTATAGAGGATGTTGCTGTTCTCTGTAAGCTCACACCTATTCATTTATCACACACACTCACACACACACACACACACACACACACACACACAGTCATTTATTGTAGCCACTGTTTTTTGAATAATAAATAATAATAAATAAAGGCACAGAGTGATGATGTGAAGGACCAGTGTATATACAGGTCCTTCTCAAAAAATTAGCATATTGTGATAAAGTTCATTATTTTCTGTAATGTACTGATAAACATTAGACTTTCATATATTTTAGATTCATTACACACAAACTGAAGTAGTTCAAGCCTTTTATTGTTTTAATATTGATGATTGTGGCATACAGCTCATGAAAACCCAAAATCCCTATCTCAAAAAATTAGCATATCATGAAAAGGTCCTCTAAACGAGCTATTAACCTAATCATCTGAATCAACTAATTAACTCTAAACACCTGCAAAAGATTCCTGAGGCTTTTAAAAACTCCCAGCCTGGTTCATTACTCAAAACCGCAATCATGGGTAAGACTGCCGACCTGACTGCTGTCCAGAAGGCCATCATTGACACCCTCAAGCAAGAGGGTAAGACACAGAAAGACATTTCTGAACGAATAGGCTGTTCCCAGAGTGCTGTATCAAGGCACCTCAGTGGGAAGTCTGTGGGAAGGAAAAAGTGTGGCAGAAAACGCTGCACAACGAGAAGAGGTGACCGGGCCCTGAGGAAGATTGTGGAGAAGGAGCGATTCCAGACCTTGGGGGACCTGCGGAAGCAGTGGACTGAGTCTGGAGTAGAAACATCCAGAGCCACCGTGTACAGGCGTGTGCAGGAAATGGGCTACAGGTTGCAAATTTTGCATGTCATTCGGAAATCAAGGTGCCAGAGTCTGGAGGAAGACTGGGGAGAGGGAAATGCCAAAATGCCTGAAGTCCAGTGTCAAGTACCCACAGTCAGTGATGGTCTGGGGTGCCATGTCAGCTGCTGGTGTTGGTCCACTGTGTTTTATCAAGGGCAGGGTCAATGCAGCTAGCTATCAGGAGATTTTGGAGCACTTCATGCTTCCATCTGCTGAAAAGCTTTATGGAGATGAAGATTTCATTTTTCAGCACGACCTGGCACCTGCTCACAGTGCCAAAACCACTGGTAAATGGTTTACTGACCATGGTATTACTGTGCTCAATTGGCCTGCCAACTCTCCTGACCTGAACCCCATAGAGAATCTGTGGGATATTGTGAAGAGAAAGTTGAGAGACACAAGACACAAGAATCTGCAAAAGGATTCCCGACCAAGTATTGAGTGCAGAACTGAACATAATTATTTGAAGGTTGACTTTTTTTGTATTAAAAACTTTTCTCAGTCCATTAGAGCTTCACTATTAAAAGCATTGAACACCCAGTTTCGCTTTTTCTGGACCTTAATGAAAGCAGCTGATTTGTCACATCTATACAGCTGCTGAATTCAGTGGCTGCTTGTTTGTGAGTTTTTCTAACTTTTTTTTTTTTTCTTCAGTAAAAGAAAAGTATGCTCAGTTGGGTTGAGATCAGTTTCCAGACTGCTCACTTTAAGATAATTCTTAAATAATAATAATTTCATTAGAATAATAAAGGCATGTTTGGTCATTCTCTATCTGGACTGTTAACTCTTGAAATGAATTCCAGACTACGCTTCCTAATTTGTCAGGAAATACCTGAGAAACAACACAAAGTGTACTGTAGTTTATGCAGCAAATGCAGTACTGTAATATTTTTATAGTAATAACTTAAGCTGGAACTTGTATGGAGGACATGACATAAATAGATTTTTAAAACATGGAGTTGATAATTATAAAATGTGTGTGATAATTTGATATAAAAAAAATTTAAATTAATGAAAAGTTGTCACAATTTCTCAATTTAATGACAATGTGTCACAATTTCCCTTTAACAGCATACCTCATCATGGTTAATTTCTTTTATTTACTCTGTTCATTGTAAGAGCAGAGAGTCTGTTTTTACTTTTGTTAACCAACCGTTTAGTTGTGTTACAGGAAATTGTTTCTTAACTATGGATTATATATATGGGGTTTTGCAGTTTTCTCCCAGAAACCTGAAAATCAACCCCTGGCACAGTTCCAGTCCGATATCACCCCCTTCCTTTTGTAAAGGAGATAAGGCGGGGATGTACATTCTCATCTTTCCTGTCTGGACAGGACCCAAAAAGAAAAAGAAAAAAAGTATGTTTTGATGAGCAAAAAAAAAATTACGAATCTAAAAAAAGTTTAAAATAGTAAAAACAAAGTTATTATTTTTTTTTTTTAATGTAAGCAAATTTTTTCCTTGACAGATGAGGAAAGGCAACGTGTCTCTTGGTAGGTATGTAAATCAAAGATATTTTTGACATTCTTGAGTAACTATATTTGTCATTTTGTTAAGCCTTATCTCTTCAAACGTTTAAGTTTCTTATCTATAAGCACTACAAATGAACTTTATTTAAAGCAAAGCAGCATGTTACAAAGTCCAGCTCAGACTAGTTTGACTTGCCTGGATTGTTTGTTTAGTTCACGGCACAGAACTTCCACCTACAGTAACATTCCCACGTAGTATCACCACAAAATCCATCACACACACAGTACTTCCTTTTAACTGCAACATGAATAATGAAATGCAGAACCAAATGCTGATTTCTTTCAATGCCACGTCAGTGGGTTAAAGTGATGGCAAAACTTTTTTCTTTTTTTAACCGATCATCTTTTATATGTTTTAACTTTTATTTGATAATAAAATTATCTATTTGATAATTTCAGCTGCAGTAACATCTGATAATACCTGTATAGCTAAGTGGAAACTGTGATAAGCCTTTGCTTCAGAGGTTACACTCATGCCATTTACCAAAGCCGAAAATCTGAAGATTGATTCATGGGTGAACTTGCACAGTGCTGGAAAATCGCAGTCCTTTGGTCCACTGCCAGAGATTGTTCAGAAGTTGTAAACAGTATGTCGTTAACATGGCTCTAGGCTGAACTGAAACTTTAAACCTACAGTAAGTAGTGTTTAGAAGTAATGGGGAATGAAAAAAGGACTCCCTTTAGTATTTAAAATGCCATTGTTCATAAATTGCCTATCACCACTCCTTTACTTTTAGAAGATTTAAAAGATTGAATACGGAATAACAATAGCACAATAAGGCCACTCACTAATTTAAATTCCTTTAAATTATATGTTTTATTAGGAACTTTATGTTCAACACTACTGTAAATGAGCTCTTGAGTTTAAAAAAAAAAAAAAGAAATGAAAAGAAAGTCAAAATCAGCCTGGATTCTGATAACATCTACATATTAGCTGTTTCTCTCTATTAAAAAAAAAAATCAAAAGCAAGTGCTAGCAGTGACTAACAAAAATAGAAGTAGAATTAAAATGATTCTTGATAAACATCTACAGAGCTGCAATCAACATTAGCACATGAAAAAAGGGATAGTTCTATCCTCCTGTAATATTTGAGGTCTAGGAACAAGTGTAAAAAATGCACACACAAATAAATGACCTTTAACAATAGGAATATTTATTTAGATTAATAAAATATATACTTAATATTCTTAAACATTTAAATAAAATGAGTATGACAACTAAAGTGCTTGTAATCAATACAAAAGTTCCCCAAAAGAAAAAAAGGAGAGTAAATTAAATCAGCAAGAAGTAGTAGACATCCAGTGTTTTTTGGTCCTACATTAACCTGAAATATGACACATAGGTTTCTCATGAATAGCAAACACCCAACACTTATACTTCCTTCATCATTAACACACTTCAAGTAATAAATGTTCAACCTGCACAGTACTTTAATAAATGTCACTTTCATCCTTCACTCCCGAGTTAATGGAAATCTGTTTAAAGCCCTGGGATTTAACAAACCATAAGACTATGAAACTGATAAAACTCAGTCAGCTGATAAATTCATTTATTTATTCATCTTCTATATGCATATGTACAGGATTGGGGTGGCCTAGAGACTAACCCATGAGACTAAGGGCACTTGGCAGGGTACACCATGGACAGGCTGCCAATGCAATGAAGGGTCCACACACTATAGGAAATTTGGCTTAACCCTTCGGACTCTTCATTACTTCTTTTTCTGCTTCTTTAGCTTTTTCCTCTGTTTAAGGATCATGTCATACAGTCTTTCAAGTCCTTCTAGTAAACCATCACCAATTATAGCACATGAAGGCTGCAAGTGCCATGGAGTAGAGGCACCGAGTTCCCCTAGTGCTAGCACCTTCTCAATTTCTGCCAGGGTCAAAGAGTTCCTCAGGTCCTGCTTATTTGCTACAATAAGCATGGGAACACCTTGACTCTCCACCGAGTGTGCAAGCTTGTGAAGTTCAGTTTTGGCCTCATCCATCCGTTCAGCATCCACCGAATCGACCACAAACACGATGCCATCAGTGCAGCGAGTGTAGGATTTCCAGAGTGGACGCAGCTTCTCTTGACCCCCGACATCCCAAAAGTGAAAGGTCACTGTCCTCGAGCGACCAAGAGATACTTTGACCTTCTCTGCATTAAACCCTTTAGTAGGAACAGTGTTCACAAACTCATTAAACTGCAGTCTGTACAGGACGGTGGTTTTGCCTGCAGAGTCCAGACCCAAAATTGTAATGTGCAGAGACTTCCAAGGAGAAAGATTAGAAAATATACTGGATTGATCAGATATCCCGTTTCCCATTTTTATCTGGTGTGAAGTCAGATTAAGCAAAGGCAATGATGGAGATCCATAACTGGACTTCCAGTTTGACTCTCAAAGGTTCTAGGAAAAAAGAAGAAGGATACCAGTGAACAAATAAACATATAGTCATGGAATTTATTAATGGTACTTAACTTTAAATACACATATATAACAGATTCCTGGGTTGACCGAGAATCAACAACCCCCAGCTTCAATCTGGTTAAGTAGCTAACTAACCAATTTACTGTGGTTATCATCATATATTTAATTGTGTGGGTTTCAGTAAGCACCATGGGGTCCGGAAGTTTCTAAGAAATGACTAACTAGTTTATTCATTTAATTTATAGTTTATTCAGCTAATTCTAGTTTTAAAATTGTATTGTAGTCATTATTTCAATATTACAGTTATAAGAGTAATTGTAACGTCATGTGACTTAAATGCTGGAGCTTGAATGCTTTCTAGGCACAATATTTTCTTGGTATGTCTAATACTAAGGTATTTTCTGATGTGATGAATACATTTCAAACTGGATCTAAATACAGTTTTAATAAACTTGGGAAAGTGCTAATATACTGTAATGTTACGGATACACAGTATAACAGGGTAACGACTAGAATTCCAGTTATAGAAGCTGCACACACCCACATGCCCGCAGCCACTCAACCCATGCGCTCACTGTCACATTGAGTTTTGATACTATTGAGGCATTTGAGGAAGTAAAATATTGCTGTTTCTTTACTATATACACATATGCTGTTTCCCTGTACTATATACACTATTTTATCCCAAAAGTTGGTTTAGAAATAATAATTATGGCAGATAACAGAGATACATGCTGCTCAGATAAATATTAAACTATTTATCTATTTTAATTTGAAGTTAGTTTGTATTGTTCAAATGCCATGCATTTTTATGGGGGAAAAAGGAACGAGCTACACTTCTACAAGGCTACAACTAGGCCTGGGCGATAAAACGATAACGATATGTTTCACGATATGTATCGCGATAGACACGTGATCGATATCAATAAAAAAATGTGTTCGATAGAACGTTCGATATTTTTTATTCTCTGTCGGAAGAAAACAGAGGTCGCGAAGCTAGATTGATTGCTGTCATGCGCACTCGCTCCGCGACCGGCTCTATGACCCGGAAGTAGTACGGTCGCGATTCAGGAAGCAGAAACGGAGACAAGATGGCGTTGACATTTGCACCCGCCAAATACGGGTAAAATTCGGCTGTGGCGGGTAATAACTTTATCATTATAGTATTTTATTCTTTGGTATGACAATTGTTATGTTTGCATCAATATGCACAACTAACATCTATAATATTACTTGCTTTTTGTGTGAGACAACCAGAGGAAAAGAAACGGTATTCTTCTTTTACTGCATTCAGTGCACACGACACATATAGTATACAGCGCGGTATTGCCCCCTGGTGGCCCGCCAGTGAATTAACATCAAACTCAAATATATTACAACAATATATTTTTGTTGTAGTTTTCTCTAAAGTCATCTGATATAATAAACGCATTTCACAATTTTATTACACTTTATTAAGCATTTCTTATATTTTCTTTTAATTTTACACCATAAATGTTAAGAGATGATTGTTAAGTGTTCACTGTGACTTTACACTTATGTTTACATTTAAATTATTAGATTTCCCCATGGTTGTTGACATTTCTGTCTTAATAACTGAGGGGACTATGATCATAGGAAGGTTAAGTTTAAAATAAAAATGTTTAAATATAATATATTCTTCTACTGGTCCTTATTTTAAATGAGTCATAAAAATATCAATAATTATCAATATTGACTGATATGAAACACTGATATCGTGATACAGTTTAAAAAACAACAAAATGGGGGGAATATAATATCAGATCTGGATGTTTATAAAATTGTGTGTGATAGTTAAAGAATGCCAATGTTAATCAAATAGGCACCCAGGTATCATGATAATATCTTATCAGGAGGTGATTGGTGATTCCCATCCATAGTAACATTAAAATGTTCAAGTAAAAATGAATATGGCGGCCATTACAAACACTGTGGGGTATATTTACAGAAAGGGGCTGTAAACTCATATACTCATAGGAATAGTTTGAATATAGACATTTTATACAAACAAGCTTGATAATAATAATAATTATTGTTGTTGTTATTATGACTACTAATACTATTACTACTAAGGTTTGATTACAATACACAGTGAAATAAATAAGTAACTTAATACAAACAGATAATAGTGTTTAACTACAAACTATTACATGTCACTTTTAAAAGCGACAGCACAAACAATAATATTTACCAAACGCACAGATTTTTACCTCAGTAATGTTCCCTTCCTGAAACACCCCACGGCGCGCGAGCGACTATAACTGTAAGACCAGTCGGACACTTGTAGGTCAGCCTTCGACCATAACCACTACTTTTAGCCTTACACTAGAATAAACGGAGTCAAAGTCATCAATATTGTTCTACTTACCCTCAGCACTTTACAAAAAAATGTTCACTTCCTCTGTTTATTTAGCCGCTAGGACACACACACGACTGAATGCAGCAGCAGCAGCAGCGCGCGACACACTGAGCGGCGGCAGTTAGCTCCGAGCTCCTCATTTGTTTACCTTTGAAATGATTGGTCGCTGAAAAGCACGCGCTGCATAAAACTGTGACGCAGCCTGCAGGTGCGAGCTCAGGCCGCTTTTGCATAGAGAACTGCAGCGTGGAGGCTTTCAGCTCAGCACAATGAAAGTTCTTTATTATAGCATCTGTGATGAGGATACAAAATGTGCGTGAAACTTATATAAATACATCATTCACGATTCATCATTAATTTATACAAGAATTATACATCAAACCCTAAAATATAATATATTTAATATACCAATAATTTCTGATGCACTGTTCTTGTATAGATTATGTATGCTACATAGATAGATAAATAGATAGATAGATAGATAGATAGATAAGTTATTTATTGCCACAATGTATAATGCACACAACTGTATATGCCTTTGTATGCTGAAGCAATTTCTCCTTCACTGGAACCATGAGGTCGACCCCCAAAGACAAAAGACAAAAGGTTGCCAAAGTTGGGAAGAAAAAATATTGAATATCCTGCTTCTGCGCCCTGACCTCAAACATACTAAACACCACTGGAACACCGACTGCAACCCAGACCTCCTCACATGACATCAGTGCCTGTGCAATTGTGACTGAACGGGAAAATCCCCACAACCACACTCAACCCTACTGTAGTAAAAAATCCTTTCCAGGACGTTGGACATTATTATAACAACAAAGTGGAAATACACATGAAATGGGATTTTCAACATGCATATACTACAGAGGGGCCCAGAAATGTGTGTGTATAAGCTCCACCTATAGAGAGATTCAAACCCCCAAAGCTGTTACATATTATATTGTTTTGGGGGTTTGCATGTTTTTTTTTATTATTATTATTATTCCTCTTGATTTATCCTGGTTTTGGGGGATGGACCTGGAGTAACATCCCATATTTTGTGTAAGGTGGCAATACATCCTGTCTTCACTCTCATACAAAATTATTATTCCGTTTACCCACATGATTTTGAGATGCGGGAGGAAAAACATCAGACAACCCAGAAACCCATGCAGGTAAAGAGACAAAAAGAATTTACACACAGACAATAAATCACATCCACTATTTTTTTCTGTATAGGTCTGAGTTTTACTAGTGATGGAAAATTTGCTGAAAAGTAAAATCTTATACTGTAACTGTATATATAAAATATAATAAAAAAATACTAACATCACATTGTACAGTAAATAACATATTAATATATTGTATAACTAACATTTATGTCAAGTCCTTCAGGATCATAGCAATATTAATAGTAACCAGGAATGCTTGATAAAACCAGTTTATTCGGTTTGTACTCGAAGTAATATTTTTTTCCTGTTAAAATGTCATTATTTCATCCAAGATCTGGTGAGTTTGTCTTCCACACGGTCCATAAATGCACTGTACACCCCTCTCCTGCGTCGATGCCTCTGAAAAAGTATACAGTGAGTCAAAGTAATAGAAGATAAAAACAGGAAATGTCTATATTAAAAATAAAAGATTAAATAAAAACACAAAATTGAGAAATCCGTGACTTAAAATTTCGAGAACTGCACAATGTATGTAAAGTATATTGTATAATTGTAGCATATGAAGTATATGAAACATTTTTTGCATGTTTGCATGATTATGATTGCATGATCTCAATCAGTAGTTAACTCCCAATACCTGTTAACCTCAGGGATTCAGTTTATGGCCAATAAGGCATATTGCAGGTGATCATTTCCATATGTTGTAAATGGAACATCTTTTTTCATACCATTACTCGTTACTGTGTGTAATGATCAGATATAGTCACTCATCCTTTCATTCTCTTGGCAAACATTGGACTGAAATTTAGCTCAAGGACAATAAACACTCAACCAATCACCGTGTATGTAGCTGACATGGTGGGCCAAATGGAGTTCGGCAGTATGAGTCTTGCATCCCATTTGGGTTCTGCTGGTTTGAAGGTTACCATTTTCTTTGATGGTTTTCCTTTTGGAGGAGTTGGCTCAGGTTGGATACCTGAAAATTTCATATTGTAATATTTATATATTTATAACAACAACAATGGTAATAATAATAATAATAATAATAATAATAATAACAACAACAACAACAACAATAATAATAATAATAATAATAATAATAACTAAAATATATCACAAAGCAAGTAATCAAGCTCACTTTCTTGCAAGAACTGAGTCTTTAGGTTCAACTTTCCAGGATCCTTTTCTATGGAAGTCACCATGTCTGGCAGGTTTTCATCACACTGCAATCACAAACAAACAGAAAAGGCCTCTTAAACAGTGCCAACTAGTGTCAATATGTGACACCAGCATTTCCATCTTCAGATTTAAAGTTGTCAGTCCAGACATGAATTCCAGGCATGAACCCATTCCAGATTAACAGTACCAATATTCATTTATTCATTCATTCATTTTCTATACCGCTTAATCCTGTGTTCAGGGTCGCGGGGACCTGGAGCCTATCCCAGGAGACTTCGGGCACTAGGCGGGGTACACCCTGGACAGGGTGCCAATCCATCGCAGGGCACACACACATACACGCACCCAATCACACACTCCGGGCAATTTAGGAACGCATAATTGACCTGCATATCTTTGGACTGTGGGAGGAAACCGGAGTACCCGGAGGAAACCCACCAAGCACGGGGAGAACATGCAAACTCCATGCACACAGAGACGGGAATCGAGCCTGGCCGGGGAATCGAACCCAGACCCTGGAGGTGCAAGGCGACAGTGCTACCCACTACACCACCACGCCGCCCCAGTACCAATATTACCCAAATAAATGTCTTACCCATAGAAAACAATACATATGAAATATGCTCAGAAGATTAAAGTCAATTACGTACCTAAAAGAACTGAAAGATGTAAAGATGTAAAATATGATTATTTTACATATTTATTATATATATAAATACATATGCATATATAAATTAAAGTTTACTCAAACGTAAATTTCAAACATTATATATAGACAAACATTCATCAGTTAATTTAATGGGTAAACATTGTTCATGTTAGCATCCAAGCAGGCAATTATGCAAGGTGCAAGAAATTAACTTTGCATGTATAGTATCTACATGAACCTGAATCTGCTGCCACATGATTGGTTGATTGAATAACTCCATTACTGTAGTGAAGCACAGCATACATACAGTGAAGTGACATTCTTGTAGTAAACTTACAGGTCTGAAATTGTGAGGCTTTGGGTTTTTGTAGGGACCATTTGGAAACTGTCCAAACTTCACAAACTGTAGCTGTGATTCCAGTAATCCAAGTGGTTTGTATGATGAGACAAACACTGGTGTATTCTTCTTTTGTTTTTGCTTAGACCACATGACAGGGGGCATTTTATCAAGGCTTTGAGAAATCTCTTCTAATCCTTCTTTGAGTATAGCCGGATCGAGTGTTTTTTTCTTGATCCGAGGCAAGCTTAGAGTGCGGTATAGTTTTGGGCTAAAGTCTGGTGGCTTTATTTCCCACAGGTCTACGTGTCTGAAAGCTGCCGTTGGTAGCAAGAGTGTGTGATTCCAACTACGGCTTGTGATTAAATTTTGACTGGCAATGAAAAGAAGCTTTCTGTTGAAATTGAATGACCTCTCTGAGTCCATTATGTCTGGACATCGCGCTCTATGTACCCGGTCCTGAGAAAAAATTAATCAAATTACTACTATAAGTATAGTGTATTATATTATATTACAATACATTACCATAACAGAGTATACAGTGCAGTAAAGATTCATAACTAAAGATGTTTAAAATGTTTAAAACGATTACAGGACGCAGAGTACACTACTTGTTTCTCATCAAAATAAACTAAAATTTACTCCAACATAATTTGCATATTAAATAATATATTTTTAAATGTTTATCCTACCATTCCCAGTTCCTTCATCTGTCAGTTGTATGTGTGACCCAGCGAGGATATCAAGTTTCTGTGTTGCACTGCAAGTTTGAATCATTGTGAACAATAAAAAGAGGTTGCTATGGAGGCTTCAGCTGAGAGGGTTTGTGCAGAAAACAACTCATGATGAAAGTCACAGTAAGAGGACAAGAAACTATGTGATGCATTACAAATATTTTTAAATGCAGTCTTGAGAAACTGACATTCAGATTTAATTGAATTCAGTTTTATTCATATAAAGCTTTTAACAGTGGTCATGGTTGTGACAATGGGAATCCATCCTTATTTGGGTGATAACTGATAGCAGGGATTGATTTGCAGTCATATTAAGTGTTAGGAAACTGGAAGTTCAATATGACAGGAGAGGTTTTTAAGTTATATGGAGTCCACTTTCATTATTGGTGGCTCAGGTACATAACTGTTTGTTGTCATTTCAGTTCTGAACTATTGATTGACACAAATCATCAGAGAACAGCTGTCTGCATCAGCTGAGTCCAAGACCATCTTAATGGTCAAGAGGAACTGTCCCCAGTCACTACACGCATCCCAGGTAGACCATACGCGCCTCCATGAGATGAGATCTCCAAACCAGAAGCGGCCCACCAGGATGAGTCAGATACTGTAGGTCTAAAGGGCAGAGGGGGTCTGTATCACTGGAAGGTCATAAGTGCAGTGTGTAGCTATTTTACATTTTTTTTTAAAATCCTTTAACAAATGTTTTTTTTATTGCTGTGTGTTTTTATTACTATATACCAATACTCACAAAAAAACACCATGTAGAGAAACATTTAAGCCAGTAGAGGGAAGCACAAGGCATCAGTCTGCTGTGTGTGTGTGTATGTGTGTGTGTGTGTGTGAGAGAGAGAGAGAGAGAGAGAGAGAGAGAGAGAGACTGATGTGCTTCACCACAAGTGATGATTAGCACACATTAGTTTTCTTGATTATCAACATCTATAAATGGATGAAGCAAGCAGGCTATCTATTTTTTGAAGCTACATAGTTTGTTAAATAAACATATTACTCATAGATTCAAAGCTTTCCACGATTCAGCTTGCTAAACATAGTTGTCATTGTTGGAGCTAAGAGTTTGTGACTCACATTAACTCAACGACACATTAGGTCTCTATACCAGCCAATACGCCCATTCATCCAGACAGTGATAAAGACTCTGTTGTCTATCAGGTAAATAAAATCAGACAGTGGTTTGGTGTCACCTATACTTGGAAATCTTCAGTTACAGCATACAGTGAAATACAACATTACTGTAGCAGGTGACAGGAAATGTATACAACACTTGCCCTTGGATTACAGCAAATTTGCACAATGTAAAATGTTCCTTACTTACGCAAGAATTTTTTTTCATCTTTATTCAGTATTAACCAATAATAATATACTATATTAAGTATATAAACCTGCAGATAGAGTTGCAATATACAGTGAAACTTGAGGGCAAACCCAAACAGAGAGCTACTGTAGTGTCTTTATAGACAATTCTGTCAACAGGTCAAAGGTCACACCTGGCTTTTATTGGGTTAAAAAACAGGCGGGGGAGTAAATTCCTTGGGCAAACAGCTCAACACAGCACACAGGCAGTTGTTAGGGGTAATCAGGTTGTTGGGAAGATCAGCACAAGGTAGTGCAGCATGAAACTGTCCTGAGAATGTGGCCTCAGCTGGACAAACACATCACAAGCCTTTGAGCCCTTAAGAATATTAGGTTTACTCATGACCTCATTATCCTTTTGCCTCTCATTTGAACAGGAAGGGTCACTGTTCTAGATCACTTTTAATGACTGTACTAGAACTTGCAAATGGCCAAAACAAAAGACAGCCCAAGTACAGAATAGTGAATGGTTTTGCTTTCCAACTAAGGAGATAAACAGGAATTCAAACACATTAGTCTAAACTCTTATCTAAGCATTTATTTGAGATTTAAAAACTATTGTCAATGTGTAAACACAAGAAAATTGCAGAAATAGCATTGTTTCTTGAAAGTTGCAAAAAGGTGGTGAATGTTACAGAATTATGTGCAAAACAGGATTGGTTAAATGCAAAATGTCCTCCAATGCCGTGTTCTCCATGCTGTATATATAAAACTAAAGTGAATTCTGGGAAATTAATTCTTTATTTTTTTTTATTTTTTTTTTACATCAAAAACATTTATGAGACCACACATCTCTGTACATAAATCCAGCATACAAGATTACTGTTTAGTGGGAAAAGGCCTATATATTAATTTTCATTCATTCATCTTCTATACTGCTGAGCCTGTGTACAAGGTAGCAGGGACCTGTAGCCTATTCCAGGAGGGCATGCTGCAGGGTACACCTAGCTGAGCAATTGCAGATGTGGTAACAGAGTTGATCTGAAGCACTGAATGGAAAGCTTTTCTATGGGAACAGAATGATGTCTTTTGGCACACTGACTTACTGTATGAAGGTCGGTGCTCTCTGTGCTGCCATGTGCTGGCGTGTTACAAAACACAAAACTTTTTTTTTGACCACTTTGTATTTTAGACAGTCTTTTACACAGAGGACATAAAGATAAATATCATAAATATCAAAATGTAATGTCACTTAAAATTTTCGCAGTTGCACAAAGAAATGCACTTTAACTTTTACTTGATTTTCTTTTTTGTCCATAAACTATCAGTAAATGCATTTTTCTTGGTAGGCATTTTTTTTCCTGTTTCTTTTCTTTACAGCTCATAAGAGTTAACCAGTCTGTAATATATCCTGTATTTAAATTAAAAAGCAGAATAGTGTACTAGAGACACTGACAGTACAGTACTTCTTCACAGTGTAGTCTAAGAAGACTGATGTATCATTTTGAAACTGTTACCGCTGAAGTGACGTCACTACATTTATCAATACTGACAGTAAAAAAAATAGAGAGTAGGAAAAGCATTCTCAAATACAAATACAAAAAAAAAAAAAAAAAAAAACAGACAGACAGACAAACAAACAATATCGGGACTGCGGGTTACTCAGAAAGTTTAAAGAGCGGAAAGCCTCAGGGATGTGAGGGGGCGCGAGCGCGAGCGCGGGACACCGTGCGCGGGACCAGGAGATGAAGAGCTGCGCTCGCGCCGATACGCAGAGACGCTTTGCCGAAGTGCACAAAAAATAAGGAGGTTTTTTTTGGTCGGATGTAGGAATAACCAGTGAGGACAACCTCGACTCGTTTTTTTAAGCTTATTGAAGACCGCTTCTGAGTGTCGGGGCATCGAAAAAAAAAAACAGACCTCCTACCAAACTTTGATAAGAAGAGCAATGAGTGCAGACATTTGGCTGGGGTGTATCTGCCTGGCTGCTGTACTTTACTGTACCGCTGACAGCACGCAGTCTGGTAAGTGCAAACACTGGAGATAACCGGCTGGAGGAAAAAAATATATGCGCAATGCACGAATAGTCATCATCTGTGCATGTAAAGTTAAAACGTTCTCATGCATTATTCTGGGTTTGTTCTTCTAGAACTTGTTTGTCATCAATCTTTGGCCAGTGAGCACGTCGTATTATTTAAGACCAGTGTCTTTGCATCAAGACCTACAAACTCACTCCTGGTTTGTGATTTATAGCTGCATTATAGTGAGCAAAATCATACAGTGGGAACATGAATTTATAAAATGGGTTACAAATGGGTTTAATTCCGTAAGAGAACCTAAGAAGTTTGGAATGCTTATGTTTGGCTGCAGCTTCTAGTTAGTCATTTTCTACTCTGCAAGAAGTTCCCAGTGTTAAATGAACACCCTTCAGCACGGTGGTTTAGTGTTTAGCGCTTTTGCCTTGCACCTCCTGTGTACGTGTTCGATTCCCATCTCGGGTCTGTGCGTGTGGAGTTTGCATGTTCTCCCCATACTTGGAGGGTTCCCTCTCTGTACTCTGGTTTCCTCCCACAGTCCAAAGAGAGGCAGGTTAGGTTAACAGGAATCCCCAAATTGCCTGTAGTGTGTAAATGAGCCTGAGAGTGTGTGTGTGTATGGTTGTGCCATCCAATGGATTTTCACCTCATCCAGGGTCTTCCCCGCCTTGTGCCATATGTCTCCTGGGATAAGCTCCAGTCCCCCACGATCCTGTAAAAAGCGGTGTAGACAATGAGAGATGAGCTTAATTTGGACTCATATAGCGTCTAAAAGCGTTAAATAAACCCTGGAGATTTTGTGTAGACAGAGCTACACTAATGAGTTTCCAGTGTCTAGCTGAAGCATATTTTCATCAGCAGCAGCTATTTTCATAACAGCTCATCTCCTACAGCACTAATGATGGACAGAAATCTGTAACCAATTTTCCTTATACCCTGACCAAACCTACAGTAGCATGTGTAGCTCTTTTACAGGAGAGACATTATTTTCAGGGAATATGCTATAGTTTTTGATATGCTATGCATAAAGGGTTCATACTTTTATGAAAAAAATTAATTAGATTAATTTCAAATCAACTGAGTTATTGGTAATGTTAGGGAAAGAAAAATTTTCGGTTCATTTATGTCATCTCCAAATCCGTTTTCTGTAAAGCACAGTTTATATATACTGTATAGATAACGAGTAATATATGCCATGCTACTAGATATGCTAGGCCTATTTACGCAATACAAGTTAAAATGTTATAGTACTACCCTATATTTGATCATGTTCAATCTCTGAAAACTCATTAGTAGGCTTAGTGAAGCAATGAACGCTGAAGCATGTTATCACAGTGCATTTTAGTTATTAATGCACACATTCACCAAGAAATGATCTGCATTTATATTTATTAAACATTACTAAATGTCTTGAATTAGCTGAATATTGTTATATCTGTTAACATTCAAAAGACAATTTTAATGTGTGCAACAAGGGAGGCAGAAAAGTTGGGAGAAATTTGCTCAAAAATAAACCTGGCTTAAGGGATCAGAATGCAGCACAAAGTCTTAAATTGGAAATTTCACAATCACCCAGTAAATCTATATATTTGCAGATTTCCTGATTTACAAACTAAATGAAAATCTGGTGACTCTTGATGGATCTGGTGACTGACAGATGCTTAAGATATATTTTTGTAGTCAGTGTCACTTTTGTCCTCGTTTTGGGTGAGATCCAGCACTGCCTTTTATGAAGGAGCTGAAAGAAGGTAGAATGTTTTTACCTTCCCTTTCATTGTTTAGATGATCTTACATTGTTGCTGAATAGGATACAGAAGGTCATTTTACAGTTTTGGCTTCGTCTTTGTTTGTTAGTATTTTACATGTCAGCCCAAACTTGTTGACTTGAGCCCCCTGTTCTCTCTGACATTGGGCTTTCTTCCTCGTCTCCTCTCACCATAGTGTAATGCAGTAGGTCTAGAGATCCAAGTAGGATGGGAGAGGCTCTGATCCCACCATACAGTGTGAGGGTAGAGATGTTGGGATTGGAGCTACTGTACATTTTCAGGGACATCTGCATGGTTAATGGTGTTTAGATCTGCTTTACTGTATAGTTTATAAGCTTTTGTGTGTGTCTGTGTGTGTGTGTGTGTGTGTCCTTAGTGGAACCTCCTGAGTGCAGTCCAGGGGGTCACACAGTTTTGCAGAACCCATACCGGAGCACAAGCTTCAGCTCCCAGCAGGGTTCCCAGTCAGGCCAGAAGCTCATCTGTGACCACTCACTGACACCTGGCTGGTATAAGTTCCAGATCTTTGAAAAACCAGCTCAAATGCCCACCAAGTGTGTTGAGGTACAGTAAATATGTTTAGAATCCAGTGTCAGGCTCAAATGGTGTAACATTGGTTCACTGTAAAATTTGAGAGTTCAGCTGGTTTACTACAGTCCACACACACACACACACACACACACACACACACACACACACACACACACACACACACACACACACACACACACACACACAAAATCTCAGCAAGGATTCTCATTTTTTAAATTCCTAATTTATCAAAGGCAGTGTTTCAGTATATATATATATATATATATATATATACATACAGTATGTGTTTGCGTTGGAGGTGGTAATGTGTTGCAGTCCCTCTATAATCATACATACTTTTATTCACATTGGCAGGCAGAACAGCATCCTGTGTGGTACAAGCAAATTATTTGTGTAGTTTGTTTAGAATTGTAAAAGAATCTGGATATTAGGATATTTATTTGCAATATTAATCAAACTGCACATAGATATTGGGATAATATTGTATTAGTTGGTCGCTGGTGATTCCGTTCCATAATTACTACTATTTCATTAGAGGAAGTTCATCTACTACTACTACGAATAAGAATAACAACAACAATAATAATAATAATAATAATAATAATAATAATACTGTATTCAATTTCCCCTTTCCGGACAATTAAGGTAACCTTACAATTTGCAAAAGAATTATTGTGTGAAGACATAAAATAATACAGTATATTTGAACATACTGGTGGCATAGTAGTTTAGTATTCAATTCAATTCAATTTTATTTGTATAGCGATTTTAACAGTTGTCATTGTCGCAGCTTTACACGATCAAAAGAATTTTTTAAGTTTGTATGGAATGTGAATGTGTATGAATCAAAATGGTCAGATAGTCCGAGCAAGCCGAGGGCGACAGTGGCAAGGAAACACTCCCTGAGATGGTAATAGGAAGAAACCTTGAGAGTAGGGCTGCACGATAACTGAAAAAATGATTATCACGATTATCTTGCTCAAAATTCAATCACGATTAATAATGACGATTATTCCTTTGGTAATGAACTTTTATTCACTTGTGTATTCTTATTGCACTTTACAGCCACAAATAAAGAAAAATAAACAAACCGAACATGTTTAGAATGGAGAGTTTTTCTTAGCTGTGGTAAATAAATAAAATTAAACTGCCTCTTCTACTTCAACTTGTAATAAAATCAAATAAGAATAAACAAAAATTACAACATGTTACAGATTTTTGGCTAAGAACACAAGCCTGTCATCTTGATCGGGCTTTAGGGAAGACCTCATGCAAGTAATTACATTTCCACCGGAACTAAAAGCCCTCTCTGAAGTATTTTTGTGCCACTTTTGAAAGCCTTGGGTAGATCCTTTCATGTTCTTTCCACCATTTTAATGGATCCCCCTCACTATCCAGGTAGCTTGACTGCAAGTAAGATTCCAGCTCACAGGTTACACTGGATTCCTGGTTGTTAGGTGGCAAGGCTTGTTCAGCGGTTTTAAAGTAGCTTCCTAAAGTCATCTTTTTCTTTGGGGCACATCCAGCTTCAGCATCCTCCTCGCTGATCTCTTGTGCTGTTTCTTGGGGTCGCATCTAAACACAGAAAAGGGCGTTTAGAACATATTTAAGTAATTGAGACTCAAAACACTAATATAGATTTCAGTGCAGCTCATTTTTATTACCATCATTGGCAAAGTCTGCATCTCAGCTTTGAGTCTGGAATGAATTGTTGTTTTGTTGTACTCAGCAGTGTACAGTATCTCATCTTAAAACGTGGATCCACCGTAGATGCCATGTCCAATAGAGCTTGGATGTCTGGGTCACTGTATTTTTCGTTTAGGTACTCTTGACAGGTCAGTATCATGACACGCTGATGAACTTCTCCCCAGACAGTGCATCTGTAAAATTAACTAGACGGTGCAAGGATTTGTTGCTTTCCTCTAGTACATCCATGTCCTGCCATGTTGGGATACAGTAAGGTGGCGAGACTTCTTGTCAGAGGACAGAACATGTGCAATGGCCTTCTGCTGCTCGATAATTCTCTCTATCGTGGCCTGACGTGATCCCCACCTTGTTGGACACTCTGTTTTCAGTGAGTGCTCTGGGAGTTTCATCTCCTTTTGTGCAGCTAAAAACTCTCTCTTACGCTTCCAGCTGTAAGAGAAGGAGCTCACTAACTTTTTACAGAGCACCACAGCCCGGTCAATTCTTAGATCCTTCATGGCATTTTCTTCAGGAAATAAACAGTAAGACACAGGAAGACTCTTGTTGTTTATGCAACTTTTGATCAGAAAAAAAAAATTCAAATTTAGTTCACTAATTATATACACCTACATCAGACAATTATCAAACATTTATTAATAAATAATAAACAATTTTTTACTTTTAAATGTATCTAATTTGATAGAATAAAATGATGATTATTATACTGTAGACATATGACTCATTGTCATTATAATATCACTAAAACAACAACAATTGTTTCAATATATCTGGGGGGAAAAAACATACAACTTATGAATGAAGTCTGTGACCAAAGCAGTGTAGCCTCGGCCAGTTATTCACAGATGCTGCCCTAATCATATTAGCAGTGTTGTCCGTTGTGATGCACACAAGTCTTTCTTCCACCAAGCCCCAAGCGGACATCGCTTCTTTAAGGCCCACTGCAATAAACTCCGCTGTGTGGTCTTGTGGGAAAAACGAAGTTTGCAAAAGCTTGCTTTTCATCTCAAACTCGCTGTCAATAAAATGAACTGTCGAGCTCAAATACGGTTCCGAAGTTCTGCTTGACCATAAGTCGGTCGTGGCAGCAAAATATTCAAGGCTGAGAATTTCTCTTTCTATTTCTTTTCGGCATTTCGTATACAGCATCACGTTCCTCGAAACCGAAATAGTTCCAGACAACTGAGTATGACCCCTTTTTAGGAACTAACGATCGCACTTTTGCACCTTCCTCACGTTGCTCCGCCATCATATGTTTATTCTGACTGACTGTTATTGCTGCTATTGACTTCTACTGCTTCAGAAAGCGCTTGCAATCTAGACGCAGTAACGTCATAGTGACTCCGCCCATAAAAAACAGTTTGTCTTTATACTGTAAAATCGCGACGGTATTTATTAACTGATTGTGGGTCATAAATATCGTTATCATGATAAAAATACGATTAATCATGCAGCCCTACTTGAGAGGAACCAGACTCAGCAGGGAACCCATCCTCATCTGGGTGAAACAGAAAGCAGGAGCTAGTAGTTAGCCTTACACCTCAAGGACTGTGAGTTTGAATCTTGACTTTGTCAAATGTGTGGAGTTTGCACGGTCTTCCCATATGTGTTTGGTTTCCTTTGGGTACTCTATTTTCTTCTCACAGCCCAAAGAACTGCACTGTAGGCTGATTGGCATTTCCAAATTGCCACCCACTTTGTGCCGGGGACTCCCTGGAATAGGCTTTAGTCCCTTCACAACCCTAAAAATTCTAAGAGGTTTGAAAACGGACGCATAATTGCAATTTAAGCCAACTTAAAAATGAATGTTTGAAGAGCATGGTGTCCAGTGATGTGTAACGTAATGTGAGAGGAAGTAAGTATATACTGTAGAATGGCCTTATATTGAGAAGCTGTTGCTTTCTGTGATTCGCCTAGGTGAATCACTGTGGTACCCAGGCTCCAGTGTGGCTCTCTCTAGCTGAAGGGGAGACTCTCCCACACACCCTGGAGGTTAAGAAGTTAACAGCGTGTGCTACCTGGCAGTTGTTCAGCGTGCCTAATAAGGAGTGCTGTCTGTTTCGAATGCCTGTTACCGTGCGTAACTGTGGGCAGTTTTATGTGTATCAGCTGCAGCCTACACAGGGTTGTATGGCCTACTGTGCTGAGGGTAAGTCATTCAGCCTCATATACAAGGACAGTGTAAATTAATGAATATTATTTGACGTTACTAGTACTTTTCTAATGTATGTCCCTGAATTTTGTTTGCACAGAAATGTCCGATTCCCCTGAACCAACCTGTGAACCAGAGCACAGGAACAAAGATGGAAGTTGCAACGGTAACCCCAATGCATGCAGATCATAATTTATTGTGCAATAATGTTGCTGATGATGCTATTAAAATGATTTTTTTTTTTTTACATTATACCAAACAAAATGACCTACAGTACAGTATGTGTCTCTTACTGTAATTCAGTGATGAATTTTCCTTTTGTATGTTTTTGTAGCACTATAAATATAAATTAATTTTATGGAATGATTCCTTGTCTGCATTTTTATATTTAGAAGCAGTTTGTTTGGGTCTCTACAGATTCTTTTCCATGCAAGCCAAAATAATTAAGGTCAGACATGCCAAATCTTCAGAAAGTCTACTTAATGGGCTTAGCATATGTGTTTACATGTTGCGCGTTAGCCTGCAGTGTTGCCATGGCATCCAGTGGAATTGAGTAAAAGCTTAGCTGGTATCATATATATCTCGGGATCTTGTTCACGAGTGAGGGTAAAATGGAGCGGGAGATTGACAGGCGGATCGGGTCAGCGTCTGCAGTGATGCGGGCTCTGTATCGGTCCGTCGTGGTGAAGAAGGAGCTGAGTCAAAAGGCAAAGCTCTCAATTTACCGGTCGATCTACGTTCCTACCCTCACCTATGGTCATGAGCTGTGGGTAGTGACCGAAAGAACAAGATCGCGAATACAAGCGGCCGAAATGGGTTTCCTCCGCAGGGTGTCTGGGCTCTCCCTTAGAGATAGGGTGAGAAGCTCAGTCATCCGGGAGGGGCTCAGAGTAGAGCCGCTGCTCCTCCGCATCGAGAGGAGCCAGATGAGGTGGCTTGGGCATCTATTTAGGATGCCCCCTGGACGCCTCCCTTGTGAGGTGTTCCGGACACGCCCCACCGGAAAGAGACCCCGGGGAAGACCCAGGACACGCTGGAGGGACTATGTCTCTCGGCTGGCCTGGGAACGCCTTGGGATCCCCCCGGAAGAGCTGGAAGAAGTGGTCAGGGAGAGGGAAGTCTGGGCATCCCTGCTGAAGCTGCTGCCCCCGCGACCCGACCTCGGATAAGCGGAAGAAGATGGATGGATGGATGGATGGTATCATATATTTTTTCAAGAACATAGGCTACAAAATTTTAAAAAATTAATAAAACATTTCCATGCTGTTATTATGGCTCGTGCAGCATGGTGGCGTGGTGGTTAGCACTGTGCCCTTGCAACAGGGCAGAGAGTTTGGTACCTGCCTCCGGTCTGTGTAAGCAGAGATTAAATCTTCTCTCCATGCTTTGGTGGGTTTTTCTTCGGTTTCCTCCCACAGTTCAAAGACAGGCTAGTTTATGTTCCCAAATTGCCCATGGTGTGTGAATGAGTTTGTGAGTATGTGTGTGTCTTTGTTGTATGTATTCCAGACTTCAACTCATATCTGACTGGATTTCCCAGATGTGTGCATAACATGTGTATAAAGCTTATATTTTACTTGCAGACTTCATAATCATAATTGATTAAATGCCCTTTTTTTCTTGACAGATAAGCAAACTCCATCGCCATCAGTACCAGAGATTGTGGCTGAGCTGTCAGGACCCAGCATGTTCTTGAAGTGTATTTTTGATGGCCAGAGTGGGAACAGCTCTTTAGGATTTGTGGTGACCTGGTGGCGACTTGCCCCAAATGGAAACAAAGAAGAACTCAGACAAGAGACAACTTTACAGACTTCAGCCTTTATTGAGCTGGATGGTATCAACCTTCGGCTTGGAGACAGGGTAAGCAATTTTATAGAAGGTATCCAGGTTACATGCAGTACATCATTACATCACAGTGCACAGTACACTGCAGCACCTGACCCATACACTGCCTTTTACTGTAAATGACTTTAATTATTTATCATATTTACCATGTCGTGTATATGGATGTGGATCTTCTGTTATTTTGTACAGATCTATTGCAGCTGCTCCAGTTTCTTTCTAGATGCTCCAGACAGACAAAGTCTTGCAGTAGAGAGTGTGGAATTCTTCGCAGGGATCCGAGTATGTTCACAGATATCCTTTTTTTCTTGATTTCAATGTGGTTAGACTAATCATCAGAACATTTAACGTTATGACTTATTTGCTTTGGTTGGATTGTAGCTGCAGCCCAAACTTGCTTCTGTCTGGGAGGATGGAAAGGAGCATGAGTTGGTCATAGAGAGCACTGTTCCTGTACCCTGTCTTTCAGAAACATGCACGATTTCATTGCAGCTCAGCACCAGCAGCCAAGGTACATATCATTTTTAACACTGCCATACATAACTAAAGGTGCTAAATCCATTGAGTGGAAAAGATCTTTTTGATAATCATTCATACATGATATTTAAATTAGTAATCAACGTTTTAAATCAAGGTTACCCAAATTCAAATTTTATTTGTCACATACACAGTCATACACAGTACGATATGCAGTGAAATGCTTATACGACCGCTAGTGACCTTAAAAAATAAAAAATACAAAATTACATAGACAGATTACAGATTACATATCTGACAATATGTAGTATATTGTTATTAAAATGTATATAAGCCTTAACACCCCAATCCAACTCTTGTATCATTTATATATAATAAGAAGAATAAGTTACATAATCAACACGTGCATCAAAAGATGTGCAAAATATTGATTAAATTTAAACATACTTTGACCCATAAGGAAATTAAAACACACTTTTGTGTAACTTTTCCACTGAGCGCACCAAGAATGTGGTGTCTGAGATTCACAAGCCAAATGTATACAGTATATTCAAATACACTTTGCAAATAACCCAACACAGCACGTGTAATCTAAGTAAATCTAATCTGTAATGGGGGGAAAAAAAAGAATTACCAGTGGTTTAAAACAATGACATAACTGCTTAGAAATTACACTTAATTATCTCTTTAAAACAATGACAAAAACAAAGCTTACCACAAGCTTCTGCTTTGTACAGTAAAACCTTGGATTGCGAGTAACTTAGGCTGAATCCCAGTTCTCCCCCTTACCCCTACACTTAACCCTACCCCTCCGTTTGGCGCGTTCATGTGAAGGGGTAGAGGTGTCTCATTTCTCTTTTGGTTGGAGGTGTAGGGGGAGGGGGAGGGGCCAGATAGCCCTCCAAACGAAGATTTTTCGGGACCTCACTTCAAACGAAGGGCTAAGCGAAATTTTCAACATGGCTGCTCACTCGAGCAAGCAGAGACATAAATGTTAATTTTTGCCATTAATAAAGATTTTTATGACAAGTTTTCATTATATGTATATTACCTCTAGTCTTGTGTTTGTGTTTATGGTGATGTTCTGTAAAGAAACGTTTGCAAAAAAATTGCTAAAGTTTGTTAGCGGATAGCACAGATTGCACGATATTGCAAATATATATTTTTATGTCACATACACTTTACTGCATGCTACAAACAAATATGAAAGTTCAGTATCGCGGCAGTTTGCCGAGCATTTGATAACGCATTGTTTGTTTTGCTTACGGCCATACAGTATGTGTACATGTAAATGAACGGTGCTTACACTATTCTTACTTATTGCAACGTGACCACAGTTTTGTAATTTATATTCTGTATATGGACGGCTGAGGAAACCCGAAGGCTCATCCGTGTTCGTGGTGAAAATGAGCAACTTTTTTAAAAATCTAAATACGGCGCAAAAAAACTTTGGGAGTGAGTAATCTCTCTCTTATTGGAATGTGTGATAAACATCGGCGCATGTCCTCTGACGTAACATTAGGAACTAGCGACTACGTATGATGACGTATAACAGTGTTGTAGTGGTGTCCCATTTCTAAGGGGAAAAATTTAAACCCTTCGCCTTTCCACTTCGTTTCAAGGGACAAGGGGAAGGGGCGAGGGGTAGGGGAAGGGGTAGAAAATAGAATTGGGATTCAGCCTTAGTCTGCGAGTGTTTTTCAAACATTTTAACTTGATAAACGAGCGAGCTATTGAAATATGAGTAGCACATATACATTTTGTCTGCCGAGCGTCATGTGATCACAGCTGAGCCCATGGTTCTTCTCTCACTTGCGCATAATGCTCAGGCTCAGTGCGAGTGCTTCATTCGTATAGTCAACATCTATACCTGTGAATACTCTTTGTGACCGTGTGTGTGCACGTAAAGCATTTTTGGTTCTTACGTGTCCAATTTGTAGTGGCTGTTCTTTGACTACATACTGCAACAACGGCTCCTGTGAAAAACGTTAAAAATGTTGTAGCGGTGCAGGAGATTAATCTGTTTAATGATGTCACATTTCCGCGAAATCATCAAAAGTGTTTTGGATTACAAACATGTTTCTGGAACGGATTATGCTTGCAATCCTAGGTTTAAGTGTTTCATTTTGAAGTGCATATCTAGCCTAAGCTCTTGTCTGTTCAGATGAGGAGGTGCTGGGTCCTGATCTGGCTCTATCCTCCTGTGAGTTGAAGCTGTCACATGCTCCCTGCCAAAACGGAGTGTGCAGCCAGGCACTGCTTCACTACAGCGCAGTGACTGATCTCAGCAAGGACGGAGATAGAAGCACTAAAATCTCCATCAAACCTATAGTCAGCACTGATTTCCTCTGGAATGGATATACACCAGAAAGTGTAGAGGTATTTCAAAATGATATTGCTCACATCTGTAATGATATAATATTATGTATGATATAGAGTCTGTATAGCTTTTGTGAAATTATATGTTTTTTTATTTGTTTGTTTTTTTAAGATCATGGTAAAGGATATTCTACCTGCTTATTGCTACATTTTCACTGATCCTCACATCATAACATTTGATGGCAGGTACAGTAATACATTTTTTTAATATTACAAAGGAAAAAGAACATGTGAGAGTAAGTTACTGTACAAGCACGATGCACATGCATTGGATCTGAAATGGTACTGGAGGCATTGATCAATAAGCACTTACTGTATCTGTTCCATAGGACATATGATAACTTCCATGTAGGCACATTCGTCCTGTACAAGAGCACAGTTCAGCTGTTCGAAGTGCACATGCGCCAGTGGGAGTGTGCTAGTATAACAGCCCACCCAACGTCCTGTGTGTGTGGCTTCGCAGTCAGGGACGGAGCCATGGTCGTCTCTTTTGACATGTGTAATGGATTGGCTGGAGAAACAAAGCCACGCCTCATGGTGAAGAATGGAGATCTGGCAAAGAGCGGAATTCGCATCACTGAGTCTTATCAGGGTCGGAAACTGACTGTAAGGCACTGTTACCCAAACCAAATAATTAAATAGTGTATTAATGGTCATTCTTATTGACCTTATAATTTTTAATTATTTGCTTGGTCTTTTCCACTGAAAGTGCACACTTGTGTAGATGTATGAATATACTGTATGTTTAATAAACTCTCTCTCTGTTGTAGCTGACATTCTCTTCAGGTGCATTTGTTCGGGCAGATGTAGCTGACTGGGGTATGAGCCTGACTGTGATGGCCCCCGGGTCTGACCGGAGCCACACTGAGGGTCTTTGTGGAACTTTTGATGGACAACCACTCAATGATTACCACAGAGCAGGAGGGGAAACTTTAAAAGATAGTAATTCTTTTATTAATGCATGGAGGTAAGACCTTTAATTCATATTGTATTTCTGTAATCTGGTGGAAAAAAAAGTTTTCAATGTGTTTTCTATTTTTCAGATTTAGAACAATCTCTCTGTCTCAACCCTAATCTTAGCTTTGATTTTTATTCATTCATTCATTCATTTTCTATACCGCTTAATCCTGTGTTCAGGGTCGCGGGGGACCTGGAGCCTATCCCAGGAGACTTCGGGCACTAGGCGGGGTACACCCTGGACAGGGTGCCAATCCATCGCAGGGCACACACACATACACACACTCACACACCCAATCACACACTACGGGCAATTTGGGAACGCCAGTTAGCCTAACCTGCATATCTTTGGACTGTGGGAGGAAACCGGAGTACCCGGAGGAAACCCACCAAGCACGGGGAGAACATGCAAACTCCATGCACACAGAGATGGGAATCGAGCCTGGCCGGGGAATCGAACCCAGACCCTGGAGGTGCAAGGCGACAGTGCTAACCACTACACCACCGTGCCGCCTGATTTTTATTTATACATTTTAATTTAGATTAATTATTTGGAATTTGCATTATTACAATGTCTTTTTTGACCATTTTAGAATTTTGTACTGTTATACAATAAACAAAGTATCACCTACAATTAATGATTTTTTTTTTTTATTATGTTAAAAATCATTTGCAAATGTTAAAAGGCTTTTCCCATAGACCACGTTGCTTATATGATTTTCAGACTTTTTGGTTGATATGTTTGAATTTCTTGGCGTTTCCTTAAAATCAATGAAAGGTGAATTTTAAAGGAATGATGTCCGTTTTTTTTCTCCTTAGGCTAGAACCAGTCAGCAGCTTTTTTGACAAAATCCCATCCGGCGAGAACCAAATGAGCAACCGTCCCTTCTGCCACTGTGAGAAGGAGTCACGTCAATCAATCCTTACACCTAATCTTCCCTCTAGCTCTTTCCCCTGCTCTCATCTGGCCCATTTTCACCCCCCTTCTATAATCCCTTCACGGGATATCACAGCAGAATATATCAGACCCATCAAGCCTCTAACAGGCAGTGCTAGAAACCATCCCAAGGCACACCGACAGGCTACTGGCACTCAGAGTCTGGGGAGGTACCAGAACCACAAACAAGCTTCATCAGCCAATGCCGATCAGAGTGTAAGCCAGTCACACGCAGAGAGCTTGAAGTATTTTTTCCCTGAAGACCAGGTTCTATCTACACATCCTGAACTACCAGCACCAACATGGCCTACTGAGTCTGGTCTGACGGAGGCAGATGCCCAGAGGCTGTGTGGTGATGCCTTGCGGAACTCAACAGTGGCGCTTGGCTGTGTTGGCCTGTTGGATGAGGTTATGGAGAAGGCACTACAGATGTGTGTGATAGACCAGCAGCTGAAGGATGAAAGAGCCTGGCTTGGAGCCACCTTGCCCCTTCTGGAGAATGAGTGTGAGAGGAGAGTGGTGCAAGAAAAAGGAAGAAGGGAGGAGCTCCGGGATGTCCTTGCCTTCCTTAAGTGCCCGAACTTTTGCAATGGCAACGGACAATGCACGGAGCGTGGCTGTATGTGTTTTCCTGGGTTTGGCTCATATGACTGCAGCCAGGTCTCTGGTGAGTCCAGAACGGCTACACAGACGTCTGTAAGAAAAAAAAATGTCCGTAAATGTTTTTAACAGTAGAATCTATTATTTTCTCTTGTTGGGAGAATGGGCCAGGAAGTACAAAAAACAATGACTTTTCACACTACATACAATCTGCTATATTATTTACATATTATACCATATACAGTATAATTATTATAGTACTTTTATACCACATTGCTATGTATTATTGATTTTGATTACTTTTGAATTTACACATCATTAAACAATCATTCAAACAAGTTATTTATTAATGAATAATAATCACTGCCAAAGTGGCACTATATTAAATTAATAAAACACTCTAGTATATTGTATTAATAGAAAACAATAATAGTAGCATCTTATTTATTTATTTATTTATTTTTCAGATCAGACCCCAGAGATCACAGAATTGGAGGGTGGAGGACTCTGTGATGTAAAACACAGATCCTGTTCCACTGTCAGAGTCTTTGGGAAAGGCTTTAGGAACACATTTGAACTAAAATGTGAAGTGATGAAGGAGAAGGTAATGTCTTTCTTGACTTAAAAAAAAGTGCTTTGTATACACTAGTTGGATGTAAATGACTCCTTTTTTTTTGTACAGATAGGAGATGGTGAATCACTGGCTGATCCGCTAGTGGTTACTGCACTGTTCCTTAGCTCATCTGCTTTAAAGTGCCAGCTCCCTGGTGGGGATGTACAACTTGCCGATGTCCAGCACCCACCTGTCACTCGGTGGCAAATCAAGGTTCCTGTTTTATATATGTACTGTTTGCATTGCATTGATAAAGTTGAAAGTCTATGTTAGATATGCTGTTGGCATCAGAGTGGCGAGTCTAATATAAAGCCCACCTTTTAGCTGGAATACAGTATGTACAATTACAGTATTTTAATATACTGTATAAAACGTTTTGACACTACATCAGATAAAATATGGTAGGCTTATTTATCAAGAACAGTATAACTGTATAATAAATACATGAACTTAAATCACTTTGCACATGCACAATTTATGAATATAAGCATCATGGTGGTTTTTGTGTGCCTATTAAGTGAATATGCCCCAAATTGCACACTCATTAAAGCATACACTCCATGCACGAAATGCTACACGCTAAGGTTGAATAAGGAGAGGGGGGAAATTCACTTATTTTAAGCAAACTTTGTCTTCTTCCCGCTTTGTGCAGGTTTCCAATGATGGATACAGCTTCAGCAATGCCAAGATATTCACACTATTTGATGGCACATGTCAAGAGTGTACACTGAGCAATGGGGTTCGGTGCACTTTAAAGGTGTGTAAACGTCTCCACATAGTAAGATCTTTAAAGCTGGCATTAATGTATTAGTCATATACCTTTGTAACAATCTGCACGGACTTGTCTTAAAGACATACATTCTTCTACTGTATATAGTTAAAGCTAGTAAAAGTTAAGAAGTGAAATATTTTGACTGTGTGGCCAAGTCATTATGCAGAAGCGTTCTGAAAAGATTATTGCATCTGCATCTGCATTACTTTAACACATGCAAATGTTTATTCCATGTAAATTATTGCTGCTTGGCATGTTTTAATATGCAAACAAGCTTGGCAACACAGGTTTATTGGGTAATGGGCTGCCCATATGCAAGAACGTTGTTCTAATGTTCATATTCAATTGGAATTACTTAAAGGATATGAACTTATGCTTATATGCATGCTTATATACTGTACATTTTATATTGTCTAACGACAATTATTACTTATTTCAATTCACACCTGCTTACAATCATTCTTAAACATGGAACATTACTTCACTGCACATGAGTTACCTTCAATCTTAAAAGCCATTCCTCTGAACAATTATGTGTGTTTGGAAGCAATTTAGCAGATTGTGCCTTTTGGCGTCTCTCTTTGCACACGAGTAACATGCAGTAATAATACATTATTTCTTCCTATACCATGTACAAACCGGATTCCGAAAAAGTTGGGACACTAAACAAATTGTGAATAAAAACTGAATGCAATGATGTGGAGATGGCAAATGTCAATATTTTATTCAGAATAGAACATAGATGACAGATCAAAAGTTTAATCCGAGAAAATGTATCATTTTAAAGGAAAAATATGTTGATTCCAAATTTCACGGTGTCAACAAATCCCAAAAAAGTTGGGACAAGTAGCAATAAGAGGCTGGAAAAAGTAAATTTGAGCATAACGAAGAGCTGGAAGACCAATTAACAGTAATTAGGTTAATTGGCAACATGATTGGGTATAAAAAGAGCTTCTCAGAGTGGCAGTGTCTCTCAGAAGCCAAGATGGGTAGAGGATCACCAATTCCCACAATGTTGCACAGAAAGATATCAGAAAGGTGTTACCCAGCGAAAAATTGCAAAGACTTTGCAGTTATCATCATCAACTGTGCATAATATCATCCGAAGATTCAGAGAATCTGGAACAATCTCTGTGCGTAAGGGTCAAGGGCGTAAAACCATACTGGATGCCCGTGATCTCCGGGCCCTTAAACGACACTGCACCACAAACAGGAAAGCTACTGTAAAGGAAATCACAGAATGGGCTCAGGAATACTTCCAGAAACCATCGTCAGTGAACACAATCCACCGTGCCATCCGCCGTCGCCAGCTGAAACTCTACAGTGCAAAGAAGAAGCCATTTCTAAGCAAGATCCACAAGCACAGGCGTTTTCATTGGGCCAGGGATCATTTAAAATGCAGTGTGGCAAAATGGAAGACTGTTCTGTGGTCAGACGAGTCACGATTGGAAGTTCTTGTTGGAAATGTGGGACGCCATGTCATCCGGACCAAAGAGGACAAGGACAACCCAAGTTGTTATCAACGCTCAGTTCAGAAGCCTGCATCTCTGATGGTATGGGGTTGCATGAGTGCGTGTGGCATGGGCAGCTTGCATGTCTGGAAAGGCACCATCAATCTCCATCAGACCGAAGATGGCGGCGACATTGACGTATGCTTAGAGGCCCAAGGCGACATCTAGTCAGTATATATATATATCTATGACCGGTGCTCCCTAAATTATTAGGACGGTAGTAAGACCCTTAAACAGGTGCGGCGCGTTCACACTCATTGCGGCGTCGTTATACTGTACATACACATATACATATACTGTTATACTGTGCATTTCCAAGTGCGTCACAAGAACATTAAAAAGGCAATAAATAGAGAGAATACTAAACTTCAAGTTGGGAGATAATATGGACTGTACATAATAAAATATAATTAATTAAGAAACAACATGATAAAGCAGAATAAACCATAAAGTATTTTTCGAGGAAATGCAAAATGAATTACAGTAAGAACACAAGTAAATAAAATCTAAAGAAAATTAAATAAGTTAATGAAATGAGTTTATAACAATGTTGAGATATTTCAAAAGAAAATCATTATTTTATTTGTTCTTACTGATATACATTTGGACTTGTTTATTTACACCTTCTCAGAACAGCAGCTGTAGCATTGATGGTCAGTGTTATGGAGAAAGTGAGCACAGTCCCAGCAGCCCCTGTCTCATCTGTCGACCCGACCTCTCCAAATACACTTGGTCCATTAGTGAGAGTAAGACACTGTACTGTACCTGTTCATATAAATTAAGAGGCATTTGATCACTCATTCCTGTCATTGTATCCATGTAATAAAATATTCTTGTTTTTTCTGTCAATAAGTATAAATACAGTGGAACCTTGGATTACGAGCATAATCCGTTCCGGAAGCGTAAACCAAATTTACTAAACTAAAATTATTTGTGGGTGGCGCGGTGGTGTAGTGGTTAGCACTGTCGCCTTGCACCTCCAGGGTCTGGGTTCGATTCCCCGGCCAGGCTCGATTCCCGTCTCTGTGTGCATGGAGTTTGCATGTTCTCCCCGTGCTTGGTGGGTTTCCTCCGGGTACTCCGGTTTCCTCCCACAGTCCAAAGATATGCAGGTTAGGCTAATTGGCGTTTCTAAATTGCCCGTAGTGTGTGATTGGGTGTGTGAGTGTGTGTATGTGTGTGTGTGCCCTGCGATGGATTGGCACCCTGTCCAGGGTGTACCCCGCCTAGTGCCCGAAGTCTCCTGGGATAGGCTCCAGGTCCCCCGCGACCCTGAACACAGGATTAAGCGATATAGAAAATGAATGAATGAATGAATGAAAATTATTTGTTTCACATCCTCCCCAAAAAATACACAAAAACAGACAAGTGTTTCCGTTTATGCACGCAGGCGCTGTGTGTGTGTTTGGGTCTGTCGTTATGTGTGTGTGCGCGTCATTTGACACTGTGCCGGGTTCAAAAACACACACACACACACACACACACACACTAAAGGTGAGAGAGAGAGTGTGTGAACCGGCACGGTGTCAAATTACGCGTGCACACACCTAACTACCTAGGGAGAAAATGGATTATTAACCTTCTAATGAGACTTTCACAGTGCACAGTACACATGTGCACGGACATTGATTATACCAGTGAGAGACCTGCACTAAGACCCAGCAGGGGAGATGATTACCCACAATTCCGCAGCGCATTCATTGGAGCAAACATTGGCTCAGTTGTGATCACGTGATGCTCGGCGTCCAAAAAACAAGAAGCGCATACGTTCTACATGATACTCGGTAAACCAAGACTTGCTCGTTTTTCAAGTCAAAAAGTATTAAAAATTTGTTTAAAAAAACGCGTTACTCGCAATCCAAGGTTTCACTGTATATAAAATGTGTAGGAATCATGTTAGGTGAATGTGCGTATGTGCTTTTGTTTTTAAGTGATGTAATCCACATCAAAACCTGGGCATGTATGTAAGTTTTTTTTTTTGGATTATCACATTGTGTTCCAGAAAATCAACCTCCAATATTTCATTCAGAACAAAGTCACCTGCAGACATTTTATGGGGAAAATTTTGTGTACCAGTTCGTATCCACTGATCCAGAAGGTTCTGCGGTTCAGTTCACTCTGCTGTCTGGGCCCAAAGATGCTGTTCTTTCTCCTGCTGGCCTGCTCATCTGGAAAGTCCTTTCACCCTCCCCTGCGGCATTTGAGCTGTCTGTGATAGATGACTGTAATGCAGAGACACAGGCCACTGTAAAGGTCAGGTGTAGTTTGCTTATACTATCAAACCCACACTCATTTTAATCATTCATTGAATTTACAGAAGGCGTCATAGAGAGCGTTTGTTCCAAAAAAACAATAATGTTTTCTAGTTACACTTAAATATTTCTACATAAAGTACTGTGCAAAAGTCTTGAGCCACCCTCGATCCTTTATAATTTGCTTCCAAAGAGTCAGACTTTCTTGTATGTTTTAATGCAGTCTTGACAAATAGTTCGTCAAGGATTTTTAGCAAGTTTTTTTCTCTCATTTTCATTGCAGTTCATGAACCAGACCAGCTTCAGGGGAAAGTATTTTGGTTGTTACACAGTGCATTAAGCATTAAAACATCTAATTTAAAGCATGAACCAGTGAGAAACAGGTGCAGATGATGACAGATGATCAGGCTGGTGATAAGTATACTGGTGATGCTGCATGCTGGACCCTTCAAACCATACTGAGTGGTTGGAACAGATGAGAGGGGAAATGAGGTTGCTGCTGAGGTTGTTACATAAACCACCAATTGTTTTATTGTATCTTCAGGCATTTGCAGCCTGTCAGAGTTAAACATTTGCTCCAATTTAAAAAATATATAATCAGGATTATGTAATGAAATTTTATTCAACATGAAGACATGCGGTGGTCCAGGGTTCGATTCCCACCTTGGCCTCTGTGTTGGCATGTTCTCCCCATGCTTGGTGGGTTTCCGCCCACAGTCCAAAGACATGCAGATTAGTCTGATTGGTGTTCTCAAATTCCTCGTAGTGTGAGAATGGGCTTGGGTGTGTGTATGTACAGTTTACGTGTGTTCTGCAAAGAATTGGTACCCTGCCTCATGCTGTAAATCTCCAGGGAAAGGCTCCAGGCCCCCTGCGACCCTGTATGCAGGATAAAGCGATATTGACTATGAGTGAGTAATGAAGGGGTGGCTCAATGATTTCGCACAGTCCTGTTAACTTATCTGTATGGTTATGCATAACAATTTAAGTGCATACTATGACCACAAGAGGGTGGCAAGTGGCTTTCTAAAATGTGAACACAAAAGTATTATACTTGATATCCACACCCAGTTCAGGTTTCAGCAGGATGTTCAAATGAATAAAAGAATTAAAAGAATGCAGTGTTAGCATATTCTTTGAGAGATAGATAGATAGATAGATAGATAGATAGATAGATAGAAAGATAGATAGATAGATAGATAGATAGATAGATAGATAGATAGATAGATAGATAGATAGATAGATAGATAGATAGATAGATAGAAAAAACATCAGCCTTAGCCTTACACTTCACATTAAAACGTATTGCTGTTGAGACTGAGGCTGCTGTTGTGAGTTATTTCAGGAATACATACATACTGTACATGTTTCCCAGGTCTCAGTGCGCCCCTGTGACTGCGACAATGGAGCCTCGTGCGTGACCAACATGAACTTCCCTCCTGGCAGCGGCGAATATCTTTGCGTCTGCCCAGCTGGTCTGGAGGGAACGAGATGTCAAGTTAATGTGAATGACTGCAAATCGAACCCGTGTCAGAGAGGTGACTGTGTGGATGGACTGAACTCTTTCACGTGTCTCTGCCCAGCAGGTTTTACTGGTACATACTCCTATTCTTAAAATTTTTTTTATGGCTGCTATTCTGTATAGATATAATTATAGAAAGACATAGTTGTCAGTGAGATAAAGGTTTGTTAAGGTTGCTTTAGTTCTGTTTCGATGCTGTGTGTTACTGCAGGTGTGACATGTGAGGAGGACATTGATGAGTGTGTCTCAGCTTCATGCTTCCCTGGGGTAACCTGTAAAAACACACTAGGGTCATTTGTTTGTGGACCCTGTCCTGATCACTTTACCGGGGACGGGAAAACCTGCATCCGTGAGTTCATACCTCGAACTTCTCATATTACATTTTGAGCAATTTGGACTCTTGAGCATATTTTCATGTAGAAAATATTCACTTTTACCAGCAGCATGACTTCAGTATCATTATTATTATTACTCCAAATATTATTATTAGTAGTAGTAGTAGTAATAGTAGTAATATTAATAGTATGAGATGAACCTCCTCTAATAGAAGTTGCGTGTACTGGTTTGAAAGGCAAAGCAAGACACAGAGACGGCACAGAGGATCAAGGAGTCAACCACAGACCCTTCAAACCCAACCTTAGCCCAGGTATGAAAGTTAATTTGAATCTGAAAGTCTTGGAACAGTGCAGATTTACATCTATCCTAAGACTTTAGTACAGCTTGCTTCAGAGTTTTGAATCTGCTTTGAAGTCATCTGACAAGGTAGCATTCATGTCTAATGAGGTAAGTTACATACACTAAATATAATGTGATTTTATAGTTACTGTATAGTGGTGCCCAAAAGTATTGAGACAGAACTTAATGAAATTGAGTTGAATGAAAACAGAATTTAATGAAATTGAATTAATTCATACTTCATAGCGTAATGTTATAAATAATTCATAACATTTGTATCATGTGCTTTTTATGGATTTTTGGTTGATATTCTGTCTCAATCCTTTACCATAAACCTATGATAAAAATTATAGACCCTACATTTCTTTCTAAGTGGGCAGACTTACAAAGAAAATCTGTAGGGGATCAAATACTTATTTCCCCCACTGTATATCAATATTTACTATGAAATCCTTTATTCTTCAATGCTGGATCCTGCTGGGCATCGTGTCCAATAGACATCTGCAGTAAAAAAAAATAAATAAATAAATAATTGCAAAAATTATTACTCTGTGCAAAATAAGAAGTTTGGCAACATGGAAAGCAAGTAAGACTCGCAGTCATCTCAGGAGTGTTCAAGCACTGATAAAGATGATATGCAGCTACTTTATGATTGAAATGCTATGATTATTTTTTTTTTTTTATATGTCTAAAAAGTTTGTTTCCCTTGTCATCTAAATCAATAACATTTTTTCTGTAGCTCAGAGCCTGTGCTCCGGGCGACCCTGTTACCCAGGGGTCCAGTGCTTTGAGAGTGTGTATACATCTGCTGGATATGTCTGTGGTCCCTGTCCTCACGGTCTCCATGGCAATGGACAAACCTGCACATCAAAACCGGAAAACAGTAAGTAAAGATACATTAGAAAAGGGCATGGTTGTGATGATTATAGCACCAGTAAAAAGCAGATTGTGTCCTTCAAGAATGAATATTTTATCTTCTCAGTTTTGGCTTTATGACATTCAGAACATTTTACAGGGCCAACTGCGGTCACTAGAGAAAGGGACAGACCTGATGTTCTTTTCCCTTCATCATCATCCACCTCGTTTGAAAAATCTACAGAACCCTCTGTCATAGCTGAGAGACTGCATTTCAATAAAAAGACACCATCACTCATTGAGAGAAAGGCTACTTTAAGCTCTGTTAACCATGATAACAGTCCTGCAGCGGCTTCTAGATCTGGAGGGCAGCTTCATGAGCAGGACTCAAAGCCTGTGGTTGTTAAAGATGTGAGAACCTGTACTGATTCTTCCTGCTTTCCTGGTGTTTCTTGCGAGCCTTCCAGCACTGGACATTTTAAATGTGGCCGCTGTCCTAACGGATACATTGGGGATGGGATCACATGTAAAGGTTAGCTCCATTTCATAATTATTGGCATTTAAGTGTATTACGTTCAGGCCTGGCGGCAGGGTGGTGTAGTGGTTAGCACTGTCGCATTGCACCTCCAGGGTCTGGGCTCGATTCCCGTCTCTGTGTGCATGGAGTTTGCATGTTCTCCCCGTGCTTGGTGGGTTTCCTCCGGGTACTCCGGTTTCCTCCCACAGTCCAAAGACATGCAGATTAGGCTAATTGGCGTTCTCAAATTGACCATAGTGTGTGAATGAGTGTGTGTGTGTGTGTGTGTGTGTGTGTGTGTGTGCTCTGCGATGGATTGGCACGCTGTCCAGGGTGTACCCTGCCTCATGCCCAGAGTCTCCTGGGATAGGCTCCAGGTCCCCCGCGACCCTAATACAGGATAAAGCGGTATAGAAGATGAATGAATGAATGAATGAATGACTATAAATCATATTTATTTTCTTGGATCCCTTTATAAAGGACGTTAAGCTGTTTTGTACAGGAAAGTCTTCAGGACAGGACTCGGGAAAAGTAGCATTTTTTGCCATTTTAAACAAGTGAGAGAAAGAGAGAGGTTGGCAATGGAATGTAATTGATATAAGTGGCGGAGAAAATTGGTAACTAAAAACATAAAAAAACGATAAATGTTAAAAAAAAATATAACGCCATTCTATGATAAAAAAAATATGCATTCATAGAAAGAATGAAAATAACTTTTGTGCTCTGTTTGCAGCCACATGTCGATATCCATGCGGTCAGAACATGGTGTGCACTTTACCTAATACATGCACATGTAAAGAGGGATACACTGGATATAACTGCCACATTGGTGAGCTCTCGTTCTTAAATTAGCTACTATCTGAAGCATGTTTCACACAAACACATTATGTACATGTCAACCCATAATCTCAAAATCTGTTTCGTTTTCATCAGCTGTGTGTCGTCCTGACTGCAAGAACAGAGGGAAGTGTGTAAAGCCCAATGTCTGTGAGTGTCCTGTCGCATACAGTGGACCAACCTGTGAGGACGGTAGGTTTTGTCTCTCAATCACTGACACTAACGATCAATAACGTTCAGCAGTGAAATTTACAATGAATTTACAAGAAGTGTTCAAGTCAAACTGGGACTTGTGATGAAACATCTGGTCAACCGAAGACTTCCAGCACAGTTCTGTGAGGAGACTCGTGGCTGCTGGAAAACATGATGGTGCAAACGTTTTAAAGAAGGCCATACAGACGGCTGAGGTGGCTCGGAGCCCACTGCATGAACATTCTGTGAGTGGAGCGCCTGAGTTAGCTGAAACTGACAGCTAACTTGTCGCTAATCGTTCATCCACTTGCACACTACAGGAGTTATTGCCATATAGTGTGCAAGTGGATGAACCCATATAGTCCTGATCTCCCTCCAAGCCATTTCCACATGTTTGGGGCATTAGAGAAGTTCCTGGCAGGCCAACGTTTCAGACATGAAGCCGGCAGGCCGATCATGGCTCTGGTGTACTGAGAAAACTTTCTACTGTACCTTGATGGTGTCCAAGCACTAGTGAAACACTGGGATAAGTGCCTAAGTATAGCAGGAGATTATATATAGAGAAATACTCTTACTCTCTGAACTGTGCGTCTGGTTTTCTGCAAAAAGTCCTGGTTTGACATGAAATTAATGAGAGGGTTTGGAGGAAGTTTATGAACAAGCATAGAACAAGACAAATGTTTAGGAATTTGGTTAAATAATCTTATATTTAGCTTTTTGTAAATGTTAAATTGAAAATTATAGATAATTTTAACCGCACATCAGATATTTTCGCTTGCTAGGATTTTGCAGTTCATCATTTATGTTGCTGTGTATTTCATTGTTTTCTTTGCTTTGCCTCCCAGCTACATGTGACCCACCATGTCAACATGGAGGCAGTTGCTTGTCCAGGAACCTGTGCACCTGCCCCTATGGCTATGTGGGGCCACAGTGCGACATCAGTGAGCAGAATTTTCATTTACTTAAGGAGTGCATTCTGACAACAGTCTTTTAAACATAAAATTACCCAAAATGTTGTATATTTTGAATATTTTGCATACTTTTTTTTTTTTTTTAAGAATTCGTGTTACTTTTATCAACTAAATCTCCAGTATTCAATTTTGCAACTTCATATTGATTTTATCTGTGGCTGTGGGTCTACAGTGGTGTGTACCCGGCACTGTGAGAACGGTGGGGAATGTGTATCTCCTGAAGTGTGTAGGTGCAAGCCTGGCTGGTATGGACCAACTTGTAACTCAGGTACTTGCTTGTATCCTTGTGTGTAGTAGGAAGTTAATGAGTGAATTAATGAGTGAATTAATGAGTGATCCAGACCTCATCTGCCCTCTGCACCTACTGACTCGTCCCTATGCTGAACTGGTCTTCATGTCAATTTAAATAATTTCTGTCATATTGAATTTTCACCTGCACAACACACAAGATGTTATATCATTTCTATCTGTTATCGCCCAAATGAGGATGGGTTCCCTGTTGAGTCTGGTTCCTCTCAAGGTTTCTTCCTAATGCCATCTCGGGGGGTTTTTCCTTGCCACCGTCGCCGTCACCCTTGGCTTGCTCATCAGAGACATTTCATTCATCATTCATTCATCTCATTATTACCTATATACATTTTCCTAACACATACACACTTCCAAATATTTTCTTTTCTAAAATAAATGTTCTTTCATTTTTGTGAAGCTGCTTTGAGACAATGACCATTGTTAAAAGCGCTATATACATGTAAATAAAATTGAAAAAAAAAATTTGTTACAGGGGAAAAAATTAGTTTGACTGCTACATCAATAATGTTACTTAAAGAAAGCTTTAACTTGTAAAAGACAGAATTTGTTTTTCATTGTTAGTATTTATTTATTATTAGGCTTAGTTTGTGTCAGTCAAAACTTTGAGTTTTATTATTATTATTATTATTATTATTATTATTATTATTATTACTACTATTATTATTATTATTACTATTATTACTATTATTATTATTACTACTATTATTATTATTATTATTATTATTATTACAGCACTATAAAATATCAACATTCCCCTGGTAACAAGGTAACAGATTTCTATATATTCATTAGTCCCTTTGAAGCTACTACAAAAATATGTTTTAGAAAAAATTTAGTGTGACTTACATACTGTACCACACTAGCCTGTGTCTTCACAGTGTTCAATAATCATTTAAATCATCGTTTGTATTTCAGCTGAATGCAAGCCTGTGTGCCTGAATGGTGGCACCTGCATCAAGCCTAACATCTGTGCATGTCCTAGTGGCTTCTATGGATCACAGTGCCAGATAGGTACAGTAGAGTTATATAATATTTTGTGAGCCTTGATTCCTATGATACCTTTACAAAAGCTTATCCTAGGACCAAGTATATGGCGTGAATAACACATTGAGACATATACTGTATGAATACACATGTATGCATTTAGGAATAATTTACCATATAGTAGCTCATCAACCTACTGACTTGTTTTTGGGAGGTTGGAAAATGCCGCAACAATGCCATATTTACTTATGTTACTCGTAAGACATGATAGCTAATTAATATACAGATAATTTTGTGTGAAGAACAATATAAAATACAACAGGGTACTTTTGTTGTTGTTGTTGTTGTTGTAGCTGTGTGCAACCCTCCCTGTAAAAACCGTGGTCAGTGCATGAGGAACAATGTGTGCTCCTGTCCTGAAGGCTACACTGGCAAAAGATGTCAAATCAGTGAGTGTGACATTTCTAATATTATAGTTCCTCAGACAGAGATTTTTGCATGTATTAATGATGACTTGGTTATTTCATCCCTCACATCAATAAAAGTGCCAAACTTGTCAGGTACAAATTCCATCCATATACCAGAGTTTCTGGTATATGGATAAAGCACAAAAGGCACAAAAGTTGCATTAATCTATGTTGTACAACCTCAATGTTGTACAATAAGATACATCTAGGCTGTATGTGAATGCAACAGTTTTGTTTTGATTTGAAAGCTTAGCTACCTACCTACTGTATCTTTAAATATACAGTACATACTCATATTGTCCAAGAAATAGCAAATGTTTAAATTGTTTTGAGGCGGCGCGGTGGTGTAGTGGTTGGCACTGTCGCCTTGCACCTCCAGGGTCCGGGTTCGATTCCCTGGCCAAGCTCGATTCCCGTCTCTGTGTGCATGGAGTTTGCATGTTCTCCCCGTGCTTGGTGGGTTTCCTCCGGGTACTCCGGTTTCCTCCCACAGTCCAAAGACATGCAGATTAGGCTAATTGGCGTTCCCAAAATTGACCAGTGTGTGTGTGTGTGTGTGCTCTGCGATGGATTGGCACGCTGTCCAGCATGTACCCTGCCTCGTGCCCTGAGTCTCCTGGGATAGGCTCCAGGTCCCCGCGACTATAAAAATACAGGATAAAGCGGTATAGAAGATGAATGAATTTAAAAAAAAAAATTTTTTTTGACTACCTTGTATTACACTTGCACTTGCATGTTTACGCACAGGTGTATGTGATCCAATGTGCATGAATAAAGGGAAGTGTGTTGGACCAAACACCTGCTCCTGTGCTTCTGGCTGGCGGGGGGAAATCTGTGACATCCGTAAGTGAGCTGGTATATAAGTCAAGCCTTCTAGTAATTATATTTGATATACTGTACTGTAAAATGCTGTAAATGTATAATACGTATTTTAGAGCAAAGTGCTTAACCTTTTACAGGATCATACTATAAACAATTAGGCAGTGAATTGGTTTTACGGTAAAATAACAGAAGTGCAATGCATACTGTAGGGAGATATTTATCAATTTCAGCAGGGGTGCGACTCAAGGGGTAACCTTAGGTTCTGGAAAATGAGTCCAACATGGATTTACCAAACGTGCACTTCCTCAAATGACCTATAGGATGTCATCTGGCTCCAAAAATGTGTTAGTCCCACAACCAAAATAAACATGGTACAAAGAAAATGGTTTTAAGTTTCCATAGCTAGATTTCCCATTCATGACAACTGTACATGAGTAAATTTTCATGCAATATAGTTAAATCTATATAATGCCATACTGTAGATTATTATGCATAATTAGGGAAATGGCTGATTTGAGTTGTATTGCCGGTGTCAAAATCCTTGCTGTCCAAGTGCTGACATGGGGTGATGCGTAGAGTATGGATGTCAGAGTTCAGTCATATACTAAGTAACATTAGCATATAAATAAAATTTTGGTTTATTAATTAATTTTTAGCCACGTTAACATTGTATCTAAGCTGGCTAGTTTGTGGTAATTGAGGTACAGTAAGTAGTTATGTTCCAAGGCTCAGTTCATTCTGCAAATTTCCTCATTTATTGTATGCCTTAACCAGGGATTTGGAGAAGATGGGATGAATTTGGGATCATGGCAAAAAACAAGACCAAACCTCACACAGTTGAACTTCCAAATTGCTCTTCATAAAATCCATGACAGACATCATGGAGAATTTATCCATTTCCTCTTATATAGTTTATGGTATAAATGGAAAAACATTCTCCTTGTGTGATTGAACTTTACGAACCAGTAAAACCTTTAATCAGTGCAAGCTTGATGAGACAGTTATAATGGCTCAGTGTTTAAGGCTCTGCATAATAAAATGTTCAGAATGCTGTGTTTAAATCTCAGTATACTGTATCAGAGGCTGTAATGTATGGGTTCTTTATTCCTTATCCTTAACCTTCTAATTAGATGTATGCTGTCAGTCACATGAGGACATGTACTAAATTGTGTTTTATTTTGTCCTATCATTATCATTATATGTATCTACAGTACATACAGTATATAAGGATTTTATAGTATATTACAGGAAAAATACAATATACTGTAAAAATAACAGCAATTACCTGTATAGATAGTTCAGTACTCTACTTCTTTTTAGAGTTATTTACTGTATGTGTAAGTAGGTTACTGGCAACTCTCCTGTACAGTACACTACAGTAAATGTTTTTGCAGTATAGGTGAGAATATCAATACAACATATTAGCAATACACGTTATGCATAATTTCTGTTCTATATGTAGCGATTTGCTTACAGAAGTGTAAAAATGGAGGCGAGTGTGCCGGCCCCAACACGTGTCACTGCCAAGCTGGATGGGAAGGTTTACAGTGCCAGACTTGTAAGTCTAACTGATATCTTGGTGTCTATTAAACAGTAATATACAGTATTCTATTTTTAAGCTTCCATGTCTTTTTTTATTTGGATTTTTGGACACATAATGATGAGTCGTATTGTATTATTAAATACAGCCATCTGCAAACAAAAGTGCCAAAATGGAGGAAAGTGTGTGCTTCCAAACTTCTGTCAGTGTCGCTCAGGGTACACCGGAACGAACTGTGCTGTCCGAGTAAGCTGAGATTCAACTTCCTACTTCACTGTTCTTATATTATTATTATTATTATTATTATTATTATTATTACAAGCTACACTTTGATATATTATAATGAATATGGAACATAAAGTAAGTCTGAACTCTGAATTTTCAGACAACATGATAAAAGAAGAAGAAACGTATCAGGAGATGGTTTTATAAACGGAGTCTCTGCCCAGCTCATACTCCACACGAGCGGACGTCTGAAAGAAAGAGAGAGTCTGTGTTCTTAAGGTTGTGTAAATATTTATAGCAGCCAAATGTTCAGGCAGCAGCCAAATTGATTATACTCAAAATGTAGATTTTTTTTTTCTATGATCACATCCAATTCTGCTGCTCTGCTGTTAGGTGAGTGAACTCACCAAAGCGTGTCTGCCAAGTGTACATCTCATAAGAGTATTATATTATTCTCCATTTTCAGGTGTTAAGCTCATCAGTTTTTTTGTATAAAGTCTGTAAGTTACAATGTATAAATCACTGTAAGGATGGATTACAGTTAATTGTGACATGTAACAGATTGAAGATCTTATATTTTATACATGTACATTTCCTTAAAGAAATAACAGATTTATTATTATTATTTTTATTTTACAGTGATATTAGTTTTATTTTGTTAAACAATTGTTTTAAGTTTATTTGATGTTTAAGTAATTATATTGGAATACAATAAATGTTAAATGTACATTTGTTTTATGTTACATATATATATATATATATATATATATATATATATATATATATATATATATATATATATATATATATATATATATGTGTGTGTGTGTGTAAACAATAAAGACTTACAACAAATTTATTGAATACAGTGGTGTGAAAAAATATTTGCCCCCTTCCTGATTTCTTATTCTTTTGCATGTTTGTCACACTTAAATGCTTCTGCTCATCAAAAACCGTTAACTATTAGTCAAAGATAACATAATTGAACACAAAATGCAGTTTTAAAATGAAGGTTTACGTTATTAAGGGAGAAAAAAAACTCCAAATCTACATGACCCTGTGTGAAAAAGTGATTGCCCCCCTTGTTAAAAAATAACTGTGGTTTATCACACCTGAGTTCAATTTCTGTAGTCACCCCCAGGCCTGATTACTGCCACACCTGTTTCAATCAAGAAATCACTTAAATAGGAGCTACCTGACACAGAGAAGTAGACCAAAAGCACCTCAAAAGCTAGACATCATGCCAAGATCCAAAGAAATTCAGGAACAAATGAGAACAAAAGTAATTGAGATCTATCAGTCTGGAAAAGGTTATAAAGCCATTTCTAAAGCTTTGGGACTCCAGCGAACCACAGTGAGAGCCATTATCCACAAATGGCAAAAACATGGAACAGTGGTGAACCTTCCCAGGAGTGGCCGACTGACCAAAATTACCCCAAGAGCGCAGAGACAACTCATCCGAGAGGCCACAAAAGACCCCAGGACAACATCTAAAGAACTGCAGGCCTCACTTGCCTCAATTAAGGTCAGTGTTCACGACTCCAGCATAAGAAAGAGACTGGGCAAAAACGGCCTGCATGGCAGATTTCCAAGGCGCAAACCACTTTTAAGCAAAAAGAACATTAAGGCTCGTCTCAATTTTGCTAAAAAACATCTCAATGATTGCCAAGACTTTTGGGAAAATACCTTGTGGACCGACGAGACAAAAGTTGAACTTTTTGGAAGGTGCGTGTCCCGTTACATCTGGCGTAAAAGTAACACAGCATTTCAGAAAAAGAACATCATACCAACAGTAAAATATGGTGGTGGTAGTGTGATGGTCTGGGGTTGTTTTGCTGCTTCAGGACCTGGAAGGCTTGCTGTGATAGATGGAACCATGAATTCTACTGTCTACCATAAAATCCTGAAGGAGAATGTCTGGCCACCTGTTCGTCAACTCAAGCTGAAGCGATCTTGGGTGCTGCAGCAGGACAATGACCCAAAACACACCAGCAAATCCACCTCTGAATGGCTGAAGAAAAACAAAATGAAGACTTTGGAATGGCCTAGTCAAAGTCCTGACCTGAATCCTATTGAGATCTTGTGGCATGACCTTAAAAAGGCGGTTCATGCTAGAAAACCCTCAAATAAAGCTGAATTACAACAATTCTGCAAAGATGAGTGGGCCAAAATTCCTCCAGAGTGCCGTAAAAGACTCGTTGCAAGTTATCGCAAACACTTGATTGCAGTTATTGCTGCTAAGGGTGGCCCAACCAGTTATTAGGTTCAGGGGGCAATTACTTTTTCACACAGGGCCATGTAGGTTTGGATTTTTTTTCTCCCTAATTAATAAAACCCCTCATTTAAAAACTGCATTTTGTGTTTAATTGTGTTATCTTTGACTAATAGTTAAATGTGTTTGATGATCAGAAACATTTTGTGTGACAAACATGCAAAAGAATAAGAAATCAGGAGGGGGGCAAATAGTTTTTCACACCACTGTAAGTAAAACTTCAAGGCACAGTAACACCCTCATTAACAGTTGAACTTGATTATACTAATCCGCAACATGCTTTCGACAAACTTCTTACTCTCTCCTATACATTACTGTTATCTGCATTACTTGAAAACCTTGTCCTAAGAAATATATTATGTAATACACAGTATGTACCACAAGTGCCTAGTCTGGATGTTTTTACAATTAGATAAATATTTTTATTGATTTACATTCTTATAAAGTACACATCTTACTAATCTTGAAGTAACTTCAATGTACCTCTTCAAATAACGAGAATACCATAATAAAATAACATAATAAATAATATCAATCATGGAAATCTTCTGACTTGTAGGATATCACAACATCAAATTGTGATTGCTTCAATAAATAACTGATAATGTATATATTGTATAACAGAAATCCACAGTTGGCAGTGGATGTGATTGTGTGTTTGTGGATGTTTACAGTTCCATCACAGACACGTTCATCCCTGACTTTTATGGTAGGCAGCAGCATCATCAGATTTTACCTCAGACTGTCCTGTAAGGGTAGGTACAGTATCACGTCCTTTATACTAATGGCAGAAATGCAACTGGATGCCAACCACCGTAAAACAAGAATAACAAGCCCAACATTAGGCATCATCATCATCATCAACTTTTATGTCATTTTGGAAGCATGTCACAGGATTTGTAACAGTAGCAAACAATATATACAGTGAAACCTCGGATTCCGAACGTCACGTGATCACACGTTTTTCTCTCTCTTGCGCTGCGTAATTGTGGGTAATCATCTCCTCTGCTGGGTCTTAGTGCTCATCTCTCACTGGTATAATCAACATCCGTGTGTGGGTGTACTGTTTACACTGTGACCATAAAAAACATTTTATTTTGTGTCTGTATGCGTGTGTGAAGCAAAAGCAAGTCTCATTAGAGAGGTTAAAGAGCCATTTTCTCTCTCTGCCTGCTCTTTGCCCTCCAACTTTTGCCTTCACAGACAGACACACACACACACTCTTTCTCTTTGCTCTACACAGAAACACTGCTCTGTCGTGATTCTTTTCAAAGGAAAAGTGCAGGTTAATTTGTTTTATTTTTACTTTACAGCAGTGATTCCGTTAATGTGTCGCTCAATCGAGTGTCATTGGAGATATTTCATGTTTATTTTTCCGATAAAACAGCGTTTCCATTGTATGCGCGCGTGTGTGAAAAAAAGTGGACGAAGAGTAACTGTGAAAGATGAGAAGGGGTAGAGGGGAGCTTACTTTAGATTCACACACACACAGACACACACACAAAGACACTAAAGGTGAGAGAGTGTGTGTGTGAACCGGCACGGTGTGAAATTATGCGCGCGCGCACATAACGCACACACTCCGCAGTGCAAGAGAGAGAAACTCACGCACACACACAGCGCCTGCGCGGATAAACCAAAACACTTATATGTCGGGACTTTTTTTAAAGGTAAAGTGCAGGTTAATTTGCTTTATTTTTACGTAATATTTTGTGCTAATTATTTAAAAGTATTTATTTTTTTGGGCTGTGGAATGAGTAATTTATGTTTCCATTATTTCTTATGGGAAATTTTTATTTGGTTTACAAGTGTTTTGGAATACGAGCCCACTTCCTGAACGAATTATGCTCGTAATCCAAGGTTCCACTGTAGTATCTATATAAGCAAACCAGATAATCAATCTTCCAGTGATCTAATTGAATTACAGAATTACAAAATTTACAAGCGCGCCATCAAATTATTTTATCAGAGATAAACGTTTAAATTAATTTCTGTCATACATATTGTTACATACGGTTGTATATGCAGGCATGTATAAATATATTTCAGGCATGCCAGTGTGCTTTCTGACAAAACATGTACAGAATTAATCTTTTTTATTATAAAATACATAATCTAAAAACCACCCCAAGTAATCAACCTCACATACAAACATTCTGTAAACTTGTTTTTTTTATTTTTTTTATTTAATGTCATAGAAACACACAGTACACATACAGTATATTGTAACAAATTGTATGTTTGCAATTGCTTACAAATGCAAACATACAGTACAAGTAAATGAACAAACTTAAATGAATAGCACCATGTGGCCACTTCCGTGGCTCTGAGGAAGTGTAAGTACTGAGATCAGAAAAGTTTTTTTCTGTCTTCACACTGAGGGCCGGAGAATAGACTGCGACAACGACATTTGTCTGGAGAGAAACACTTCCCACCATTCATACACGGTTTCTGGCACACAGCTGTAGAGATAAAATAATATTACTATTGTATAATAACCATAAGGCACATATAGTGGTTCATCTCAGATCAGTATTACAGTTATAAAAGAAAAGCGACAAAGCTCACAGTATAATATATTAAAGCTCCCATTAATAGTACAGTCCAGCACTATTATTTTATAGACTAATTAGAGACTTACTGTACCTGTTGCATGTTGAAGTATTTTATCCATTGCATTAAAACCACAATATACATGTTGATATGGATGTAATACATAATATTGTGCCATGAGCAATCAACATGAGTCAATATAATACAGTATATATGAGCTCATGGTATGTGTGTGTGTGTGTAGTTTGGCTCACCGATGTGACAGGCTCCCCCGAGCCATCCCTCTGGACAGCTGCAGATTCCAGGAGCCACACAGCTGCCTCCATTGTGGCAACCCTGAGGACAGATTGCTGTAGAAACAGAACCAGCTCACACACACAGTCAAAATGGCATTCAGTCACAAAGCATACACACACACACACGTTCTCATACTGTACTTTTTTTTTTTTTTACAATTTCTTTTGAGAAACTTTGCGATCATCAGTTGGCTCCAAATCTGCAATTATTTACAATAAATTACATTTGAATACGTACCACTTATCTAATAATACCACTAAACAAGGATTGGTGAAAATCTAAGCTCTGAAAATGTACTGTAGCTTATTAAAACATCCTTATAAAACATTTTTAAAATCAAATTCCAATGACTTTTTAACGTTTTAATTATAAGACGCAATTAGCGTGGCACGTTGCACATTAACGAAACAGGAATCCTCAATTTTCTCCTTCGTACTTAGCATTATTTCCTGGAAAATAAAACCAACAAACCTTCTTGACACTTGGATCCAGTCCAGCTGGAGGGACATATGCACTTGGCTTGTCCGTTCACTGCGATGCATTCTCCACCATTCCAGCAGCCATCACCGCATGCCACTGGTAAAGACACACGTTAGCCATTTATTCAAATATCTTTCACTCCAATGAATATTATTCACACTACCTTGTTATAGTTATTTCTCTTGTAAATTTGAAATCTCAAAAAAAAAATTCATTTTCCCAGAAGTTCAATCATAACACTGGGAGCTTACTGAAGAAACATACCTTTTTCGCAGTATTTCCCACCGAATCCTGGAGGACACCTGCACTTTCCAGGTCGGAGACATTCACCTCCATTTTTACACTTTGGGTCACAGTTAGCTAAAATCAACAATCATATCGTTACATTTCACACAATCATATTTCATGTCTTCAGTTTGTAAATTGAGTTAATTTGAGTTAAATTGAGTTGTCTTGAGTTAATTGTTTCAATATGCAGAAAATTACATCAAATATTCTGTTTAAAGTATTACATAACCAAAATGAAAACTGTCCTGCAGCCAAACTCTCTCTCTCTCTCTTTCTCTCTTATACACATATACACACATTTCCCACACTTATTAAATGAGTAAAAAACTGGAAACATCACCATACTGGCAGGTTTCGCCCTCGTAGCCCCGTGAACACAAGCAGGTGCGGTTTCGGATACAGATCCCAGCATGTTTGCATGGTGGATCACACACTGCATTCAGGTCAAACACAAAAGGTAAAGAGACGCCACGGGGTGAGTCAGATCCTCCCAGGCACACACCAGCCAGCAGAGCCAGCGTGGACATACACAAATAGGTCCAGAGCAGTGAAGATGACCGACTAAACACTGCCATTCTCGTGTCCACACACACACTCGCATACACAAGCAACAGGCAAGAGTGAAGGTCTGGGAATGGTGTCCAGCTCTCTGGATGTGCCACCCTGTTCTACAGCACACCTACAGGAGAGAGGAGGAATGACACTGTGATATAGAGAAGAGCGAATATGACAACGAAAAAAAAAAAAGTGGAGTGTGTGAAATCTCTGTACTATTTATTACAATTGTGTTTATGACCTAGGTTAAACGTTACAGGTGTTACAGACTGACTGTTTTACTTTTGCATTTTATAAAGATTTGATAAAGATTTGTACTTGAAAGTGATTTGATGAAGATTTGTATACTAGAAAGTGATAATTTCTAAGCTTTTAATTGAAATGCAACTTTTACCCCAAATCTGGTTCCTGAAGAATGTATCAGTATGCTGTAAGGTCTTTGTTTTTTAAAGACAGGCATTTCATCACAAAATTATGCATATCAAATTGTAGTAATGACCTTGGTTAAAAAGAATCATAATATAATGCCAGTTCAATTGCCCACTCACATATTCTCATAGACGAACAATAATAAAGTATGTATTTATTCATCTCTATGAGATTGAGTCCACAAACACCGTTACAAGCTCTCATGAAACTTTCATGGTCTATTTGTAAAATATCACATTCCCAGATGTAAGGAAATGGTTTTTCCAGATGTGCACCAAATGTTCCCCCTCCTCACACGGAGTACAATGCAATGTTTTCAGACCACATTTGATGCATTTCTTTCCCCAAAATACACAAGGAAAAACATGTTAGATGAAATATAATAACAATAACAACACTTATGGTATGGTCATGGTTTGTGTTCAATTAAACCTTTCTGTATGCAGATGTCACATATTTTACATTTCTCTGACAAATAAGTAGAAAAGTTATGTTTTCCTTTTGCTTATTTCCTTTTCCCGGGTTATGAAGACTGACTGTTTTTTCAGGTGTTCTTACAGGAATCAAATCTTTCCTGCAAGTGAAAAAGAAAGCAAGAGATTTCTCTAACAGCATTAACAGATGCCATAGCTGTTCGCTCAAGAGACCTCTTCCTCACTGTAAATACTTTTAAACAAACACTTTAGATAGTTTAAAAACACATGTGTTCTATACTGACTCCAGTATTATCAATGAATTAGAATTATCAATGAAGTTGGAGAAAATGTGCATTTGTTAATGAAGTATGCAGCAGCATATGCATATTCACACAAATAGAAAATTAAAGCTTAGGTTATAAATGGAAGAAATGGCGCGACCTAGTGGACATGTGGTGTATACGCATGCCTTTAAAAAGCACAGTTAAAAATTACTTGCACAGTGCAGGTTTTTTCTTTCTTTCTTTTTCTTTTCTTCCCAAATATATATATATTTTATCACTCAACATAAATCTATGTAGCAACATTGTGACAGAAGGAATCATGCAGAAACTTCCCCATTTAAATGGATTTTATGTTTTGAATCTAAATAAAAATCATCCAGAATCTTTTTAGCAATGGTAATTACTCTGAAAATGCTGTGAGAATACTAAACTGTGTAATTATGAAAAGATACATCATAAAAGATTGGCTTGCTAATCACATACCTGTAGGCTGCTGATCATTAGTACATTTTGTCAGCAGCTATAGTCTGCCCTCTAGTGGAATAAAGGTGATTAGCTCTTTTTGATCCTAATACAGTACATCAAATTAATTACAGTTAGGAAAATGATACATTTTTAGAGCTGAATAGGGGACAAGTGTAAATAAAGGGATTTGTTATATAAATACATACAAAACACACTACTGTATACTAGAATGTAAAATATATTATCTGTAATATTCCACACATTATCCTAAACAGTGGTGTAGTGGTTAGCACTGACACCTTGCACCGCAGATAGGCAGCTGATCATTAGTACATTTTGTCCCCTACAGGGTCTGGGTTCGATTCCCGTGAGATTTTGTGCATAGAGTTCCTATGATCTCCCCGTACGTGGTGGGTGTCCTCCCACAGTCCAATGACATGCAGGTTAGACTAATTGGCGTTCACAAATTTCCCGTTGTTTGTGAATAAGTGTGTTCCCTGCAATAGATTGGCACCCTGACTGGGTGTACGCCGCCTTGTGGCCGAGGCCTTTAGGGATGAGCTCTAGGCCCCCCACGACCCTGAATACAGGATATAGCGGTACAGATGAAGTAAGATTTAAGTGCAACCACCTCCCACTACAGTTCCTTTATACCTCAAACCTGCAATGTCTATTGTCTATACTGATGTCTCAGCCACTCTAGTTACTGCACAGCCTGTTTCACTATTGGTTTGTTACATTGTCTGTTGTGGTCTGTTACACTGTTTTGATGTACAGTACTGTTTAACATTGCAAACTAGCAAAACCAAAACCAATTCACATAAACACAACTAACAAGCATTTCAGGTTCTTTTCTGTTCAGTTTTCGCCTGCAATGCTTTCTCAGTCAAAATTCAATGTGATTAGACACAACAAGAGCAGAAAGGAGGAAACATTAACAGCTTTAAAAATGTATAAATAAATTTAAAAAAATCAACAACAACAACAAAAAAACTGAAATTGTAAAGTAGAATATTCTTTTAATTTTTCATCAATTAATGCAGAACAAACAAAAACACATCTCAAAAATAAGGCGTGGTTCAATAAGGTTCTTTTAGTCAGACTTGTCAAGCTGTAAATTTTTTCTTAGATTTCTTTTAAAGTGGTAGTAATAATAATAATAGTATTAATTTAAAAAAAAGAGAGAATATTCTTAATGATTAGTTAAAAAAGATCTAACCATTCCAGCTTCACACAATATCATATTGCACATTTTCATAATAATATTTACAGTAACGCATTAGATTTTTTAATTTTTTTTTTATTTATAGTTTTTTAAATATTAGGTTAGTGTATCAAACAGTCCCAGACCATACATATATTAATGAGACGTTTATAAATTTACCATTTTACCATTAAATAAATACTTCATATCGGGTATAAAAAGCGTAAAGTTTATATACATAAAAAGTCGTCGTCCAGACGTGAATGTCTATACAGCAAATATTTTTTTTCTCCAATCCTCCATTCTTCTACTGCGTTGTAAGTAAAATGGAACAAAATGTCAGTGGTTTATAAAACTTACATAACCTAGCTTCGTGTGATTACAGTCAGTGAAACTTACATGTGGTGTGTTCATAACAAACTCCTCCGGAACAAACTGAGGTATTCAAAGATGCGAGACCACACTGGACCGGCAAATTTGCAATCATATGTCAAAAAACGTCTTCTAATATGCATCCGTCTACAAAAAGTCATCAACACATATGTCTAAGGAAATTCCGTCTGAGGCTTTGCCATCTTCCTGACATGACCATGCACAGCAATTAAAACATAACAGGAAGAATCTCTGATATCCTTCAGTGTGGAAATGGCGCATGCCAGGATCGATTTAAGGTCTAAGGGGTCACTGTATCACTGTCACGTGTCCATTGGAATTGGTGGTGTTTGTACCGCAGTCCACGTACAAGTAACTCTCCTGAGAGACCTGTTCAGCGTGGCCAAAGTACACTGTGGTGACGGTCATCCTGAGGAACAAAGACGACATCAAAAGTGAAGGTTTGAAATAAACTGTATTGCAGCACAAAGGTTAACACGATATGGTTGAAACGTTCTCTACATGAACACTGATCTTCATAGACTGTAGTATGCGTTTGGGTAATTAGACATCGGTATGAACATATTTGACCCATGTATTTGTAAAAATGTACATCATAAAGATTAAACATTTGACTATCATACTACATACTTATGACTTATAATGACTCATAATGCAATAAGGCGTTGTGAACTGGAGATGTCATGATGAAACTACGACTGCATTAAAATTTGCTTCCCCTTTTTTTTTTTTTTTAATACCTACGAACTCTTTTACCTCTTTTATACAGACTGGTACAGGGGTGACTGATTTCCCTAAACAGCGAATCTTAGGGACAGCAAGTTTTAAAAATAGAAAAAAAAAATCCCCCACTTGTATCACTATTATAATTTTTCATCAATTATAGAAAGGCATATTTTTTGTGCATTTATAGTTATATCTGTTGTTGTGAAATGTCTGTAAAATCCCTGTTTTCACTTATGTTAGAACTTTCGTTATAAAGTGATAAACTATTTCAATTCCCCTTACCAACTTCTCTTTTTCTGTTGCTTAAAGTTAACAAGTCAGATTTCCATTTTTATTATAAGCTGAAAGGACAGTGCTAAACTGTCAACTTTGAAAAAGTTGAACCACTCGTCAGTAATAACTGAAAAGAAATCCTTCCGTTTGCTAGACAGCATAAAACTTGGACCTGAAGCAACAGAAAAAGATTATGTGGCCTGATGAGTTCAAAATGTATACCATTCAAGGAGGTGTATGAAGTGATGAACCCTTCATGCATACTAGTGGCCACGGTACAAATCTCTGGAGGCAGTGTTATGACCCAGGATTACTTTAATTGGTCAGATCCACAGTAGCCTCAGCAACATTACACCAGAATAAAATGAAGTCAGCTGATGACCTGAATTTACTAAATTGATGTTTTTTCCTCCCTGATGGCACGGGCAATTCCAAAAACTGTGAAAGGTTAGCTGTGATCAGGAATCATCACATTGCATGCCGTAATCAAGGCACAAGGTGGTTAAACAAAATATTAGATCGAACAACTTTTTGTTTTATTGTCCAGGCAGTGTATATATTTCTCTTTACAGAAAACCTCAGTATTTTATATCTTGAGTAATTTTTCATACAGTTAACTCTCGTACTGTATGTAGTAGTTCCAGGTGCAAGGCATATTAAACATTTATATTAATGCACTTCTTCTAATACTTTGTCATTTCTGTAGTGACAAATTACACACTGATTTGAGTGTCCAACATACAAATCTGAGTAATTTGTGACTAAAGGAATTGAAAGAAGTGTATTAATACAAATGTTTAATCTGCGCTTAACTGAAGCTACTATGTTACATTATTTAAAACATTTTTTTTTTACTTTAGTATAAAGACTGAGAATGACCAGCTTTATGTCAGTATAGTTGTACTTACTGCATGATGACCACAATGTTGTGCACTTTTATTGTCTCCATGGTACAAAAGTCACTGAAAAGTAAAAAGGGGAAACAAATGTTAATGCATTCAATATCCATCTAAAAAAAAAAAAGAAAAGAAATGAAAAAAAAAAAGTTTTATCAGGAAACCATATTTCACAACTCAAAATACTTACTAGATGTAGCTCATCTCATTGGCTATGACAGTGAAAACAGAGAAATCGACCTAAACAGGAAACAACAAAGGGCAGTTACTGTAGTGTACTGTAGTGTAGTGCTGCTTACAGTGTTTTCCCAGCACAGAAACTACTGATTAGTGTACGGAAACTCAAAAGGTCACATCATTGCTGTTAAAGCTAACAACATGTACTCCAAAGCTTTCAGTATTCAAAATGTAAAATCAGAGAGATAGTACATGACAAACTACACAATACTAGAAATGTACAGTGTATTTATTCCTTTAAATGCAGCAGTAGATTTGTTGCTGGCTCTGCTGGTTTACATTCCATTCTTATCCTTTTATCATGAGGGAGCTGGTGACTCATTTAGAACAGGAGCTTAAAAACAACATATAAAGGCACTCCTTAAGCTAAGGTAATGACTAACACACACACACACACACACACACACACACACACACACACACACACACACACACACACACACACACACACACACACACACACACACACAATCACTGTAGCCACTGGCAGAGAAAACTTCCATAACCTGGAGCATATAGTGACCTGGATGAATAATATAATCTCTTAAATTCAAAAGATCAGTCAGTTACAGTACAGTTACATCCTACTGTAGTAGTTAGAACATGTGTTGGTTCTTGGGAAAACCCTTAGAGGGGGAGATTTGTACCATTTTCTTGTATATACAGTAGGTTTAAGCTAAAGATTACAGGTCTTTCTGAACTTAAATATCTTTTTCTTCTTCTACATCCATCTTCTAATCTCAACCACAAATAAAAATCTAAGTCAAAATGAGAAAAATACATTTACAGTCGGAGATACTTTGCAGCCTCCTGATCAAAGATGAACTGAACTGACTAATAAGCTTCGACTTTAAGAGGTTAAGTTAATCCTCTACATATTGCACCTTTCACCTTTTTTCACTTACATATTTAATCTTTTAAACTTTTGTCCTCTCATCTCACAATGTGTTAATGCTTTAATCAGGACCAAGACAGATTTTCAAGGGTTAAACCATACTATAAAGAGTTTTTTTATTTTTTATTATTTGAAGATACATTTTTTTATTTGCAAGTGGAGGTGAAAGTAAACCTGGTGTGGAAGTTAAAACTGAAAACATACAGTAGCTTAAACCAGGAACTTACGCACCTGCTGCATATCCAGGGGCATTACGCTTGTCACATTGCTCACAACTGACTTTCCGATCACTGTCTTATAAAACTGCACCTGTGCTGTGATGTTTGCCACTTGTACTGGATAGTAGTTGTTATTAGTAATGTTGAGAGTGTTCTGAAATGAGACAACGGTTAACTTGATTATTACATTATTCACAAACAGCTCAAAATATCACTCTCGCCTTTAACCTCAAAGCAGAGTAAAACATCTCATCAGATGGATGACGAATGAAAAAAGGGAAATACTGTAAACAACATTAAATGCATTACTAAGGTGTTAGGCCATCACAAACCAACCCGAATAGCTGCAATGCTGTTTCGCTGGAAACAGTACTTGTGTAATGAACACCGTTCTTATAAAAGATATTCCCTTAATTGGTGTTCTGATGATGACAAGAGTGCGACTGATAAAACCACATGCATCTAATTACAAATATTTTGCAGTCTATTTAAATTTATGAAGATTTTCAATACTTACAGTAAATGCATGAGAATAATGGCCTTGTTGGATATTTTTAAAGGACACTGAGTAATATCGCTGTTACATTTTCAATAGTTTTCTTCAATAACACCAAATGAGTGCTCATAGCATATTTACTGTTTATATAGTTACATGCCATTAAATTTGCTTAGTTCATACTATGGTATAATGTAATAGTTACATATTAATTTACAATGACATTTACATCTTACAATATTGTGCAAATAATAATAAATGGCATCCATGCATGATATACGTTATCCAGAATATATATGTTTTAAATGCTAACGCATGTGTATTGAAACTTTACAAACAGCTACCCAATAGCCTTCCTGGTGCCTGTTACACAGTTACAGCACAGCTTCTGTTACTGACTTAGAGATTAATCCAATCAATCAATGCAACAGAAGAAACAAAAGATCTCACTGTAATGTTGAGATAGACGATCCTTTGATGTGCATCAAAATTGACATGCGTAGATTTCACTCCGACATAGGCGACATCAATGGTGCGGGGGAAGAGGAAAAACACCGCCAGGCCACAAAGCAGGAGACACAGCACCACTGACAAGCTTACGTACAGTTTACTGTAAAATCACAGGTTTGATAATTACAGTCACTTAGAGGAAGGGTATTTGAGCTGGTAGAACATACATACATACATTTTATATACTCAGCAAAAAAAGAAATGTCCCTTTTTCAGGACTGTGTATTTCAACAATAATGTTGTAAAAATCCAAATAACTTTACAGATCTTCATTGTAAAGGGTTTAAACAATGTTTTCCATGCATGTTCAATTAACCATAGTCAATTAATTAACATGCACCTGTGGAATGGTCGTTAAGACCTTAACAGCTTACAGAAAGTAGGCATTTAAGGTCACAGTTGTAAAAACGCAGGACACTAAAGAGACTCGTCTACCGACTGTGAAAAACACCCAAAGAAAGACACCCAGGGTCGCTGCTCATCTGCGTGAACGTGCATTAGGCATGCTGCAGGGAGGCATGAGGACTGCTGATGTGGCTATAGGGCAATAAATCGCCATGTCCGCGCTGTGAGACGCCTAAGACTGCGCTACAGGGAGACAGGAAGTACAGCTGATCATCCTCGCAGTGGAAGACCACGTGTAACAACACCTGCACAGGATGGGTACATCCGAATATCACACCTGCGTGACAGGTACAGGATGGCCACAACAACTGCCCGAGTCACACCAGAAACACACAATCCCTCCATCTCACAGCAAGAACTGACAAATCTGGTCCAGTCCATGAGGAGGAGATGCACTGCAGTACTTCAAGCAGCTGGTGGCCACCAGATACTGACTGATTTTGAGCTTCTCTTCATTCAGGGACACATTGGGAAACATTTCTAGTTTATGTCTTATGGTGTCGACTCTTTTAGTGTTCATACAAATATTTACACATTAAGTTTACTGAAAGTAAAAACAGTTGAAAGTCAGAGGACGTTTCTTTTTTTGCTGAGTATAAATATATAATGTTATATACTGTATCAACTTAGTTTCTCTTAGATTCTTAAAAATCGAACAGATCTATGAAGCATCCTTGTGAAACATACGTTCTTCTTGGCCTCAGTCTTTGGTCACTATATGGTATCAGGGCCACAAGCTGATTTTCTTGTTCTGAGAAAGAGAAAATGTACACCATCAGTTAATTTTCTTGTGCGTAAACCATCTCTATTTGTCACTATTTGTACGAGATAGGGTTACACTGCACCATACTAAAATTTTAACACAAAAGGGTGTTAAGTGATACTTAAGAAACTTGAGATGCAAAGCAAACTATGGTGATCCCATGTCAGTGTTGACAATTGGCTGCTGATGTATATTAATATATAAAAGTATATTTAATAAAATGTCTTATATCCATATGGTTCCAAAATTTTTACACTACATCTGCTACAGGGATGGCCAAAAGTGAAATTCAATGTTTTAATGATACTCAAAACGTTTTAAATAATGATAGTCAAGATAATAAGAATTATACCGTTAATAATATATCAAATTGTTATTTGATGCAATCAAAGTATGAAGTAATTTATTCTTCAAAACTTTCTGGATCCATTTGGGCATAGAGTCAAAAGACATCTGCAGTGCACTGGTACTTCTCCCCCCCCCCCTTCTTTTTTCCCCCCTACCTCTTGGTATTCGTCCTGTTCCTTGACAAGTCGGACAGGTGACGCTGTCCTTGCCTGTGAACTCAACATAAGGGAACTGCGATATAGCATTCTCATCCTCCTCTACCATCTGAGAGTCAGGGTCATCAGCTGTTAGTTTATCCTGCCCTTCGGTTCTGTGTTTCAGCAAAGAGAAGATCGACTTGCCCATGACTACACGTACATACGAGAGAAATAAAGAAAAGACAAACTGACAGTTGAAGCACAGGTCATCAGTGAATATCTGTGAAATGCCATAAAATTAATCATAGCATTGTTTTCACATGATGTGGCTTTAAAATATCACATGCATAACTGATTTGTTACACAATCTTAGCATTATAATCTTATAATTGTTAAAATGTGACACAAAACAAATGTATATACAAAAAGGACAACATAAAACACTCAAAACTGTATATGGAAACATTTAAATTCCCCCCCCCCCTTTACAGTACATGAAGTTAAGTTATGATTTCTATTTGATCACCTCGTAATTTTTAGAATGGTGTTTATTTTTGGAACATGTATGAAGTATTATTTTTTTAGATTACCTTTAATTTTTCACAAAAAAAAAACAAAAACATTTTATCACTTGCATTCTCTCAGAAATAAAGGTACTAAGTTGAATTTTCCTTGTTGGGTTCATGCTGCGTACACTCAGCATGTATCGTTTACCATTATTATGCTGGTCCTCAAGGTCCAATAATCTACCTTAAATTATTTGCAAAGGCATACTGTAAGGCATATGCTTATACAAGTTCAGAGTCTAACACCAGGACGAAATGTGCAAATTCCTTATGTCACTCTAATGGTAGCACATAAAAAGCATGAAAAAGCGCCTTCTGCTTACAAAGTTATTTGTAAGAGTGTGACCTAATATACAGTACCAGTCAAAAGTCTGGACACAAGTTTGGGTTTTATTTCTATATCCGAAAATAACTGGATTTAACGAGTGCTTAATGATAGTCATTTAATTTTTACTGAGTGGTTGTCTCTGACCGATCACATTAACCGATTATGATGAGACAAAATAGATAAGTCACAAGCCATATCAAAATGCCATCTCCAGTCTGGGAATATTACCAAGTCTCTTTAAAAGATTTCAAATTTGCAATATGCAAAGTTTGTTTCTAAAACAGAACAACAGTGTGAATAACTTGAGTATGAAAAGTTATCTGCAATGAGAGCACCTAAACCTTGTATTTTGATGCTCACTCAACCACCCATGTCAGAATCCCTCAAAAAGCTCGAGCCATACGCTGCAGAATGTAGGAAGGACAAAATAATTATCACAAAAATAATAACGAAAAGAGAAATAAAGAGGAGTTACAGCTCTGGCCGACGCAGCCCAGGCTTATCTTATAGCTCCATGCATACCAGATGACAGTGAGGGACTATTCAGCATGGCTGCGCACATTCTGGATGATACGAGGAATAGACTACCGTAAAAAAAAAAATTATTTAATAAAAATTAAGTTGCGACAAAGAAGGCCCTAGACGATTGAACAGTTAGAGGCCTGTATTAGACAAGAATGGGAGAGCATTCCTATTTCTAAACTTGAGAAACTGGTCTCCTCGGTCCCCAGACGTCTGTTGAGTGTTGTAAGAAGAAGATGCCACATAGTGGTGAAAATGGCCTTGTTCCAACTTTTTTGGGATTTGTTGACACCGTGAAATTTGGAATCAACATATTTTTACTTTAAAATGATACATTTTCTCAGATTAAACTTTTGATCTGTCATATGTTCTATTCTGAATAAAATATTGACATTTGCCATCTCCACATCATTGCATTCACATCATTGCATTATTGACAATTTGTTTATTGTCCCAACTTTTTTGGAATCCGGTTTGTATAAAGATATACCTGCCTTGTCTGCTTACTAATAAATAGCCATGATTGGCTCATAAAATGCAAACTGACTGATGTGTATGGTTATTTACACACAGGTGGTGCAGAATTTCGATTGATTAGCACCTCAGATTAGACGTTACAGGGTCTTTACAGAGCATGAATAGCAGATACACCTCAATATCAACTGTTCAAAGGAGATTATTACACAGTGTCGCCTTGCACCTCCAGGGTCTGGGTTCGATTCCCCGGCCAGGCTCGATTCCCGTCTCTGTGTGCATGGAGTTTGCATGTTCTCCCCGTGCTTGGTGGGTTTCCTCCGGGTACTCCGGTTTCCTCCCACAGTCCAAAGACATGCAGATTAGGCTAATTGGCGTTCCTAAATTGCCCGTAGTGTGTGAGTGTGTGTATGTGTGTGTGCCCTGCGATGGATTGGCACCCTGTCTAGTGCCCGAAGTCTCCTGGGATAGGCTCCAGGTCCCCCGCGACCCTGAACACAGGATTAAGCGGTATAGAAAATGAATGAATGAACGTTTATACCTTCAGCATTGTTTTACAGAAGAAATAAAAATCAGCAAACACCATGGAATCAGGAGGTGTGTCCGAAGTTTTGACTGGCGATGCACATTTTTTTTAATTATATGATGTGTTATGTCAGTTATGTAATATTTCAGGTCATAAATGGAGATTTCTGGACAAGGCTGGAGAATGACTGTTGCTTTAGAATAAATGCAAAGTAAATATGACCCTTATCTTGAAGTCACAGTAAGATTAAAGACTGGAGTTATTTATGATCCGCTGTTTAATAATTTAAATAACCTACTGCGCAGTTAGGGACTCGCTATTCATCCCATTTTGTGTTGCAAATAATAAACAAATCTGTTAACAGTGTTTCCTCTGCGTTGTACTGCATTTGACATTACTGACATTTACTTAACGTCGTCATTTAACCTCTTGTAGATCACGGAGACATAAAACAACGTGTAAAATGTATTAACCTATACATACATAACCACTGTAACCAGGCAACAAACATTTACTAATCGTTTTCCGGCACGTTCTTACCTTCCGTTTCTTGATATGTGCTTGTTTACGCTAAAATCCCGCGGTGGAGCCTTTGACGCGAGAAGCTTAAACGCACATGCGCAGAAGTGCGCGCGCGCGCACCGTACACGAGCGTGGCCTCGTGCATCGGAGGAAACGCCGCGTCATGCTTCTCTGCGTACGTGCCTGGTCACTATGCGCCTGCGCGCCCGCCATATTGGAGCGGTCAATGCGGTGGATTGAGATGCAGATTTCTCTACCAAATCGATTGTAATTAGCTTAATTCTGAACCGAAAATAGCCACAGCTTCATCTGTGACATTCATACTCTAATCTATGAATAAGCATAATCAATTATTATTTATAACTTTAGTTTTTCTCCAAACACTTAGATATATTTATGTACATCAGTTATATTCTTATTAAGCAACTGGTTGCATCCGCACACGGCAAGACATATGTGAAAAGTACCCTTTTGATGGACGGACAGTTGCCATTTCACAAACAACATCATTAATATTGTTAATTTATGTTGCAACTCCAACAGCAAACAACAGTTGACGGTGATGAAACATAAAAACAGAACATGACTCACTAACCAGAAAGAAATGGAACAGCGATGTAAGGAGTGTACCTTAGGAGATGTACAGGCTGGAACATCCTCTGGAAAGCCCTTGCCTCGCTCCTTAACAACTTTCATGATACCAAAAAAGGCCACCATGAAGATCTGAATAACTACCGACCAATAACCCTACTACCAACCATCTACAAAGGCCTTCACTATATATTTAATTTAATTTATTATTTTTAGCCTTTATTTTACCAGGAATGTCCCATTGAGGAATGTCCCATTATTTTTTTTAATTAGACAAGGCAGGCAGGGATCCAGAATGCAAAAATAAATATGCATTGCGGTTCTGCAATTACTGAGATATATAGTGCAAAGAGATAGACTTTTACTTTTTTTTTTTTTAAATCCACTCTTATACACAATGATATGCATATATGCATAACTAAATAGAATCATGTAATTAATTTTGATTTGAGTAGTATAGGTTAAAAAAAAACTAGCAATATAAATAATAATGCCAATAATTAGATGAATGTGATTATTTCAAACTAACCATAGGATAAGAATAGTAAAAGGTATATGAAGAATAAATACTAACACACGATCAAGGATTTGATCTGATCTCTAATCTCGATATCTATCCTATAATAATTAAGTAAATCAAACAAAAATTAAACTAGTTGACATATAAGGTTAAAATCATTGAAAGAATCACAATCACCTGGCTATAGAAATATGTATAATCAAAATGAATAACCAAAACATATATTAAAGTACTAATAGACAAATAATCTCCATACTGTAAAAATGTGTGTATACTGTATGTATATGTGTATGTGTGTGTATATGTATGTGCATGTTGGTTTATATATATATATATATATATATATATATATATATATATATATATATATATATATATATATATATATATATATAAAATGGACAGTTAAAGACAAACTAGATAAAATTAAATGTGATGATAATAATAAAAATAAAAGTATGTACGCATCTTGATATGGAAGATTTTCAAAATTGCGGTTCCAACGAAAGACCAAGTCTTCACAGTGGTCAATAAACTGATTAATAAAACAGGAACTAACCAAACCATCTCCAAAAAAGGGAAAGATGAAAACAAAATCTTTTAGGCCTACCCAGACATAAATAAATATGAGATGAGAAGGGAAAATTATGTAATGGGGAAAGGCCACACCAATCTGACCTGAACTAAAGAGACTTATATCTAATGAATATTAAATAATTACTTGACTTAAGGATGAGCAAACAATTATGTAAGTGTCAAGTGAATGTATATAAACCAATTGAGGTACAATTGAGGAAGATTGGGGTAGCTCTGTGAATTTTCATGGGGTGTCTGTTGTCTTCTGGCTGGCCAGTCCAGTGCTGTCCATTTACGTTTGGTTGCAATAAACTTTTTTGCTCTTTCAATAGTCAAGTAGTTTTTGGGTTTGTGTTTCGAAAAATTGGCATAGTTCACAACAAATTTGCCACGACAAGATACATTATCTCTTTTTTCAGGGAGTCCTGGCCAAGGTGGCAGCAACAAGTTTAAAAGTTTCAACATATATACACATAGAACATACAATGTTAACACATATAAACATACAGACTTTCCAATAGTTTTCTATAGTTCTCCACAATCAGATGACAAAATGATGTGACAAAGAACAGCCACGTGAACACGTGGCTTTCGAAGCGGATTCTCGATGATGAAAAATTTACAGGTTGTCAACCACGTACTGGAAAGAGCGTGGAATAGCTTCAAGAGCATATAACAATTCATCACAAAAATGAAACATGTCAAAGCCTGTACCCAACTTTTCAATTCCACCATTCGACCTGCGCTTAACTACACCTTTGAAACATGGATGATGAGAGGAACAAAGTGGAAAAGCGAATACAAAAGATCTAACTAAGAAATAGGATCTGAAACGAACACATTCAACAGCAAACCAAGTTGAATGACCCTGGTCTTCAAGTATCAAGTATACTATAATAATATAATACTATATGCACTATACATAGTGTGTCAAATGTTTAGATATACAATGATCATATGTTAGAATAAAATAATGAAATTTGGCTGCCAAGCAACTATGTAAGAGTCAAAGTAGTTAATGCCTTTGTTGCCAGGCTTTACTGTGCACCTTCAAGGAAAGTATAGAAATATTAGAAAAATCTAAACGGGATATTTAGGTTTTAATATCATGTTCAGTGGTACTGTAATTCCAGTTAATTTAGCAAGAGATTATTTGTGTGGTCATTATTGCAGTTCATTTACACTAGTAGCCCTGATTACCAAAAAGAACACTATAAGCTTGTGACAATTGACAATTCACTAATAGCAAAGTTGACAACTCTCACACATTGAGCGTGAGACTCACGCAGGCACTCATCTTCACACGCATGCAGCACAAGCTCACTTTATATGTATTTTACTTCTTCTTTCTCTTTTCTTCTCCCCTCCTTGGAATTAATAATTATTCTTATACATATACTTTATATATATATATATATATATATATATATATATATATATATAATTCAGACAATGAAACTGAAACACTGGCCAATTTAGTGTTGGAGGTTTCATGGCTAAATTTGACAAGCCTGGTGGCCAATCTTCATTGCATGCAACATTATGTCACATAATCAGAGTTAAAAAGAGGACAAATTTTTGGCAGGCGCATCTGTGACAAAGACAACAAGTCTTTGTGATGTATCAAGAGCCACGTTATCCAGGGTAATGTCAGCATACCACCAAGAAGGACGAATCACATCCAACAGGAATAACTGGGTGCTATATACAGTGGGGCAAAAAAGTATTTAGTCAGCCACTATTGTGCAAATTCTCCCACTTAAAAAGATGAGAGAGGCCTGTAATTTTCTTCATACCTCTAGGTATACCTCAACCATGACAGACAAAATAAGAAAAAAAAAACCAGAAAATCACATTGTAGGAACTTATTTGCAAAGAATTTATTTGCAAATTACAGTGGAACCTCGGATTAGTAACGCAGTTTACGAGTGTTCTGCAAGACGAGCAAAGATTTTTAATACTTTTTACTTGAAAAAGAAGCATTGTCTTGGTTTACGAGCACCGAGTATCATGTTTCACGCATGTGCTTCTTGTTTTGATGCTGAGCATCACGTCATCACAACTGAGCCAATGGTTTTTCTCTCTCTTGCACTGCAGAATTGTGGGTAAGCATCTCTCCTCCTGGGTATTAGTTCTCGTCTCTTACTAGTATAATCAACATCCGTGCACGCGTGTACTGTTTACTATAACACTGTGACCCCATGTGTGTGTAAAACACATTTTATTTTGTGATCGGAAGTGCGTGTACTGTATACAGCGCATGTACTGTTTCTCATAACACGCATGTGGTCACGAAAAGAAATTCTCAATACAGAAATTAAAAATCCATTTTCTTCCTCATCGCAGTGTGTGTGTGTGTGTCTGTGTGCAAGCATAATTTGACACTGTTTCTGAAGGGGAATTCACACACATCGCCAGCACAAACACACACACATACACGCGAGAGACATACACTCCGAAGAAACTTAGCTCTGTCGCAAATCTTTTCAGAGGTAAGGTGAGGTTCATTTGTTTGTTTGTTTTACTTTACAGCAGTGATTCTGTTAGTTTGCGCTCACGCGAGTGTCATTAGCGATGTTTATTGCTAATTTCAGATTAAATAGTGTAGCAGAAGAGAGATGTTGATTTATGACCGCTGTTCACGGAAGTGTAGTCCAGTGCGGGAGATGCATTGTGGGTAGATGCTTTGTGGGTAATGCAGTCCGGTGAGTTTGAATGCGAATGCGAGATGTAAGCTAGGATATAGAGCGTGAGTTTTGTTCTTCAGTAGTTTTTTCAGTTGGATTTAAGTGCAGGATCCCCCCTAAAGTTTGTACTATAACCTGAGCAAATAAAAGAACGGATATCGAGCAGTTTGTCCAACTCATCATTACACGAGCATGAATTAACGGGCTGTTACGCTGTCGCGAGCAACATTAAAATAAAGTGGAGAAGCTTTAATAATTTTGAAGAAAACAACAGTCTTTCCGTTAATGTGTGTTTAATTCAGACTAAAGGAGACATTTTTCCTGTGTAAGATGAGAAGGGGGAGACAGGAGGGGCTGAAAGCAAGAGTCTCCACTTACTCTAGCCTCACACACACACACACACACACAGCGCCTGCATGCCAGGGTTTGACATTGGCACCCGCCCACCCGCCAAATGTGGGTAAAATTCGGCTGTGGCGGGTAATAACTTTATTAATCTCACTAGCCACTTTGGCGGGTAGTTTATTCTTTGGGGTGACAATATATTTTTGTTGTAGTTTTCTCTAAAGGCATCTGATATAATAAATGCACTGTAACGTAATATTACGCACATGAATGTAATGAGGTACAGTAATTTAATGCCTCTCTCTACACATGCATTGCACACACGGGTCGTTTATGAACAATTCGTTTTTTTTGAACGACTCTTTAACATGACTCAGATGAACGAGTATCTCGGAGAGTGATTCGTTAATTTTCTATTGGGTGCGCATGCGCAAAACATCGCAAAACTTCGAGTCGTTTGTTCTTTTGTCACGTTGACTCCCATAGACGCTATGCGGTGCAATAGATTCAAAAGAACGAACGACTGGAAGATATGATGGTGAGTTACTCATTCTGTTTATTATAATATGTCCTTAGTTGCATTGTAATATTTTCATAACTGTAGACGT